>CM052895.1:69586352-69613100 GCA_028534135.1 Potos flavus | reverse complement strand
AGCCATCAAGAGAAATGAAATCTTGCCATTTGCAATGACGTGGATGGAACTAGAAGGTATTATGCTAAGTGAAATAAGTCAATCAGAGAAAGACAATTATCATAGGATCTCTCTGATATGAAGAATTTGAGAGGCAGGGCGGGGGGCTCTGGGGGGTGGGGGAGGGAAATGAAACAGGATGGGATCAGGAAGGAGACAAACCATAAGAGACTCCTAAACTCACGAAACAAACTGAGGGTGGCTGGGGGGTAGGGGCAGGTAGGGATGGGGTGGCTGGGTTATGGACATTGGGGAGGGTATGTGCTGTGAAATGTGTAAGCCTGATGATTCACAGACATGTACCCTGGGGCAAATAATACATTATGGGTTAATAAAAAAAACAAAAAAAATGAAATAATATCACTAAAAAAAAAAGTAAACTTGGTGGGGTAATTTTAATCTAGGTTAGTTTTGCTGCATTTGCATGTAGGATTTCTTGCCTCTAGAACTGTGAAAAAATAAATTTCTGTTGTTTAAGCCACCCAGTGGGTGGTATCTTGTTTTGGCAGACCAATACAGTAGACAATCAACTCGTTTAGACTCAAAGTTTTATCTTGCCTTTTATGAGTGGTAGCTGCAGTGTAAGTACATTTTTCAGTTTTTTTGCTATGATGTTTGGATTCATCAGCATATACACTACTTGGAAGTTAGACTGGGATTTGATCAATAGTATATAAGATATTTCAGTTCCTCGTGTCTTTATTATGCTGTGTGTGTGTGTGTTACATATATGCACAGCTTGATTGAAAGGCCAGGACTTATGTCAATCCGTATGCAAAATTAGGGGCCGCCTTTATCTTTAGGATTCATACCACAGTTTCTGAAACCATTCGTTGTTCTTCTGTCTAAAAAGATGTGCTGTTCAAAAATAAAAAAATAAAATAAAAAGATGTGATTCTCGTAGAGTTTTAGCCTCTTCTAATGTAATACTGCTGTTTTCCCACACCCAGATTCTAAATACTGCCGTGTTCCTAGGACAGTGATCCTCTTCCTTCATTTTCAGTCAGCAAAGGGGATTGGAATACTTTTACTGTTTTATAATTATGACCCACTTTCCAGTATCCTCTATCTTGAAAACCCATATGGTTAGATAGGATCCATCCTGAATCCAAAATAATTTCCCTATTTTAAAGTAAGCTAATTAGGAACCTTAATACCATTTGTAAATTTAACTCACTTCCATCCTATAAGGGAACAGGTTCCAGGGAGTAGGATGTGGACATCTTTGGGGAATTAAAAGCTTTGAGGGAAATGAAAGGTCTTAAAATCTATATTCCAGCAGTATAAGAACTAGATTTTATTGAGGAATAAGACAGGTAATTCAGTGACTATCATACACTTTTGAAAATCTTTTACACACCTTTATCCTGGATGACACAGAAAACAAAAAAATATAAATTTTAGATTGATACTTTGTAGAAGTATTTCAAGAAGTGGTTGAGTTTTGAAGGATAAGTCGTAGGAATAAAGATAAATAAAAAGAAAAGTGCATTGGAAGAAATTAAAAATGAAACATGATACATGTTCAACAAAATGACAGTGGTTTACTATGGCTAAAGGAATGTATGTCTGTGAGTGCTAATTTGAGGATACTAGCAAGCTGTAGATTATCACATGTTTGAAGGAACATATATGTCAATAAAGGAAATTTACTTCGTTTTTAAAAACCGTAGGAAAGTAAAACCTCATATTTTATGCAGATAAATGACTGGATTAGATGTGTTCAAAAAGATCCTCCATCCTCCGCAACTACTATTATTAGAAGCAGTGTGGTAGTTCTATAAAGAAGCAGGAAAATTAACTATTTAAATCTATGCAGGAAATGGTGTAAGTTTAAACAAAATGATAGCTGTGGAAATAGAAAGAGGAATTTCAGAGATTAAGAGATGATTGGATGTGCAGGGGTGAAAAAGATAAAAGAGACTAGGATATTTCCTAAATTTCTTTCTTGGAAAATTTTATGGACCTTAATGAAATTCACTCAGGTGAGAGCTATAGAAAGGGGAGCAGAATAACATAAACAGATAATAATTATGCTTTCAACATGCTGAATTTGAGTAGCTATGAAATATCGCAGGACCTATTTACAGTAGGCAGGTGCATATACACATATTAAGCCCACAAGAGAGGCCTGTACTAGATATAATTTGGTAATTATCATTGTTTTCTGAAACTTAGAATATAAGCGTCATGAGAGGCAAAGATTATATTTGCTTTGTTTACTACTGTCTCTTCAGCACTTAGTAAAATATCTTCCCCAATTAGGCATTCAATAAACATATGTTGAATGAATAAATCAGTTTGTATTTTGATATTTAGTTTATAGGTATTGATGAGATCACCTGAGAAGATTATATAGAATGAGAAGAATGGAGGGCCAAGAACACAGCCATTAGGAAAATGAACATTATGTAATGTCAATCCCATTACATACAATTGAAATTTGAAGAGAAATAGCCTGAGATAAATGGGAATCCAGAAACTGAATTTTTTTTTTTACCAGAGGTAAAGAAAAAGAAAGTTTCATAAAATTCATCAGAATTAAGTCAATGGCTACTGAGAGATCACATAAGGAAAAGAGGAAAAAAGGATCTGCTGATCCTGGTGTCACTACAAAGATCAGAATGGCCATATTGAGAATAGCAATTGGAATGATTAGACAGAAATTAGATCAAAGTATGTTGAGGAATGAAGGGGACAGGAGCAAGTGAAAAATGTTAACTTACTTGCAATGAAAGGAAGGCAAAATATGAGTTATAGTAAAAGTAAGGTGCAGAATTAGCTTTTGTATATATATATGCTAAATGGAATGATGGAATAATGTGAGAAAATTGAAGGGCACGAGAAAAAGTAGGCATCAAAGAAGGGCAAATTTATAAAATTTAAGTTCAAATGCTATTTCTTTGTTGATTTAATAGGGCATTTCTGAACACATGCACATTGTTGAATGGGCAGTTATACATAGGAGGATTAGGCAAAGTTTTAATTAAGAGGGTTTTTGGTCAGTGTCTTGCAGTGAATGCTAATGAGGTATATTGCATACATTGAGACTGATTTTCATTTGTGCATCAACCCTGTTAATAAGAGTATCTAATTAAGACATTCATTAAAAGTCTATAATGTTAACTTAATGGGAAAAAATTCAATAGAACTCCATTAGGTTCTCCTTGTTACCTTAAAATTATACAAGTTTAACAAATGCCTTAATTAGTTAGTAAAGGAAAGGAATATTAAACAATTTAATTTAGGATTATTTAATACAGGGAATAGCATTTTCTCATGCTGATGCTTTATTTTATTGATATATAAAATAGACATATTTTTAAATATCTAGTAACTGATTTCATTATAGGCCAATAGTACACATTTCTGTAGAGGATGTAGAAATGTGATGTATAAAATAAAAATCTAGAAAGACTATCAAGCCTTTATAGTAGTTCTTGTGTAGGTAAAATTCTCATTATTTTGTTTCCTTCGGAGCTGGAGGTTCAAGTTGATAATAGATATTTGCTCAGTTTTCAAAGACTGTTGACATCATGTTGTATTAGAACAAAGAAGAAAGAACAAAGCAAAAATTTTGTTGAGAAAAAAGACTTTTCGATTTTCATGCAGTGATGCCTTCATGATGCTTTCAGTTCCAGTTGCAGCTGCGGTTGAATTTTTTTCCTCTTAATTTTAGTTTTAATCCAGTGTTTTTCTGCTTTTTTCCCCTTTACATATTCTGCTTTTCCTCCTTTTTTTTTGGTTAATAACATTTTATGATTAATAACAACATTAGTAACAATATTCATCTTCAAATTGCCCATAATAAAAGACCTGACACAGTTGTAGAACTAAAAATCAAAGAATTTGGAGAAGGATTACTTCAAGGAAACTGATATTTAAATGTGTATTGAAGGTCAATAATACTCCTTCTCATTAAGTTCTGAATGCTAAAAATTAATCAAAACTAAAGATTTTAGGAACCGCCTCTTTTGGATTCTGATCATATGAAAGTCTTAGAGCAAATACTACATGAATTATCTATTCCAAACCCACTAGTTTCTGTATTTTGATACTATTCTGGATATCAAAAAATTATGTCATGTCAGTCGGGGAATTTTGACTGGCTTACTATAAAGTTTGTGCCAAAGATTTACAATAAGGTAAGTAGAAGGAGAGCCTGAGATGGGGAATCTTGGTCAAGTGCTGTACTAGGGGGTAATTCTTAGTAGTAGGGGAATGAGGGAAGCAGGTAGAGGAAGGAAAAAAAGCAAAGTAAGAATGCTGTTTTAGCTGGAGACTAGCTGCAGTGTGATCATACAGGAATATGCTGAAGCATAAATTGCTCCGTGGAGTTAGTACCACCTGGAAACAAGAGGAGAACTTTTTATACCTTTGCATCAGTTAGTTGGCTCAAGGCTGCTTCAGAACAGGAAAAGGAAGCCGAGTCCCAAAACATGAAGCGCTCATTTGTCTAAGGGCAATTTGCTGGATAGGGGAGTAACTTGGAGTTATCAGCTAACACAGCAGCAGGTAAAGGGTTTCTGGGTGTTCATTCTTTGAATAGTAATTCTCCTTTACTTAAATATTCCCTTAGTTCTTGGCTTTACCTAGACTTTCTGAATTATTAGAACTTATATTTGAGTGTTTATAAGTGCGGCTAGTTGATTTTCAAACTATTTCACATGCATTTTGTTTTTCCTTTTAATGAAATTAGAAACATGATAGTCTCAGATTTACTATTTTATGATTTTATACCTCAAAATGATTTTATACCTCAAAATTTTATGATTTTTATACCTCAAAATGGCCAAAGAAAGAAACATGTGAACAGACTGAACCTAATTTCTGAGTGAAATATCTGAACATTTTTACAGACTGGAAATAATAAAACTGCCTAACACATTGTGATAGCTGTTCCATTTTGTTAAGATTTTACTAAAACACATGCCAAAATACAAATGTAGCAGAAGAACTAAATCAAAAATAGAAAAAAAATAAATTACAACACATTTTTTCTCTAGAAAAAAAATAAATTACAACACATTTTTTCTCTAAGTCAATGAAATATTTAAAATAGCTGATTACACTCCAGAATATTTTCTTTCATTTTTTACATAAATATGTGGTGGTGTTCTTATTTCATCACGATATCTGGAAAAGCTTTCTGCAGAAGGATTTGTAGGACAAACTACAGACTCTGCTGTAGTATTTTTCCTGAGTGCATAGGTGATACCAATTACCTTTATTTTGGAGAGGATACTCAAGCCATTGAAAGCAGCACTAATCTCTGTCATTCATCTCAAAGATGTGGTATTGTTGATTTACTCTCTTGGGGAGCAGTTGTATGTGGAGGAGAATGGTTTCAGCATACATAAGGTAATATACAAAATAATTCAGAACCTAACAAATTTATTTAAACATATGCCAATTGAAGCAAACAAACCAACAAGTACAAAGTCAAACATAGGAACAAATAATGGCTTAAAGTTAAGGTTAATGAAAGATTCATGGAAGAGGTGGAAAATGACAATGGATATTAAAAGACTAATAAAAAATGGATGAATAGGCGTAGGATACTTTTTAAAAAAAATTTAATACAAAGGTTAAGTATTGTCAGTGTGTGATAGCAGAGATGTGAAATGCATGTGCGTTGAACAGTAGGCCAGTTTAGATTGGAGTTGGGTGCTGTTGCATAGGAAAAAAAAACAGTAGAAAGGAGATTATAGAGGATTTTGCATGGCAGGTTCAAGAATTACTGTCTTTTAGAGAGCAGAAATATTTGATAGACTTTTGAAATACAGAATTGATATGAGCAGAACTGGATTTATAAAGATGGGGCATGGCCACAGCATTACTAAATGGTATTTACATGGTAAAGAAATAGTTCAGAGAAACAAGTTAAGTAACAATTTAGTGTGGTCCTGAAGTGGACACCCTAAAAATATTAAAGATTTAATTTTATAATCGTTATTGAAAAGAAGTCATAGATGTTCCAGTCACATTGCATACAGATTTCTTTTCATTGCAACCACATCACAGAGGTCACTGACAGGCTAAATCCCACCACTTCCTTCAAGGAACAAAGAAAAAAGGGTCTACATATGTGCTGCATGCATTTCTGCTGCTTCTTAGACTGACACCAAAAAACATGTGTGCATATATGATATCAGTAAGATTTCTGTTCCCTTATTTCAAAATTACTTTAAGGTCATAAAGGTCATTGCTGCGATAACATATCTGAACCATCTTGACATTTAGGATATATGTTTAGTATACAGAATCAAAGAATTACTATAGACTGGTGCCAGAAAACTGAAAATAGAATTTCATATAATGCCGTAACAGAAAACACAGCAATCAATTGGCTGTGTCAAGGAGGATGTAGAATAAAGGAGCTTCAATAGGAATTAAATTGTCAGTGTGTCCTTTTATTTATAAGTCCTGTTTCTTTGGCACATAAATGACATTGTGAACACTAAGATCAAGAATGGTGTCTTTGCAACCATAATATACACTATGTGCAGAGTTTTCAAATAGTGTTTTCTAAATTGAATTATTAATATTTAATTGAAAAGTTAAAGAAAAGAACAATAAGAGGCTGTCTTCAACTTACAAAGGGGTTGTTTTCTAAAAGTCACATAAACCCATGACAGAATACTAGATACATGTTTCTCATTAAAATAACAAAAATTGAATTTATCCCCTTATTCATTTAAACATTTATTTATTGAGTACATACTTAGTGACTTTGCTAAAAATTACTAATAAAAAAATTGAAAAGATATTACCCCTCCTCTTAAAAATACCCTTTTCTAGTTTAAGTGGAGGAGAAAACATGACAGCAATTCAATCAACATAGCCTGTCAAATTCATAGTATAATATATGTATAATTGAAGTGCAATGGAAATAGAGAGGCAGGTGTTTTCTCTGCTGAGACAGACACAAAAAGCTCTACTGAACAGTCAATGGTAACGTCACTCTTCAAAGTCTGCGGAATATTACAGGTAGATTAGATAGGAAGGGACTGAGAAAGAGCATATCGGATGGAGGATAGAGCCCATGCAATAGCCTAGGTGCTTTGACAGAATGACATATCTGTGCAAAAATAATTTGTTGTGATTGAGGGAAAGGAAAATTGGCAGAAACTTAGGCCAGATAATAATTGATTGGGGAGTCACTGAGAAGTTTTATGCACTGGAGGAATATGATACCAAAGGATCAGTGTCCCTGTGGGGAAAAGATTAAAAGCATAGAGAGTTGTTAAGAGGCATTCACAATAGCCACGAACAAAAAATGGTGGTAACATGAAGGTAGTATCATGGAGTAAAAGGAATGTTTTGTTTTTGTTTTTTGTTTTTGTTTCGTTTTGTTTTTTAAAGAAAGTAGGGCAACGGGATGTTTTAAAGAGAGAGGATGAAATCCAGGAAAATGCTCACCTTTCTTGGTTAAATGGCCAGTTGGCTGAATGGCAGCACTTTATGCCAGCACTTAAGTTCTAGTTAGTCCACAACATTGCCAAAGTATTGAGTCTTCATATCCACAATCTGGTGTTAGTGCTGTCTCCCTTGGAACACTGGGTTATAGGGCCAAAGAGAGATTTTCCTGAATTTCCCTGTTTCTCTCCCAGTGCTTAAGATGGCATGATAAAGCTGTGGTGGTGAAATGAGAGACAGATAGTCTTCTTTCTTTTTTTCTTTCATTTCCCTGATTGGAAAATATTTGAGCTGGAGCCCATTTGTTTCCAGAGTGCCCCTATTCTCATTCTTTGTGTGTCATAGAAAGACTTAACCTACAGAAGCTGTTTTGTAACTGATGACAATCTTCCTAGGTTAAGTGGCATTACATATATAACAAAGTTTTGTTCTGCATAAGAACATCTTCAAAATTTTGAAAATAATACACATTCTCCCAGAGATAGTGAATACTGTATAGTCAGGAGCTATAGAGAATGGAGTTAAACCCAAGTTTCTGGCTTCTGTGGATTCATGGTGAAAGTAGGTGAAATAATGGAAGATGTAATCTAGGTGAAATGGGCATTGTGGAAATAGAACATGCCAGTATACTCCTTTTTAAACCCTTTGTCACTTAATATTCCCATTTTCTGTAGCCAGTTCTGTTTTTCTTTAAACCTTTTTTTTTTAAAAAAGATTTTATTTATTTATTTGAGAGAGAGAGAAAGTGAGAGAGAGAATGAGAGGAGAGAAGGTCGGAGGGAGAAGCAGACTCCCCGCGGAGCCGGGAGCCCTATTTCTTTGATAAACCTTAAGTTTAGGACATGTTGTACAAGCACATCACATAAACAAGTGGTAAAACGTGAAATGCCTGTGTAATGTATTCATAAGAGGGCCACATTTTAGTGTCAAATACCAAGTTAAATTTTATGTGCAGGTTAAAAAGTATTCCAATCAAATTGTGGCCTATATGCCCAACCCTCTGGGTGATACTAAAGGGAAAGTGAGAGCACATAAGCAACAGATTAAGAGTTTTTAGCAGGGAAAGAAAATGACCATTTTTTAATTCATGGATGTTTTGAGGTAGTAGGGTACAATGGTAAATCAAATGAAACATATGGATATGCAACTTATGGGAACTGACATCTTGGGTGACTTCAACCAAGTTCAGTGGAAGAAAACTGAAATAAAACAAAAGCAGTAACAATCAATAGATATGTAATTTATTTAAGTATCTTTTATTATGAAGCTTTTATTTTTTCACATAGTTTAGATTTTATCCTTAATTAAATCATATTTTAGCATATTGTACAAACTCCACCCAAATATCATTCCAGTTTTTTTAACCAAGGTAGAACTAACTAAACCATGTGTTATTCTACCTCTAATTACTATCTAATTATATTTTTTATGGTTTTTCAATCATAAAGCCATTATCATAGAGAAGTATCTCATTCCCAGGGTACAGAGTTAGTGTGTGCATGGATCAGATTCAGGTAGATATCCTGTTACATTTAGTTAAATTTCTTGTTTTAGTACAGTGTATTTTCTCTGAATTCTTTTTTGATCAGAACTGTCCACTCAACATTATTTTAGTGTGTTGTAAACCATTTAAATATGTTCACAGACTTATTCATTCTACTGCAGTGTGCACCAAAAATACCATTTCTTCATTTCCCTGAAACTATTCTAATTTATTTCAATATAAGAAAATATAAGTTTTAGTTGACTCCAGTAATTTTAGTTTGATCCTGCAGTTTGAGCCTTCTTTTTAAGTAACTCTTTCTCTTTTAGATTAATGTTCAGTCTTTAAAAACCCCTCTTTCCTCCAAGTTAAGCTCTCTCTTGGGTCCCATTGGTTGAGGGAGAGAAAGTGCCTCTGATTTCTGCTTTATATTCTTGCGCTGTTCTCAGTCCTGGTATCTATTGTGACTGGTTTCTTTCCTGAGAATTAGGTCAAAATTAGCTTCTAAAAGTTGAAGCAGAAGAATTTCATGGTCTTCAGTCTCTCTCTGCTTAGTATTATGCTATAGCCTCTTAAGAAAGGCTTTGGTCTAACTTTGTTTTTGCTTCTGCTACTAGTGCTGTGGATTTTTTTTTTTTTTTTTTAAGTTTTAACTTTAATTCACATGGTACCCAGCTCAGGTTTTCTGCTCTGCTGCCCTCCATTACACCACCACTTTATACCTGATGGTGGAAATTCCCTTATGGAAAATTATCTGGTTAGAGACCCTCAGCTAAGTACCATGCCTCCCACAGGGACAGTCAGGAACATCTTGGTCTCTTCTGTGAATCCTGGGAACTAGGGAAAAAGAAAAGCTCAAGATCTCCTAGACTTGGCATAGTGTATCAACTATTTTATTTTGCTGTCCCACCATTCAAGCTGCTCTGGAGAGCCTGTAACATGATCTCTTTCAAGAGTCTCAAACAAAAGTCTGAATTCGGGCAAAAGCCCTTGTACTCGCCATTTTTCTTAAAGTAACCTAACATACCTTGGTCACATTGCATTAAAGACCAAAGAACAGAGATCATTTCCAAGTGTATCTTTCCTTCCCTTTTTTCTTTCTTTCTTATATAATCACTCTTGCTATAAGAAATTCTGTTGTTCTTCCTTCCATTCTTAATTGGGATTAACTGATTTTGTATCCTCTTCCCCTAGGACAGAGGCCCTCATGGCTTATACAATGAGCACAAAACCTATCCTTTCTACATTGAGGCTGAAAGTTGATGTGAGCCATATAGTGTTGAATTAATATGATAAAGAAATTCAGGGTCATTTCTCTCTATATACGCATGGCTTTAACGCATATAGTGGTGCTGTAAAATAGAACTGTAAAATAGATATAAGTGGTGCTGTAAAATAGATATAAGAATTTCTGTATTTAAAATTTTAACTAGGGGTTCCTGGATGACTCAGTCCATTAAGCATCTAACTCTTGATTTTGGGCTGAGGTCATGATCTCAGGGTCATAAGATGGAGCCCTGCATCAGGCTCCATGATGGGTGTGGAGCCTGCTTAAGATTCTGTCTCTCCCTTTCCTCTCCTGCCCCACCCCCCTCCCTGGACCTGCTTACATGCATGCTCTCTCTCTCAAAAAATAAAAAAAAAATAATAATAATAATAAAAAAAATTAAAATTTTAACCATATTATGGGATTAAAATCCTATTGTATTAGAATTAAATATTTTTTCTATTCATTACTATTAAAATAATTCTAAAGCATTCCCTTTCTCTCTGCCCTACCTGCCTTATCAAAAACAAACTAAACAAAAAGACAGATATCAGAAAATTGAATGCCTCAGGCTAACTAGCAAAAAAGTATATCAGCAAAGATCCATTAATATTTCTCAAATCATTACAAGACATATATTTTTTACATTTTATATATTATATGTTTACATCCCTGATTAATTTAGATTATTTTTATTATTACTTTTATGATATGTTAAAACAGTAGTATAAACCTGATTCTACTTACCTCATGAGAATATTTACCAAACCTGTTCTCCTGTGGTTCATATATTGTTTACTTATGAGTATATGTATGGATTTTGGCTAAGAGACTTCTAAATCTGAATGGAGAAGTTTTTGTATATGTGCATTCATTAATCATTTTCTGAACAAAAGAAAAACAAAGTTTTCATCAGTTTCTCACAAGGAACTATGACACACAAAATACTAAGAATCTTTGCATTGAAGAGATAGGAAAAAATTAAGAATTAAGAAAGCCAATTAAAATTAACAAAAAAAATGAAGTAGAAATGCTCATTAAAACATTATAATGGCAAAGCTAAGTTGGTTAATATAAGGATTATGTTATAATCTCCCCTTGTCCAAATGTACTGATCTTCTCTCTCCACGTCCATTCATTGCTTTCTCTATTCACTTCCAATACAGCTGTCAGAGACATCAAGAATGCAGCATCATTCCTCCCTTCATAATTAAAGCAAGAAATCTATAAATCTTATTATTATAGTCTCATTTTCTTATTTAGTATTTCACAAATATTTGTGTATGAATTTATTAAGACAATGAAAGGATAACATATGAAAGCCAAATGGAGGAACTAGAGATATTTGTATTTTAATGTAAATAACTGGTTGGTCATGATGTATTTTTTTATTACATCTTCTTCACACTATATTGCCATTGTCAACTTATTTTAAACAGCAAATTCATGCCATTTAATTATTTTATGGGTCAGCATCCCAGAAGATAATGGATTGGCAGAATAAAAGGGGGAAAAAAGACAAATGATAAAATTTTAATGAAATGATTACGAAGGTGTGGGACAGGTTGATGGAAATCAAGAATCATGGAGTACTTTAGGCTAACAATAGAGAGAAACTAATGGCCACATCCACTCATGGGAAAAAAAAAAAAAAAGAAGCAGGAGCTACCAAAACTCAGAGAAAGCTGGTAGCTGTTAGGAGAGTGCCATGCATACAGAACCTACAGTCTTATATAGAGGAATGCAGACAATGCCAACCCACAGTGGGCCAGATGGGAAGGAACTAAGTCAAGAATATCTTGGACCTTTGGTTCTCCATTTGTGCATCTTATTAGTCATACCCAGTCAGAAGCCAGAAAGCAAAGGGATTATCCTACTGATGTAGTGTGACAAGGTTCAAAACTCTGGACCACAGGGCTTGGTGGAAAAGGGTCAAGAATGAATCTAGAGGAGAAGAAGAGTAACTAGATAGTAAGTACAGGATCAAAGAGGATGAAGCATCAGTTCGATATTGTGATAATGTCTTAACTTGGCTAAGTTGTTAGTTTTCAATACCTGTTAACAAATGTTCTCAATTAGTGACTGCTGTCATTGTTTATTTTTTCAATTCAGTGTTTTGGTGTCTCGTCATATATTTGCAGAATAGAGAGATTATATCTCTTGTTTCTGTATAGTCCAAAGAAATCTACTTAACTTTTTTTTTTCTACTTAACTTTTTAAAAGTAACATTTTAATCAGATGGTATGCATATGGTTTGTGCATGTGTATATATTTAGCATTGAATCTGTTGTTGGTATTGTTTAATCCTTAAGTTTAATGATTGTGCATAGCAAATAAAATGGTTCAATTATTAAGATAGATGCAAATGTTAACTTAGGCTGTCGTTTGATATTGTTACATGTAACTGTGGTCAAATATGATGCCATCTGTAACTTGATTACATATTTTTTTATATTTAGCAGTCAAATTTTCATTTAAAATTATGTATTTATAAATATTCTCACTTAACAAAAGTATAAAGAAGAAATTAATTATAGAAAAAGAGTAAAACATCTATGTTGGAATTAATTTCTTTTAGGCTTTAATCTGTTTACTAAATGTTTTCTATATTTATCATTGACAAATCAAGTATAAACTAACCATAGAATTATTATTTATATACATTCTATAACAATATAATTATACCTGCATTATTCCTATTTATATGTTTTGCTTAATACCTTACTTAGGATTCAATTTAGCTCACCATGATAGAGAAAAGCTATTGTTTTAGTTTTTATTTGCAACAGAAGTTAAGCATTTTCTGCAGTTTCTGTGTAAGGCAGTACAAACAAATTATCAGATTTATAAATGGAAGATTTCCAGCTTTTTTTCCTAGGCAGAAAAGGGAGGAAATAAAAATTGTTACTGCATTCAACAGTTATATTAAAATGTGTGGTACATATCATTTTAGAGTGTAATGTGGATGTCTCATAAATGAATTAATGGCTTCATTATTTACTGCTTAAAGAGGTAACAATACCATGGGGGCTTCTACTTGCTGACACTTATTTTAGGCACTGCAGAAAACCCACTTCAGGCTGGTGATATCTTCAGGAATTAGATGCAAAGTCTAATGAGAAAGTCCATATACTCTTACTATGTATTTGAAAAGTGGCACAGAGACAATTAAGTAAGCAACAACAGTAGATTTATCGAAAGAATGAACAGAGATATAGAACATTTCCTTTGTTAGAAGGAATAAAAGAAAAAAAAGGAAGAAAATAAATTTTTAGCATTTAAGATTCTTATATTAACTCTTCCACGTTCTCGTAATTTTTTCTGAAATACTCGTAATTTTTTCTGAAATACTGTATTTGTGTCTTAACAAAACTTTATTTTGCTGTCCTTTATTTATTTATTTATTTACTTTTTTGCTGTTCCCAGAGTTACTTACTAAAATATAATCAGATAATATTATGTTTCTGGTAAAAAATGTAGGATTGAGTCTCCAGAACTCAATATAACCCAAGATTAAATATAAACTCAGGATTCAGGATTAAATATAGACTCATCAAATTGATAATGGAGGCATTCATGTAGGCATCATTGCTTACTATATTGCATACTACTTTAGAAAAAAATGTAATTACACAAATAGTAATTTTATGGGTAAATTATTGACTTGTTAAGAAGGCATAAATAAAATAAAACAAATTTCAAAAGATGAATTTGATAGTGATATGCTGACTGGTTTTGGAAGAGAAGTGGACCATCTAGTTGACCATATATGAAGGAATAGCATTAAGTTTAGAGTGAATAAAGGGGCATTCTAGGAAGTTGAAGAAAACAGCAACGTTTCAAGAAATATTTCTAGGACGACTTCAAAAGCCTTATTGTTTAACTGAATAGAATGGTCATCTTGAGAGAGAAGTAGAAGATAATCTTAATTTTTCAGTTCCAGGAGTGAGAAAACAGTGTTAGGATGAAGAGATTTAGAAGGCTGATAGATGATCTTTTTATGGAGTAACATGATCAGTCATATTTTAGATGCTTTTATTTTAAGATAAAAATGAAACTTTCAAGTGCAAATTTACTCTAGAGAGCTGAAATTATAAAATTAGAGCTTGAGGCTAGAGCTAAGAATATAGAAGTTATTAGCATAGAGGTAATAGCAATTCAACTAAAATAACAAAAGTGGAATATTTCTGATCTGGTAAGAATACAGAGAGAGGAACTGAGTCATATCTTAATTCTTTTTTTTATACTATTCTTTTGAAGCTTTAAGACCTGCATGAAATAGTATGAAATCTTTGTGCTTTTTCTTCTATATTTTCCAGTAAATAATAGATGGTGGATAGATGATAGAAAATGATAGACTTTCTCATTTATGTTTCCATAAAATTGTTTATTCAATTAAATGCTTCAAATTCGTATATATTTTTTCACACATGTCTGTTTCTGATCTTATAGTAAGCCCCATAGATCTCCTTTAGATTTTACTCTTAATTTCAGATTAACCTGCCACATTTGTTGGATGCTAGTCCTATATATGCCTATATATGCCACCTATATATGCCACCACTCAAATATTAGCTTAGTTCTTTAAATAAGAAACTGAGAGTTATGGAAGGGAGGGAGGTGGGGAGATGGGTGAGCTTGGTGACGGGTATTAAGGAGGGCACATATTGCATGGAGCACTGGGTGTGGTGCATAAACAATGAATCTTGGAACACTGAAAAAAATAAAATTAAATTAAGGTGTTAAAAAATGCTTTTTAAAATTTGAGTGTACTGAACAATGAATATCAGAATAACAAGACTCCCCAACATACACACATAAATATACATTAATAGGAATTTATAACAACGACTCACTGTGAGTCATATTCACTCAAAATTACCCGATTATCATACCACTTACCAAATATGTTGATTTCCTATGCTTTTAAATAACATTGTCTTCTGAATTCTTAAACCTATACACATTCTCCTTAACTTAATTGCAGCTGATGAACTTCATCTAAAATAGGCCCATCTAAAAATAATAAATAAATAAATAAATAAATAAATAAATAAATAAATAATAAATAAGTAAAAAAAATAGGGCCCTCTGACAAAACCTACCTAATCTTTCCACCAACAAATTTACTAGTTTGTTTTCCTAATTTCTCCCTTTCCTTAGGTGATAATAGATTGTCTTCGATCCTGTCTAAGGCTAGCCATTCTGGATCTCCACCAGTCTCACCTCAAGCACTTCCCTCTTTGTCTAATTCATTAATTAGGTACTCCCTCTCTTTATTGGATCATTCTCATTAGCAAACAAACATGCTATTTCTTGTCTTAAAAATTAATGCTCTCTGTTGATTCTACATCCTCCTACAGCTACCATACCATATCTTTATTCCACAATGCAGATTCATGAAATAATTATACAAATTCTAACCTTTCCCTGCATCCTTTACATGAATTCTAGTCCAATAAACTAGTGACAATTATTATAGTAAATATACCAATGGATACTTCTCTTAATTAATCCCTTAGGAGAAATCAGTATAACTGACCTCTTGCTCCTTCTTGAAATTCATCCTTTTCTTACCCTCTGATATGCCACATCCTTCTGAATTTCATTCTACCTCACAGTACACACTTATTCATGCTCTCTTGCCTGCCTCTCTTTTGAGTTTGACCTCTAAAGGTTAGAGTGCCCTGGGATCTTTGTCCTGTGCCCTCTTCTTGATTTCTCTGTGTGACATCATTTGATTCGAAGGTATTAGATGAAATTTACTTGTCATGCATCTGAAACCCTGGACACACACATAAAACCAGACTGGTATCTCTAACTACCAACTGACCTGCTCATTAGGATTAGAAATAGCATCTCGAACTTACTAAGACCCAGTATTTCTTCATGTCTGTTTCCTCTACAGTCTCCTAATCTCAGCCAATGTTACCACCATTAACCAAGTTTTGTTCCAGGCAACAATTTAGAAGATATTCCTGATTTTTGATTTTCCTGAAATCCCTACATTTGACTCAATTCCTATTGATTATTTTCCCAAAACATATAATAAATCTGTCCAAATTATTTGTCCTAGTTTTATAGACATTGCCTACCTCAGTCTCTTTGATTCAGTTGTATAGATTTTTTTACTTTCTTCATTAAGCCACACTAGTTTTTAAGGAGCATGTATTGTAGTTGCTCTCTTTGTAATGTTCTTATCCTTGTTATTTGCTTAACTGGCCCTTAACTGATATTCAGATATGAAATTAAGCTCTACCCTTACTTAACTAATTTAATTTAAATTGAACCAGAAAGAGCTTGACAAAGACACTCTCCTTGATCAAACTTTAGACAGACTTTTTAAGCCCTCCTCTCAACTAGTCCTGGACTTTGGCTCCAGTTCTTGCCTGGCCTGCCTACCTCAGTTTTAGCGAGAATCCTGCTAAGCCAGCTGAGACAGGATCCCTTATCCTTGATATGTGATCACCTTGTCCTGCCTTCAGCAAAAATTTTATCAAGTCAGTTTAGCAAGAATCCTCCAACCCTTGATGTCTCCTCTTAGAATTTCCCACCCCACTGATCCTTTAACTCTGCTCATTAGCCATAAATCCCCAGCTGTCTTTTCTGGTTCACAGTTGAGCTGGATCTCTCTTCCCTATTACAGTATTCTTATTGAATAATCTTGAATAAAGTCTTACTTGTTGTTTTAAAAGTGTCAGAATATATTTTTTTTTAAACAGGGTATAACTGCATAATTCAATCTAGTCACACAGTTCCTGTCATTCCCTTCAGATTAATTTATTTATCTATATAACACTTACATTGCCAGGTAGTTTTAATATTCTTTCCTACATTTCTGTTCTTTTATTCTTCCGTTCTTTCTCCATTCCTTTCTTATTTCATTCTTTTCCTCTTTATTAGTTCTTTTTAATTTTATTCTCCTTTCCTTTCTTCATTGCCTTCCCCCACTGTAATATAAGCTTCATATAAGTAGATATATTATCTTTCTTTTAACCACTGTATCCTCAGTGATTGAAGAGCAATTACCATAAAGCAGGCTAATAAAAAACTTAAGTCACTCACTGAATCGTTAGAAAATCTAAGTACATACTATGATACGGATAGTGGTGAAAGAACAAGAAATTAGAACAAAGACAGGAAAATATTTCTTCACAATGGAAAAGTACTACACAGGACATTATAAATTATATGATGGGTAGGAAGGGGGATATGTTATGGATTTATGGTAGATGTTAACTGAATAAAAACAAGTAAGATCATGTAAGAAAGAGTAGAAATCATTAAACACTCTCCAAATTAACCTAACTTCTTCTAATACTATTTAAAATTACACCTTAATATTTAATGACAATAAGACATTAAATATGCTTGTTTCTCTCTTCACGTCTTACAAATAGAATTAATATAAAGAATGTTTAGGATTTTAGACATGTCTATATAATATTTATTTTAGAATCATTTTATTAAATGATTATGTTAGTTGCTGATACAGATTAAGTAGTACAAAGAGATAGAATGACTAAGTGATTGATCAGACATAAGCTCAGTGATACCTACTTCTTATTGGAGTCATCCCAAGTCCATGGTTCTATTTTCGGTTTTTTATGCCCATGAGTACAATTTTACATGTTTTCCTGGGTGACTAAGCTCTGGGAGATTAAATGATGCATGGATCTATTATGATAACCTGTATGGCAATTTATTGATTTAAAATGAAAGTGTAGGACACTGGATGGCTCAGTTGGTTGAGTGTCGATGCCTTTGGCTCAGGTCATGATCTCAGGGTCCTGGGATCGAATCCTACATCAGGCTCCCTGCTCAGGGGGGAGTATGCTTCTCCCTCTCACTCTCTCTGCTCTCTTTCTCTCTCAAATAAATAAATAAATAAAATCTTTAAAAATAAAATAAAATGAAAGTGTAACTACTGAGGGCATCCAAATGTGTCTTCTTTACCCCCAAATAAAATGTATTTAGGACAGATACTATTTTGGAACTTTCTTATTAAAGCCAGATTCAGAGAAAGTGACAATAGACTATGATAATCTGATGCATCTAGCTCCATAGTAAGCCAAAAAATTTAAAAAGTAAAATAAATAAATAAAAACAAATAACCCTATTGATCAGAATGTTAAGTTTTCATGCATAAAATTTTATGTATTTTTAAGTGTGATAAGAGGAAAAACAAATTAAGTGCATGATATGTAAATTTCCACTTGATAGTCAATCTGTGGTTAGGAACTTAAAGTGCAATTACAGTTACTGAGTGAGTTTGGTTTAATGTACTGACATCTACACATCTGAATAACTGCTCAAAATGAGAGCAATCTTGTAGGGTAAATATGTACTTGAAATGCTCTTGTGGCCTAGTCAGAAGTAGGTCAGGTTTGAAATACATCTTATTGGCAATTTGTTTTTCTAGAGGCTAAGCTATGCCTTTCAAAAAGTAACAATGAATGGAAGAGAGTAGACCTCAGATGTCCTGTGGAGTTCCAGACAGATTTCCCTGGTGAAAAGAAAGAAAAAGCAGAGAGATCTTCTAAGTGTTCCTCTTGATTTGCTAAACTTTGGACTCTGATGCTTTTTTTCATTTTGATTCTATAAAGCATTTAGTTTCCTGTTTTCAAGACATTCTGAGGCCATGTGTTTGCAAAACAGTATCACAAAGTAACGATGTTGGGGTCTTTTGTTTCCATTGCTTCAGCAAAATATTTTGTATATATTTGTTAAAGAAGAAAGTTTTATTCAAAATCTTTTTCCAAAGAAACTATGACTAATTCAAAAGATACAAGTTTCTTGTCTTCTGTGATAGCAAATTGTAAGGCACAAATCTCTCTGATCTTTCTCTTCTGTCATCTTCTCTTTGCTAGTACAATGAAGCTATCTGTAAGCAATGCCATACAGTAAAGCCAGTAGTCCAACAGCACAATGGTTTTATGTCACAATGCACTGAAGTCTGTGGCAAGTTTAATGGAGATTTTAATGAGATACTAATCTTTTTTAGCGCTATCTTACTGAACTGGTAGATTCCTCAGTCCGTCTGTTAAGAGTAATTCCTCTAAGGTTTGACTGAATGTAGCTGAATCTGAACCATCCACATTTGTGGGACCATACAATGGACTAAGGAGTCTCAACAAAAATGACCATAATTTCCATTGAAAATATGTAACCACTTCATACATATCTGTTATTAATTTTTTAAACCTACTTGTTGAGTGCCTACTATATTCGAGGTTGAGGGGTATAGGATGGTAAAAGAAATCAAGGTACTTGTTCACATGGTGCTTAAAATGCAACACGGAAGAGAGAAAAAAAAACTGAACAAATATGATAATCTTCAATGGCATTAAATATTATGAAGGTAATCAAAACAGCTGACGTGGGGAGAAAGGATGAGTGAGTGGGGTTAGCTACTTTAGATAGGGCGACAGATAATTTTAGGCAAGATGACATCTCTGAAGAGGTAACATTTGATCAGATCTGAATAAAAAGAACTGACCATGTGAAAACTTGGTATCAGAAAATTCATGCAAAGGGAATAGTGAGTGTAAAGATCATAATGCATGAAAGACCTGGAAATTTTATAGATTCAGGGAAAAAAGGCCAGTGTTTTTACTATACTATAGTATACCAAGGGAAGTGTAGCAGGTGATGAAGTCTCAAAGGAGGTCAGGACCCAAGTCATGTGGCATTATGCTGGGTTTGTCAGGGAATTGGAATTTTATTCTATGCACAGTGAGCATTCATTAAGGAACCATAAATAGTCGAATAAGATGATCTGTTGTAAGTTTTTAAGAGATACACTTTTATTTTTCTCTTTTTCATTTCCTCTCTTTTATTCTTTCTATTTCTCTTTCTCAGTCCTTGATTAATGTGTGTGTGGGTGTTATGTGTGTGTTCATGTATATAAAATCAGTCTTGAAATGACCCATGGACCTATGAAGTTCAGCCATATTGAGCACTCGGGGACTCATCAACATATTCTTTTGACTAATGATGTGATGTGTCCCAGATGTCAAGTGAACCCATTCCCAGATGTCCACCATATTAAGCAATCTCAGATCTAATGAATTGTAACTTTATAAAGTGTGTTTTTAAGATTAGTGAAGTAAATGGAGTGTCAGAGAGATTTAGTTAGTGGTGGGAAACATATGTTTGTTTTAGGGTCATTTTGAATATGTGTGAGGGCAATAGAGCCTCTAAACATATTTTTTAAGCCTGTTTTCATTAATGGGGTTGTGTAAGTAGCCATGGGATTTTTTCATAGGCTCTTTATAAGTGCAGATTGCCATGTTACAGTATGGTCCTTTTTTGTAAGTAAATATGCAGTTTAAAACCTTCCTTAATAAGCTCTCAGAAGTTTATCAACTCTCATTATTAACGTTTCATTTTCACAGACCTCTGAATGCAGCAAATTAATATTTGTATGTGTATGTATGCACATTTGAACCATCGTGATTCAATTAAATAAAAATAGAAGAACTCAAATTACACAAATGATGTGTTTCATTAGAAGATCAAGTGCCTGAGGATACCTGCTTAGTTTCTGTTGAAAAGTTATAGTGGCTCCAGACCTCACTCAGAGAAAACCCATAGGGAGATCTGGACCATCACTTACGTAGTGAGATGATCCTCCCTCAGAGAATCTAAGGCCTTTCTTTTTTATCTACCTCATCCATCACGTTTGCGAAAACACCCAAGGGCCCAGTAACAAATAGGGATTACTAACATTGCTTAAACTTTCTTGTTCTGCTTCTCTAGTAATAGACATTAGATACACATACAAAATACCGAAGTAAATCACAGAATTCTTAAGACCATTAATTGCGACTGAACCCAATCTTTCATTGAAATCCTTAACTATTTTCATACATCAAGAGGAAGTATATTTATTGTGAAATTATAAGTATGGTTTGTAGCTCCTGAGCCAAATAAGATATAAAATTATAGGAAAGTTAAATAACATTTAACAATGAGAAGTCAACTTTTAAAACCCATTGCTCATTCATTTGAGTTTTTGGGCATTCTGATTTTGTTATAAAAATATATGACATGTGTCTTAATAATCTCTAAGCGATTCCAGAATTGTTTCTTAAAATACTATTCAATACAAAATGAATAATTTGATTCGCAACAGGGATTTATCTGGAAAGAAAATTCTAATAAATCTTCCATCCCACTGGGATATTTTGACAAGTGCAATAACAAAAACTGCGGTTGGCAGTCTACAACTGATATCTTGGCTTGTCACCATAACTCTGACCAGAGGACTTGAATTAGCTTCCACACAGTTTAATAATAAAAGCTTCTGCCTTTGACCCTTGAGGAGATGCTCATGAATAGGTAAGCACTTTTGATTGTTTGAATTAGAACTCTTTTTTAAAAAGATTTCATTATTTTAGGCATTCATATAATTGAATTTGTGATAATGAAAATCTATTGAATGATAGCAAAACTAGTTAATTCCTTATTTTCTTGAGAAGGTATGTATAATTTAGGATTAAAAAATCTACATCTCTTCCTTCTTCATCATCCTTCTGAGTATAAGCAGGGCAGAGTGCCTCAAACCGTTTCCAAAAAAGTTCCGAGGGAGAAATATAGGAAGAACATAGGAAGTCCTAACATTGTTGACCATTTATTGGCAGAAATGTGAAGTAGCTGAAACTCCCAGTCACTCTGCCTAATGCCCATGCTGTTCAGCAATGCACAATAGAGGAGATGTCACCCTTAGGCATCATTGTGAAATGTAGGGGGCAGTGTTGCTTGCCATAATATTTGGGAATTCTCCTGGCATGTAGTGAACAAAGGCAGAGGATGTTAGATGCAAAGGCTGAAGATGTTAGATGCACTGTCATGAACAATTGTGCTTCCTCTAATATTCAAGTAGATGCAAAGTCTATTTATAATTACAAAGTAATGTTAGCTGAACATTAATATACAGCAAATCTTCCCTGAATACAACTAGTATTATATTACATATATATTGGAAATCTAATATATGTTAGAAAATTTTACTTTACAAAATTTTACTTCGTTATGTTTGGAATTTTACCAGTAATTATTCACCATTGAGAATTTGGAGTCTTCAGCTTAATAAATTTGTTTCAGTCAGCATTCACAGTGATTCTCCATATTGGTGCATATATTTGATGCCTTCAGGGTATGTTCTAGAGTTGTCATGTTTGAGTATACACATACAGAAATATACATTAGTTCATTATAACTTCATTTTCTTCTATATAATGAGCATATATCAATTATTTTAATATTATATAAATAAGTTCCTTATTTTGTTTATGAACTTCATTTCAGGAGAGTAGAGAAAGACTTTTGAAATAGCACCTATGTGTATGATAGGGGTGAGAACGAACGTACTTGAGTTGAGTCAGATTACCTGGATTACAGTGTAGGCTCTGCTTTGTATAAGTTTCTGTCCCAGGGGACGTTTGAAATTTCGAGCATAGAATTAGTCATCTGTGAAATAAGAATGAATATATATGGTATACATATCTCTTATAATTTATGAGACATACAAAATCTGTATGTGAAAGTTACTTTCTGTGAATTTTAAAGAATGATAACAAAGAGAAGCCATTCTTACTATTACTTAATAAATTCTGCAAGTCCATTTTCCCCTCTATAGGCTTATTTAATTTCTAAAATGATTAATCTCTTTATCACAGACATTGGGATTAATCATGATGAAAATAACAGAACTTTCTTTACTCCTAAACAAGCATTTCTTTTTTTTTTTTTTAAGATTTTATTTATTTATTTGACAGAGAGAGAAAGAGATCACAAGTAGGCAGAGAGGCAGGCAGAGAGAGTGGGGGAAGCAGGCTCCCTGCTAAGCAGAGAGCCCGATCCGGGGCTCGATCCCAGGACCCTGAGATCATGACCTGAGCCGAAGGCAAAGGCTTTAACCCACTGAGCCACCCAGGCACCGCTAAACAAGCATTTCTAAGCCCATATTTACTACAAGATATTGCCCAAAGTCCAGAGGATGAAAAGAATATGTCAAATGTGTTTTGCAGTCTCGTTATTTTAATCACATGTACATAGTTAAATTTAGCTTGTATACAGAGAAATTCACATATAAATTGTGACTTGCAGTACCTCTTTTAAAGGTGAAATCTTTGATCTTTAATTAATCTACACATTATGGTAAAAAATTTGACTTTTGAATAAATAATTTGGCTGTATGGATAATTGAGGATAGATAGACATAGATATAGATGTAGACACAGATATAAATATAGATGGCTTTATCACAGTCTTTTAGGAACCACTCTACTATAATTACCTTCTAGCCTGAACTGTTCCACACATTCACAGAACAATATGATCCAAATAAAATACTACTTAACAAATTTATACATCCTTTCAAAAAGTGTGCTTACATTATACATTTGTAGATAGAAACTTGCTATTAATTGCTATTCTTGTTTTTAAACAACACAGTTTAAATGACAGATAATGCAGATAACTGGGTGTTTTTTATAGTGATCAGGGAAAAACAACAACAACAACAACAACAACAACAACAAACAAACCCAAACCAAACCTGAAACCTTTACAGAGGGTTTGCTGTATCCTCTGTATTTTGGAACTTTTTACCCACCTCTTACACAGAATACATGACTAAATTTCTCATGAATTCTAGAATGATGCCAATAGAATTTCTTCAAAAATCACAATGTAAGCAATATTTCAGAAAATTTATGCTCTGGATTTTGTCAGTGATAATGATCAGAACTTCTGGTGTTACATTGTTCCATATGATTTCTGAAGTGTTTATACTTGTTTATATAATATATAAAAATACGTTTTTATTTCATTTCATTTTATGTTATTCTATTCAGTTTATTTATTTAAATTGCCAGTGACTCAGACATACCAGTATCGAAAATGTAATTTTTAGGACAACACTGCTAGCCTTCTTTACACCAATCTGAACTAGTCTCCAAAATGGAGGCCTTTTTTTCTCAGACTAGTTCTCTGAAGATTCAGGTATCATCTGACATATGTAGATGTGTCAACATAATTCCTTTGTATTACTCAGCAGTATTCCATAATGTCTTTATATATATCTGTCTGTTGTCTATCTATCTACCACAGTTTGTTTATTGATCTGTTTAAGGACATCTGGAATGTTTCCAGTTTGGGAATATAACAAATGGAGCAACTATAAACATTAGTGTACAGGTATTTATATAAACATAACTTACTCTCTGGAATAAATACCCAAGTAGGCAGTTGCTGGATCATGTGGCAGTTGCATCTCAGAGTCAGCTATTAGCAACTATAACAACCTCTGTAACTTTAATTTCCTTATGCCATGTAATTCAACATTTTCACAAATTCTGGAGATTATGATGTAAACATCTTTGGGGGCACTATTCTGCTTAATGCAATTGTTTTGTTTTATTTCTTCTAGGACTCGTGGCTTAACATAAATTTTATAAAATTTTATAAAAAAGCTTGTCTGTTTCTACAAAAAACTTCACTGCAATTTAAAGATTTATTTATTAATTTTAGAGAGAGAACGTGAAAGTAAGCACAAGCCAGAGGGGCAGAGGGAGAGGGAGAGAGAATCTCAAGCAGACTCCACACTGAGCGTGAAGCCTCAATCTCACTACAGTGAGATCACAACTGAGCAGAAACCAAGCTGACTGTACCACCCAGGTGCCCCAACTTTGCTGCAATTTTGATAGGGATACATTAATTTTGTAATAGCTGACATATTTATTATGTTGAATCTTCTAATCCATGAACGTGATCACTCTTACTTGAATATTTCTAAAGTTCCTTTCTTAAGCATTTTGTCAAACAGGTACTGTACACATTTTAAGTAATACCTAAATGTTTCATTTCACTTGGAGCAATTGCAATATTATAATGATGTGGTTTTTTAAAAAATTTTGGCCTCCGCTTGTTCATTGCTAGTACACAGAAATGCAATTTTCAAAAGAGTAAGACCTTTATTTATAACTCATAAAACATAAAATTCATACTTCAAAGTGTACAGTTCAATGGGTATTAATATGTTCATAGGGTTATATAAGTATTACCATTATGTCATGTTAGAACACTTTTATCATCCCCAAAGGAATCCCATACCCTTTAAACCGTTAATCCCTGCTCCCATCTCCACTCACAACATACGGCAACCACTAATGTGTCTTTGTATCTCTGGATTTTTCCCAGTATGGAAATTTTATATAAAACAAATCAGATGGGCACCTGGGTGGCTCAGTTGGTTGGGCGACTGCCTTCGGCTCAGGTCGATCCTGGAGTCCCGGGATGGAGTCCCGCATCGGTCTCCCTGCTTGTCGGGGAGTCTGCTTCTCCCTCTGACCTTCCCCCTCTCGTGCTCTCTCTCTCATTCTCTCTCTCAAATAAATAAAATCTTAAAAAAAAAAAGTAAAATAAAAAAATAAAATGAATCAGATAGTATATGCTTTTTTTGTACTGCTTCTTTGACGTAGCATGTTGTCAGGGCTCAACCATGATGTAATATGGGTTAATACTTCATTTCTTCTTATTCAGATGATATTTCATTCAATATATGCAATTTGTCCATTCATATGCTGATAGACATATATTTCCATAGTTTTGCTACTAGGAGTAATGCTGCTAGGAACAACTGTGTACTAGTTTTGTTTTGACCTATTTTTTCAATTTTCTTGAGTATATACCTGGGTCACATAGTAATTCTATGTTTTAACTTTTTTACTGTTAAATCAAAAAGAGGATTTTTTTTTTCTCATGAAAGTGCTTTGACTTTAGTCATGCTTTTCTGAATCTACTGAGTTGATAATATGGTTTTCCTTTTCATTCTTTCAATATGGTTTATTGTATTACCTTATTTTCAAATGTTAAATTGACCTTGAAATCTAGGAACAAACCCTGCTTGATCATGACATATTATTCTTTTTATGTTGTTGGAATCCTTTACATGGTATTTTCTCAAGCATTTGTAGATGTATGCTTATGAGTGATATTGGTCTATAATAATCTTTTTCTAAATTAACTTTTTTAGATTTTGATTTATGGTTTTATAAAATGAGATTCTTCTATATTATCTGAATGAGTTTCTGTAAGTTAGTGTTATTTCTTACAGAAAGAAATATTGTCAGAATGTACCAGCAAAGTTATTTAAAAGTTATTTAAAACTGTTTTATTTTATTTATTTTATTATTTTTTTTTTTATTAACACATAATGTATTATTTGCCCCAGGGTACATGTCTGTGAATCATCAGGCTTACACATTTCACAGGACTTACCATAGTACATACCCTCCCCAATGTCCATAACCCAGCCACCCTATCCCTACCTCCCTACCCCCCAGCCACCCTCAGTTTGTTTCGTGAGTCTCTTATGGTTTGTCTCCTTCCCGATCCGATCTTTTTTTATTTCCCTCCCCCACCCCCACGACCCCCCGCCCTGCCTCTCAAATTCTTCATATCAGAGAGATCAAATGATAATTGTCTTTCTCTGAATGACTTATTTCACTTAGCATAATACCCTCTAGTTCCA
>CM052895.1:69563113-69585852 GCA_028534135.1 Potos flavus | reverse complement strand
GAGTTCTAGTTTCATGGCATTGTGTTCTGAAATTATGCAGGGAATGATCCCAATCTTTTGGTACTGATCGAGACCTGATTTGTGACCCAGAATGTGATCTATTCTGGAGAATGTTCCACGTGCCCTAGAGAAGATTGTGTATTCTGTTGGTTTGGGATGGAATGTTCTGAATAGATCTGTGATGTCCATCTGGCCCAATATGCCATGTAGAGCCTTTATTTCCTTGTTGATATTTTCCTTAGATGACCTGTCCATTTCAGTGAGGGGAATGTTAAAGTCCCCTACTATTATTGTATTATTGCTGATGGGTTTCTTTGATTTTGTTATTAATTGGTTTATATAATTGGCTGCTCCCGTGTTAGGGGCGTAGATATTTACAGTTGTTAGATCTTCTTGTTGGACGGTCCCTTTAAGTATGATATAGTGTCCTTCCTCATCTCTTATTATAGTCTTTGGCTTGAAATCTAAGTTATCTGATATAAGGATTGCCACCTCAGCTTTCTTTTGATGTCCATTAGCATGATAAATTGTTTTCCACCCCCTGACTTTAAATCTGGAGATGTCTTTGGGTCTAAAATGAGTTTCTTGTAGACAGCATATCGATGGGTCTTGTTTTTTTTTATCCATTCTGATACTCTGTGTCTTTTGATTGGGGCATTTAGCCCATTTACATTCAGAGTAACTATTGACAGATATGAACTTAGTGCCATTGTATTGCCTGTCAGGTGACTGTTACTGTATATTGTCTCTGTTCCTTTCTGGTCTATGTTCCTTTTAGGCTCTCTCTTTGCTTAGAGGCCCCCTTTCAAAATTTCCTGTAGGGCTGATTTGGTGTTTGCTAGTTCTTTTAGTTTTTGTTTGTCCTGGAAGCTTTTTATCTCTCCATCTATTTTCACTGACAGCCTAGCTGGGTATAATATTCTTGGCTACATATTTTTCTCATTTAGTACTCTTAATATGTCATGCCAGTCCTTTCTGGCCTGCCAGGTCTCTGTGGATAGGTCTGCTGTCAGTCTAATATTTCTGCCTTTGTATGTTAAAACTGTTTTAATGAAAAGGTTTGAAATTTGTGCATTCAATCTATTTAATTTGGCGGTAATTTTTATTTTCTGTGTCTTATTTCAGTTTGATGTCATAAATTTGTCCATTTTATTGTCTCATTTATTGAGAAAAAATGTTAATAATATATCTTATTTATCTTTTCAGTGTTTGTAGAACCCTCACTTTTGTCCTCTTTATGATATTGATGTTGGGAATTATGTTTTCTTTTTTTTCCTAATCAGTGTTGCTAGGAATTACTGATTTTTAAAAGACCTTGTGAAGACACAACTTTTGTCTTTGGAGATTGCCATTATTTGCTTATTTCCTCTTTCATGATTTTTTCTCACAGATTTATTATTTGCATTTTTTACTTAACATGGAATTAATTTGCTCTACTTTGAGGGTTGGAATTTAAACATTTTTTAAAATTCAGATCACCTCCACTTTTTAAATAATTGAAGATTATTTTAATCCCCTCTCTCCAAGAGGGTTCTAAAGCTAAATATTTTAAGTCTGTTAGACCTCTGATTTGAGTCTGCCAGACCTTGAAATTGTGAGATCACTTGACTATAAGACCTCCAGCATATGATATATCAAGACTGGACACTTAAAATGCGCACAAGGACCTGCTTTTGCCATGGATCCCAGGTTCAGAACACCTGCTACACCACCATATAGTAAGATGAAATGTGATGTAGGTACATTAACTTGGATTTAGTGAAATAAATTAATGTCATAATTGAAGCTGTATTCTTTCTAGTTAATTTTGGATTTACCTGTCCTATCAAGTTAGGAATTAGGTAGGGAACAATGAGGCAGTGAAGAGTTAAATTTCTTTGGTAGGATTTAGTAATTATAGATATTGATTGCTTTAAAACATCATTGCCCTGACAGGATAAGAAAAGCCCACTTGTCTCACTGTTTGGTCCTTTTATTTCTCACAAGATGGATGAGTTAATAAACAGGGAGCAAGAACTCCCATAAATTCAGCATCTGTAATATTTGTCACCTTTGGAATTACTTGGATGAGAGGAACATCCTTTATGTGAATCCACAGGAGAGGACTAGCGGACTTTCCTTAGGATCTGTGTTCCACACTGTGATTAATGCTATGTTGATGTTTAAAAAGGCAGTGTCATTAGGCAAAATGCAGTGAGAAAGATCCATGTTTCCCAAACATGCATTCCAAACATGCTAAGGCTCTTTGTACAGGTTATAGTTTTGCTCCGTAGCATGGTTTTGTCACTTCTTATTTCTAGTAGGATAGTTTCTAAGAGTAAGAAGTTAAACTGCATATTACACACACAGACACAAACAATTTCTTAAACTAGGAAGCCTAACTTAGTTAGAAATAGATCTAATGGATATTTTTAATGTTAACATAAAGGTCAACTAGTTAAATTCCTTCACTTTAAAATGGAGGGAACTGAGACTTAGAGTGGGCGTACAACTTTTCCGAGGTTACATGAGTATTCAATGGCAAAGCCCCCTAAATGCTCCCACTCAAGTGTAGACGAATTAGGCTTATTTAGTAAACTATGGAGGGTCTATTCAGACATTAGATGGCCCATTTTTTCTTTTCTGTTTTATAAAAATGTGGTAATTATTAATATCTAAATTTGATTTAGTCTGGATGAAGTACTTTTTTAAGTAAGTAAATGTTAATGCTTCTTCACATTTGGAATTGAAAATTTTGAAAAATATATAGAGAAAACAAGGATGGTTTGGTTTTCTAAAATGTGTCTTGAGTCAATGGAAATCTTAATGTAATAAAAATGAATGTTGTTCAATTGGTATGAGTTTTTTTTAAATAATAAAAGAATCAGAATCATTAACCTATAATTGTGCCTCTTATAAGGTGAACTGATCTAGCATATAAAACTAAATATTTATCCTACAATATTTGGCATATTATTGACTTCTTGTTCACTTGATGTGTGTCTAGATTCTCCTTTTCAAATCAGATGATTGTCAAACCAGATTTCCGGACACACTTATTATGGAATTTTATTATTCCATTTGACTTGTCATTGGCAGAATCCATTTGATAGTCAGTAAGCATGGCAATCAATGTAAATCTTTATTACCAGGATTACTTTTCAGAACAGTGGACATATGTAATGGCAGGAATATAGTACAGTGTGTATTTTTACTATTTTGTAATTTGAGATTTTATTATCCCTTTTTAAGAAGAGGTCTAGAAGGTAAACATGTTTACTTTAGTGTCTATATAATTCTAATTCAGTTAATCAATATTTGTCATAAAAATTACCAAATTTTAGTTATTAGAATGCTTCATCAAATGTAAAAGTGAAAACTCATGACTTTACTTAAAGGTAATTTTTCCCCTCCCCCGCATCTCTTTCTGGCTTGCTTGAGGCTAGAAATACGCAGTACAGAGAGAAAGGATATGATCAGCATCTTCTTTGTACTGTGTTCCTTGTCACCCTTTCTTCTGTGCTTCTTACTCTTCCAGAATCTCATATAGGAAATAGCAAGAGAGAAGAGGTTACAAAAAGGAGCAGAGAAGTTCTTTTCTAAGTAGCCAAACAAATGTGGGTTTTGGGGAATGCTTAAAGCTAGCTTTTCAATTTTGATGACCACAATTATTAGTAAGCAAGAAGACTAAAAACAAGAAATCCAGTTTTAATAAACTTAAAAAAAGTGATCATACTCTGAATTGAGACAGATGTTTCCAAGATCAAACTGAAAGAAATTTGATGTTGATGACTAGGGGGAAGTATGTTTTTAGGAATTTGACTTTTGTGACTGAGTGCTATCTGGAAGTGTAATTTGTGGCAGAGACAGAAAAAACTCCTGGATAATGAGACATTTTCATAGATGTTTTATATTTCTGGTGATTTTGACCACCAGAATAATAACCATAGTACATGCTTGACTTCTCCCTTGGCAACACATACACCTATTTAAGTATTTGTGAGTGTTGGGGCACCTGAGTGGCTCAGTAGGTTAAAGCCTCTGCCTTCGGCTCAGGTCATGATCTCAGGGTCCTGGGATCAAACCCTGCATGGGGCTCTCTGCTCAGCAGAGAGCCTGCTTCCCCCTCTCTCTCTGCCTGCCTCTCTGCCTGCTTGTGATCTCTCTCTCTCTCTCAAGTAAATAAATAAAATCTTTAAAAAAATATATTTGTGAGTGGGTGGCAAAGGGAGGTTTGTTGTACTAAATAGGAAAGAAAAAAATAATTACATGGAATAAATGGATTGACATTAAAGGGATGAGAACTTAGAAGAGTAGCTTTATTATGAGTTGTTGAGTGAGGAAGTGGTTTCTCCATTTGTATGACCTTGTACCTTTTACACTTTCCCTGAATAGCCTCTGTTTCCTGGAACACTGTTTTCTTCTTCATTTCCATGGAGCTAGACAAGATGAACATGGTAATGGTAGGGACGTTACTTATCTTTGGCTTTTTCTAATGGGGAGGACAACTGCTACATTGAGTCCAAAATGACATCTATTCCCTTATTAGGCAGATATATGAATGTAGTGATGGTAACATCCCTTGTATGTCTTCATCAGCATAAGCAATTACATTACAACCAGTTCATGCTCACACCTCTATAGATCACAAGAAAAAATTCAGTTCATTTTATATTGCCTGAAGAATTCTATTATTAAATTAATATTTTTTTTAAAAAAAATCAACTTTACTTATAAAAGTCTTGGCTTCAACATAAATGATCATATTCTTGAAATCCAGGCATTCGTATGCTAGTAATAGCTAATTTTTTTCTATTATATATTAAAATAAATTGACAGCTATTAAAGTTTTAAATATCCCTCTGTGTGCCTCTTAAATTATCTTGCATACCCATCCTGCGAAACAGTATTCTAGTTTGGAAGAGATGACCATTGAGCTTCCTTTAAGCCACAAGATTTCACAGTTTTCTAAAATTTACATTATATATGTACTTCTATTTGTACATTATATATATTCATATTTTCATATTTATGAGTATAATTATGTATGGCATATGTGATATTGGTGATTAATATTTTGGTCTGAGCATGGTTGCCACTGTAACAGTGTTGGTAATAAAAATATATCTATTTCCTCTCATATAAACTGATATAAAACTAGCTTGGCAGCACTTCACTGCTTTATAAATTAAGCCCAGTGGGTATTGCTGCTTTAAGCAATGTCTTCACACAGTAAGATATATTGTAGTCTAAGTTTGTTATCCTTTAAGAAAATAAATTTACCCACCAATAGTTTTACATGCTTTTCCTTGGTTTATAGGGTCTTTGAAGATCTGCTGCCTCCCATCTTTCCAGGCTTATCAACTCCCTCTCTTACTTCTACTTTATATTACAGATATGGTAGTTTGCTCTCAGTTTTCTAAATCTTTACTTGGTTTTAATTCTCATTGTCTTTCCATTTGCCTGCTAATATCTTCTGCACTCTTATGCACAATTCCCACTCATTCCACAGTGGAATACCTCTAAAACTATCTTCTAAACAGTCAAGCTATGTGTTGTACCAAGTGTACTGAATGTACTAAACAATGTACTAAATATTATTGCTATGTATTCTCAAATTGCTGTCTATTTTCCCTTTTGTAACAAGTAACACCCTTGTAATTGTTGTGTCTATTTCACTGGAAGTTTTATTGACTTTATTTTGGTATATAGTTCTGTGAACTTAACACATCTATAGATTTTCATACCATCATCACAAGATGGTAAATAGTTCTTGCTGTGCTAAGAACTCCTTGCTGTTTCTTTAGAATCATACTAACCCCAAACCCCTATCTCCTTGCAACTACTGATTTCTTCACAGCTATAGTTTAGTCTATTTGAGAATGCCATATGAATAGAATAAGTATATGCATTTTTGAAATGGGCTTCCTTCATTCAGAATAATGCCTTTGAGATTCATCTGTGTCATTGCATGTATCAATAGTTCATTCTATTTTTATTGCTCAGTAGTATTGTGTAGTATGGTTGTACCACAATTTGTTCATCCACTCATTCAAAGACAGGAGGGTTGTTTTTAGGTTTTAGTGATGACTAATAGAGTTGTTGTTTTCCCTCCTGTCAATATGCAGGAATGTGATTACTGGATCAGATGATATGCCCATGTTTAACTTTATAAGAAACTGCCAAATGGTTTTCCAGTGTGTACTTGCTGTGTTGCATTCCTACCTGTCAAATATGAGTTCCTCTCAACTCCTTGGTTTTCTTGCTGTGTTTAACGTTAGCCATTCTAATAATTATAAAGTAGTATGTCATCGTGGCTTTATTTTGCATTTTTCTGTTGATTGATGGTGTCAGATATCATTCTATGTGCTTATTTGCCATCTATATATCCTCTATTTGATAAAGTACCTCCCTCTCGTTTTTTAAGCTTTACTGTTCTTACTCTTTAGTTTTGAGAGTTCTTTAAATTTTTTGCATATAAATTCTTTGCTGGATATATGGCGTACATATAATTTTCCCACTCTGCAGCTTCATCTTTTCATTTTCTTAGGAAATGTCTTTGTCAGAACAAAACTTTGGAGCATTTAAATAAACATTTTACTTTAGAATAGTTTTAGATTTACAAAAAATTTGCAAATATAGTAGGGAGAATCCCTATATACCCAGCATACAGTTTACTCTGTCATTAAGAGCTTATGCTAATATAGTACATTTGTCAAAATTAATGAACCAATATTGATGCATTCTTAACTAAAGTTCATACTTTATTAAAATATTATTAGCTTTTATCTTTTTTCTCCTGCTTTTTCTCTTCTAAGATCTCATCGAAGATACCACATTATATTTAGCTGTCATGTCTTCTTAGGCTTTTTTGGTTGATGGTTTCACAGGCTTTCATTGATTTTGATGTCCTTAACAGTTTTTTTTTTTTTTTTCATTTTTTTTCCCCAAGTATTTTTATTTTTTCAGTGTTACAAGATTCATTGTTCATGTACCACACCCAGTGCTCCATGCAACGGGAAGAGTACTGGTCACATATCTTATAGGATATCCTTCGGTTGGGATTTTTCTGACCTTTTATCATGATGATCTGAGATTATTGGTTTTGGGGAGGAAAACTAGAGGTAAAGTGTCATTCCCATCATATCATGAGAGCACACATTATCAACTTGAGTTATTTTCATATTAATGTAGACAAACTAGCTGAGGCAATGTTTGTCTGATTTCTCTCATGTAAAGTTACTCTTTTCCTCCCTTTTATACTGTACTTTTGGGAAAGTGTCACTATGTGCAGTCCACACTCAGGAAGTGGGTAGGTTCATCCCATTTCATTGAAGGGAAAATATCTACATAAATTGTTTGGAAGTCTTCTGCATGGAATGTTTGTTTATTCTCCTTTATGCTTCTATTTATATGTATAATTATATATTATATCAGTATAGACTGCTAGGTATTTATTTTATACCTGGAGGTATAAACCAACACTTTATTTTCTAGTTTAAATTGTTCACTTTGTCTAATGGGTGCTCTTTTATTTGGCTCCTGTGTCCTTTTGACATATACCCATCAATGTGGGATTTAGTAATAATTATAAAGATAAAGAATAAAAGTTTTGCCTCACCAGGTTCTTTCAGGTTCTTTTCTTTTTCTTCACCTAATTGTAACACAGTGGTCAGTGTGTGCTAGCATAGTGGCCATTCGCATGCATTTACTTAAGTTTTTATTCCATTTCATAGATGAGGAAACATAATAAAGTAAGGCAGACAAAGGAGAACAGTGTGGCCCAAATAATCATAAATTTCCAAATTTTAGTAGGTGATTGCATTGATGGTAGTAGTGAAGTAATGGCTAGGGTGAAAAGTAAAGGAAGATGGATTTTGACAAGGTACACAAGAGGTATCCAGTATGCTCTTGCTGACCAATGTCGCATATTCATTTCCTAAGCTTGTTTAGATCCCATATACTTCTCTCCATTCTTATGATCATAGTTTAATTATTTATTGTTTCTTTTCTTGAACTCTGGAAGAGCCCATAACTGGTATTTCTACTTTTTTTTTTTTTTTTAAGATTTTACTTATTTATTTGACACAGAAAGAGAGAGATCACAAGTAGGCAGAGAGGCAGGCAGAGAGAGAGGGGGAAGCAGGCCCCCCGCCGAGCAGAGACTCTGATGCGGGGCTTGATCCCAGGACCCTGAGATCATCACCTGAGCCGAAGGCAGAGGCTTTAACCCACTGAGCTACCCAGGTGCCCCTGGTATTATATATATATATACATATTATATATATATATATAATATATTATATTCTACTTTTAATCTCATCTTTCTTAAGTCCATTCTCCATCAGAGAATATTCCAAAGGCACATTTAATGATGAGAAACAGTCGGGCTTTATGAAATATTACAGACTTTGGAAAAAGATTGGTATTGGTTTAAATTCTTCTATTCCCTCTTTGAGCAAATTATTAATCTTCTCTGAGTTTTGCTTTCCTTATGTGGACATATTGACTAAGCATAGGGTCATTGCAAATATTATAAAAATAGTATCAATGTTATTACTAGGTGCTTTCCGTGGGACAAACACTATTTAAATATATTTTGTGAATTTTGATTGCCTACCTTGGCATGGTAATCAAGAAACTATCGTAATCTAATCTTTGATTTTATATTTAGACATTCAGACCTATCTTTAAGTCTATCACATTCTCTGTCTTCTGTCACTCACTCCCTCTCTGTTACACACACACACACACACACACACACACACACGCACAGAAATGGATACACAGTGACACACACAGACTTAAGACAATGTATTTTTTGTCCCAAAAGGTGGCAGACGGTTTTACTGTTTCATTGTTCTTTTTTTTTTTCCATTGTTCTTTTCATACATGCTCATTCCTTTGTCTGGAATGCCTCATGATCCTTTCAAGGCTGAATAATACCTACTGTTTATTTAATATTCCTATGAAATATTTCTCCAAAGAATCTTTTCTTTGGAGAAAATCTTCACTCAAATACTCTGTGTTCCCATATTTTATTATCAGAGCATATGTCACTCAGAGTATATTACATTCTTTCATATGTCAGATTGTCCTTTAAGCAATAGCCTCTTGAAGTCAAAGACTGTTTTATATATATGCTCCTCTATAATTAGGATATACTATTAAAAACTACAATTATTAACAATTAATAAATCAACTGATATAAATGTAATGGCTCATCCTCTAAATATTTCAGAAAAATATTTTAATCTGAACTTATAAAATTATATTACAAAAACCCCACAGTTTTTTTTCCATTTGGTAAGATAGCAAACAGAAAATGCTTCCCTTTATCCAGCTTCTCACCACTTTTCTTAGTTAGAAACCTTGAATTCTATACAGAATTTAGAATAAATCAGAAATTCTACAAAATTTCAGTTACTCATTTTTTTAATGCTAAATCGATGGTTATATAAACTCAGCTTAAATTTAAGTATCCTACAGTTTATGAAGGGATATGAACAGGATACAGAATCTATTTTTGACTCAACCTAAAAGGTACATTTGGCTGAAATATTTGATTTCATGTCTTTATTTTTTTATTTTTATTTTTTTAAAGATTTTATTTATTTATTGGATAAAGAGAGAGATCACAAGTAGGCAGAGAGACAGGGAGAGAGAGAGGGGGAAGCAGGCTCCCTGCTGAGCAGAGAGCCCGATGCGGGGCTCCATCCCAGGACCCTGAGACCATGACCTGAGCCGAAGGCAGAGGCTTAACCCACTGAGCCACCCAGGTGCCCCTCATGTCTTTATTTTAAGAATTTGTGGCAGAAAGAATATGTGTATTCATGCACACACATTTCCATGATTAATTTCATTGTTATTTTGACTACTTTTGGCTTGATATTCGGTAAATAGCCTTATTTGAACAAATTAATGCTAGTATCTACAGAAAGGATGATAGAATTCAAAGGATGAATGACCTGTTATGAACTTTTTCATAATTACTTATATGTTGAATTAGTAAAAAGTGAAACCAACCTGGGAGATATTAGTCTTTATAATACAGTCGAAATCACCATTTAAAAAAGCTTTAGATTTGTCTAAGGAATGTAACAAATATTAGGATAAAATATTATTAGAGAAGCTAACAAGAGATCATGTTAATAAAATAATAATTGTATTCCAATGACTTTAGAAAAAAAAGAGTACCCTTGGTACTGGAATTCAAAATAAGGAATTAATTTAAAAGTATGCCATCACTAATACAAATATGTACCATCACTAACTGCCTAGACTTATGGTAAAATTCTCCATGGCATAGTGAATAAGAGTTCAAATCATTTAAATAAACCCCAATACATCATAGTGAACTAAATTTTCAGTAGTAAATGAGAACAAAATATGTATTTTTTGTAACATGATCATATATTCAATTATGAGACCTTTTCTAAAGGAACTATTGCCTCCCCCTTACCTTAGGACATCATTAAGCCTAAACTTCCCATTTCTTGTTCATGTACAGATCTGGTCCCAGAATGAAATAGAATGGATTAATCACTATTACAGATCCAGTTTGGAACTTACCCCAAAATTGGACATATTTATGTTATTTTGTTTATTTTTCTTTTCATTTCCCCAGAAGAGTCAAGATTGTATATGAAAAATATATGACAGTATGTTGCCAAGTTGAAATAGGTAGTTAATTTTGTAATTTAAATGATAGCAATGACTTCTGAATTAAGCTGTATGATGAAATAAATTTCACTAAAAATTTATTTAATAATCTTCAGTCTCTTTAATTATATAGAACACATAATATATGTCATATTTACATTTTCAGATAAAATTTCATTTTAATATTTTGACAACATATTAGAAAATTTATCACTAATAAAATGAATGAACAAGTTATTGCAACTTGTTCAACAATTGTATTTTAAAAGAAACTTCTCAATCTAGATAAATAATTCCATAATAATAATGGTTGGCCTTATTGAACTCTCTCTTCACTGAGTGATTAATGTTTCTTTGCAAATCTGAAACAAGCAATTATATAAAAAAGTACAATTTTTGCTTATAAATCATGTTTTAATTTTTGAATTTTTTACTATTACATAAAATTTATTCCCCATAATAAAAAATAAAAATAACCGAAATTAGAACAATTGTTAATTTAAAATTAGGATATACTTCTAGTATAACATCTAATTCTTGTTCTTATTGAGTAGCTAGTAATGCACAAATTATAATCTACATATTATAAATTTGATTTATTCCACATATCAGTGTCCAACCTGGCAAAGTAAAGTGGTTTTAGGTCAGAACTGAGAGGGTATGAATTGGGATGACTTTTGAGACATTTACATATTTGTTTGAGAATTTAAAAAAACCAAACTGCATAATTTGTTATGCAAATACCTTATACATAAGCAGTTTCAGAAAAACTAGCATGTTTTCACTAATTTTTCAAAAAAATGAATATACTTGGTATAAGAGAACATGATATGTGAACATAATTTTTTCTAAATAGTTGGCTAAAAAGTTCAAATTTCTACTTGGAATTATGCAAAAAAATATGATATTCAATAAAATCTCACCAGTACATATAGAAATCCAGTTTGGTTAAAAGTGCTCAAAGGATTACTGGGAAAAAAATACTTGCTTTCAATAGACACACACACACACACACACACACACACACACAAGCACTGAACATTCTCATTTATATCGTCTAATAAAATTCAATTTTTTATTGTCCTAATCAAAATGATTCTAAGTCTCCTAAATACTTCTTTCCTGTGTGGAGTTTCCCTCTAATAGCAAGATTAAGAATTTTAGATGTGATTACATTGTTGAAGTAATCACAAATAACTACTGATTCACAGAGAGGGAATTGAAATGTCTGGTCAACCTGTCATATGACTCTTTCTCCTCTGTCTTTGCTGCTGTTGGGATCTCATGATTTTTCTGCTAGGATTCAGCTCCCCAAGCAAGATACCACTAAATGCAGGAAGAACCTCTATAGATCCTGTCTAATGTAAGAAGAGTCCCACTCACTGAGATCTTATCCACCAACAGAAACCATTATCCTTGATAATTCTTAAGTACATGCAATTCTTAAGTAACATTTCAAGCTCTTGGGGTCAGAGAAAGACTTTGTCTTCTCCCTAGTGTTCCTGTCACAGTAAGTATTCCATATTGATGCTAGCTGACATTACAGTTCTTTTTCTACAAAGCTCTTCCAGTTTGCATCCACAACTGCACATCATTCTTACCCAAATCATGTCTTTGGTGCTGAGAGAGGAGCCTTGAATACTGGAATACTGGAGTGAGACCTGCCCAACTGTTGAGCTCATGTCACTTTTTTTTTTTTTTTTTAAGATTTTATTTATTTACTTCACAGAGAGAGAGAGAGAGAGATTACAAGTAGGCAGAGAGGCAGGCAGAGAGGGGAAGGGGAAGCAGGCTCCCTGCTGAACAGAGAGCTCGATGCGGGGCTCGATCCCAGGACCCTGAGATCATGACCTGAGCCGAAGGCAGAGGCTTTAACCCACTGAGCCACCTAGGCACCCCGAGCTCATGTCACTCTTATTAAAACTTTTGATTTGGGGCCTTTGGGATTCCCTTCTTTGAAGTAGCCTCACACAGGGTCACCTCAGCCAGCAGAAATTTTAAATACTTTTAATTCACAGTAAAAAAAAAAAAAAAAAAAATAGCGGGAGTACCAATATTTTTCTTGTCAGAAAAATCCTTGCCTCTTCTGATATTATTCTACCCTTCAAATAACATATTCCAGGGAATATGGAGAATAAATGACTTTCTCTTCTTACAGAATAAGGCTCACTCCACTTCCTGAACATAAATCGTCCCTTCACACTTTGTGTCATAGTCCTCATGTATACACCTATAAGTAAAAATAAGGCCACACTAGAGATTCCTATAAGAATAGTGAGGATCTAGTTCTCAGAGACTTTAAGATAAAAATAGAAATGGGGGGGTCATTTTCCCCTATGATCATTTGTTTCGGAATTTAAGAAAGAAAACAAATGATCACTGATGAAAAAAAGAGGAAAAAGCAAGAAACAGATTCTTAACTATAGAGAGCAAACTGATGGTTATCAGAGGGGAGGTGGTTGGAGGGATGGGTTAAATAGGTGATGGTGATTAAGAAGTGCACTTGCTGTGATGAGCATTAGATGTTGTATGTAAGTGTTGAATCATTATATTGTACACCTGAAACTAATATTACACTGTATGTTAACTAACTGGAATTTAAATAGAAACTAAAGAAAAAAAAAGAAATGGGTGGCCATTTTCAATGTTCAGTTATCTTGACAATTAGTATAATAATTATAATGAAAAAATAAAAGTTATGTCTCACAAAGTGCCTTGTTTTTTGTAGCTAAATATAGTGCAGTGATCAGTGCGTGCTAGGGACAGTGGCCATTTGCATACCTTTCCTTAGACTCCATTTTACAATTGCAGAAATGTAACAAAGGAAAGGAAAACAAACAAACAATCCATTTTTAAAAATAGGAAGAAGAACTAAGTAAACATTTCTCCAAAGAAGATGTGCCAATGGCCAACAGGTAAAAGGTCCTCTACATCACTAATAATCAGGAAAATGCAAGTCAAAATCACAAGGAAGTATCACCTCACACCTGTTAGAATGACAATCATCAAGAAGACAAGAGAGAAGTGTTGGTGATGATGTGGATGAATGAGAGCCCTTGTGTACTATTGGTGGAAATGTAAATTGGTGCAGCCACTGTGGAAACAGTATGGAGATTCCTCAAAAAATTAAAAATAGAACTACCCTGTGATCTAACAATCCCACTCCTGGATATCTATTCAAAAGATATATAAACAAGATATCAAAGAGGTATCTGCCCTCCCATATTCATTTCAGCATTTTCACAATAGCCAAGATATGGAAACCTAGGTCTCCCATCAAGGATGAATGGATGAAAAAATGTGGCATGCACACACATGTACACACACATACACAATGAATGTTATTCGGCTATGAGAAACAAGGAATCCTGCCATTTGCAACAACACGAATGGATCTAGAGGGCATTATGCCAAGTGAAATAAACCAGAGAGAAATACAAATACTGCATGGTATGAGCGGTAAGTGGAGTCTTTAAAAAAAAGTCAAATTCATAGAAACAGAGTGGAAAAATGGTTGCCAGGGGCTAGGGGCGGGGAAATTGGGACAGGTTGGTAAAAGGAAAAGAAAAATACTATACCCTTAATTAATCAAACATTAATTTTTTATAAAGTGTATCATTTTACTTTTTCTAAATCATACCAAGTTCATCATGTTGATTATATATTCACTTTGTGACATGGTCAATATATCACCAAACTGACTTTTAAAATCACTTAACAGAGGGGTACCTGGGTGACTCAGTTGATTAAGCATCTGACTGTTGATCTCAGTTTGGGTCTTGATCTCAGGGCCATGGGTTTAAGCCCTGTGTTGGGCTCAGTGCTGAATCATGGAGACTACTAAAAAAAAAAAAAAAAGGACTTAACAGAAACTACTAAAAAACAAAAAAAAGGACTTAACAGAAAAGAGAGTAAACACGATCCTATACAATTACATTTAAGATACACGATAAATAGAATAGGTTGGAGGTTGAATTCATTTTATTTAATATATCATTTAAATCTATTGTGTAAATATTAACATTATTTTACCAGTGGTTAGAATAAGGGGCTTAATAGCCTAAAGGATACTTTTGAAGTAGACTCAGATTACATTTCACAATATCAGACAAGAGGAGATAGATCTGAGAATTTGTTTCTTGCGCTGGCATTTAAACCCAGCTGTGGCCTTTTAAAATGCTAAAATGTCTAAGTGTTATGTTGACTCAGTTGCTTTGCTGGACTGTGTTGCTTAAAGGGAATAGAAGTCTTAATGGGAAGCTACCAAAGTCATAATTCATATCTCGCTTTTATCAGCGGACTGTCAAGGTAGGAAGCATAGGCTTGAAAAATAAGTGTGTTGTGTCATCATCATAAAAGAAAGTTTTAGTTGCTGAACCTGAGGCTTTTGTACCCCACACATTTTATCAGGCAGTTTTGGTGGACTTTTGATCTGTCACAACTAATAGTAACTTTTCTTAAAGTGATAATGGCCCAAAACTTGTTGAGGAAATTGTGTATAAGGACCACTCACATGAGCAGTATTTGTATTTCCCTCTCAATGTCAATGTGAGATGGGGTGAGCTAGTGGAAGTTTGCTCTGTCAGAAATACCACGGATTGCTAATGAAAAAGCATGTCATACATTCCAGCCTGAGAAAGTCAGGTAACAAAATTATGACCAGCCTCTTAAGCAGAAATCTCAGGAAAGTAGAGAATACCCTTCTGTACCAATATGATCTTTATTTTACTAGAGCAGCTTTCAACCGTAGTTCTTTGAAAGCACTTAATGGACAATATCTGAAGAAGCTCTAATGTTTCCTATAGCTAAGTAGTAAGTCAAACGGTAAATGACATTCATTAACTCTTTCAAAACAGAGGTGAAAACATCTTTTGGTGTAGATGACTCTCTGAAGGAGATAAATAAGGGAAAGAGTTTGAAAGGTGTTCTTTATTTTCATTTCTTTAACTTCTCCTCTAATGAAAGAAAAGAATTGGCCATATGAATTCCTGTGGGGCTTTTTGTGAGATGTAGTAGAGTCTTGGTACTGAATTTGTTAAATGCAGGAAAAACATACTGTGGGGATGGATTAGAAGGACCCTGAATGGAAAAAAAGAAATTCTTATCTTATGTATAATATTCTTTAAGCATTCTATAATTATCTTTTATAGAATTATCACTCATAAACATACACAAATACAGGATTTATGAAGGTGGGAAGAATGGGGTTCACTGCTCAATTCTCAGGTTTTTTTAGAGGGCCAAGGGCCTATTGGAGCTCATATAATATTTGTAAAATGTTTAAAAATAACCTATGGCATTTTTGGTAAATTTTACCCAATTTTTGTCTTTAACACTTTCTATTTTATTTCATTTGGCTTAGAACACATGAATTGGCCTCACTCCCCAGAAGCTATTTTTTTGCTTTCATTGAAGGAGAAACTCAAGGAATCAGTTATTCTTGCTATAAATCCAATAGTATCTTTCCTTAACAAAACAAAACATTGAGATATCTGTGGAATATTTTCTTGGAGAGACTGAATAGAGGCTTTAATACAATCACAAATTCCTTACCAATCTAGATAATCATCATGTCTGTACCTGAGTAACCTACCAATTTTATGTGTGTATTTAAAGCAGTTGTCTCCTGCGTATCTTTGGCTCTTTCTTAACTAGATTGTAGACATCTAATAGGAATATTGAGTATATATCTTACCTGCAAGATTATATCTTCTTAATTTACTTGTGTTAATCAATAATATTAATTGTATTTATCCTTGTCATTTTTGTTTTTCTTTAAATCAATCAATCTTTGTAGTCATCATTCCTAGTTTCAATAAGAGAAAGAGACTTGTCTGTGGCCCTTATTCTCTCAGTTTAAATAAAATAATTTTACTTGAAATCCAACTAGGTATCTGATCTTCCAGGCATGTCAAATGGTTTCATTCTTTTGACAACTAAGTTTACTTTGTAGTTAAAGTCTCATTTCAAATAGTCAAAATAAAATGACTTTATTTCAGTATTACTGCTTTTCATGCTTCAGGTTATAAATCATTTCTTTATAACACATGATTATGGAATTTATTTTAAACTTATTAATGGCAATATAATAGGCCTTAAAATTAAGTGTGTTGATTTGGATAAAATCATTTGAGATTAGAGTTTGTTTTATTAGAATGCTGGGTAACACCTTCCTTAACCTTTTTGACATGAACTTATTAAAGGAATGTAGACTCAGTAATAATGAAGAAACCTTGCCAATAATTCATAATATTCATTTTAGGTGATGTTGACCTGTCAAAACAGAATCAACACTTATATTTATCATTATTACAGAATATGTTTTAAATATATCTAAACTCATTTAAAGAAAAAAGTATAATTTCATTGGATTCTATTCTGAATCTGCTTCTGAACTTTTGCAAGAAGACAATATATAGTAAAATTTTCTTCCATCTTAACTCTAGGAGCAATGTTAAGTTTGCCTGACACATTTTATAGGTTGAAAAAAAAAGTTTATCATTACCGTCATAGCTATTAACTGAATACATGCAAAATACTATATTAAATATTAACATGTTTTCAGACTGAAGGTTCTCAGTCAAGAGATTTGAATTATCTGTAGGACAATGAAAATTGAAACAAATTAAGCAGAAAATTAATTCAAAATTAGTAAATTAATGGGCTGTAATTATTTTTTTAAATTGAACTCTGACTTGAATTATAAACCTAAAAATGGTAGAAGTGAAAAAAAGGTTGTATTTAATTAGAAGTCTAAAATGTTTCTGTTTTAAAGAAAAATAAGTCTTATTCTTATTTATTTATTAATTTTTGGTTTGGGGTGTGTGTGTAGCAGATGATATCAGTGTTCCACTTGCATGTTTTCAGATCTCTTTACCATTTTCATGCTGTGCTTTTACTTCTAACAGCCAGCATCTGCAAGAAGAGCCAGAGATAACTGGGATATGCATCTCCCTGGGAGAAGCCCTAGCAAATGGCTCCTGGTGTAGAAGCGAAACTACTCCAGCTTCCTTGTCCCTGGTCCAGGCTGCTCTGAGGTATGACTGTCTCCAGAATCTTCCATAGAGTTGAGCCTAACTTGTTCTCCATGGGATTTTGTTTGATGCTGAATATTTGTGTGGCTTCTTCCTCTTCCCTGTCTCTCTCCTCACTTTCTTACTGTTTATTCCTGATAGCATTTCCGAACAAATCATTTTCACATGAATCCTCATCTTAGGGCCTGCTTCTGAGGAGTCCCTCCTAAGACAGTGTGGTAGTCATTAATGCTGTTTATTAATTTTTCTACTCTCTGCCTTCTGGGGATAATCTAGGGTTGTATGCTTGGCCTCCTGTGTTTGAGTGATGGGCCAGTTATCAGCTCTGATAGAGGTTATGTGTGCTGCTTCTGCTCTGAGCACCAGACTGCCAGGATGAAATCTTTAGAGTCTTTTCTCTCTGTTCTGGTAACCAAGAATGTTCCAGATAGTGGCTGCTCTATCAGCCCGGGACCCGGAGTCAGTGTGACAAAATGGATCAGGGCTCCACCTCTGGCTTAGTGATCAGAGTGAGAAATAAACTTCTGTTGTGTTAAGCCACTGAGAGTTTGGGGGTGTTTGCTACACTGCAGTATAATCTAGCATATCCTGACAGATCTAGAGGATGAAAAAAAGAGAAGAATCAGGGATGACTAAGATTTCTGACTTGGGCTTTTGGATGAATGGTGTTAACATTCTTTGGGGTTGGGAAAAGCAAGGATGAAGAACTGGGTTTTATTTACTTACTTATTTTTTTATTGAGATATAATTGACATATAACATATTAGTTTCAGGTGTACAACGTGATTCAATATTTGTATGTGTTGTAAAATAATCACCACCATAAGTCTAGTTAACAGCTGTCACCATATAGAGTTACAAATCTTTTTTTCCTGTGATGAGAACATTTAAGATGTACTCCCTTAGCAGCTTCAAATATTCAGTACAATGTTATCAACAACAGTCACCATGCTATACATCACATCCCCATGACTTATTTTTTTTTTCTTTTTACTTAAACTATATTGGTTATCGTAGTTGGAAAAATTACTAAAGTGTTCTGTAGTTTGTCTTAATATAAATTATATTTTTTAACAGGGATATATGCCTTCTTCATCCTATTTATAATGGAAGCTAATATGACTGAAATTATTTTTAATTTCTAAAATCTAAAATGGATTTTTAAAAGTCTTAAGTCACTTATATGTCTCAAACTTTCTTTATTGTTTCCACATTTCTATTTCTAATTCAATTTGTAAAAACCTACTGTCTTTCCCTTACCAAAAAAAAAAAAAAAAGGCATTCTGTATGTCACAGTGTTCTGTGCTTATATTTTTGATCTTGTGTGTCGAAACTCTGAGTGTGACATAATTTATGCCATGTTAATGCACAAATGATATCTTACACAGATCTGTCCAGATGAGATCTGGCTTTACCACACAGCTCTCATGTCTACATGAGGCTTTGAGTATGTTTGCTTATGTTTGTGTAAAAGAGCAGGAGTAGGAAAGAGTGAATGAGAGTTGATGCAGGTGTTTTTATCCAAGATATTCATAAGTAGTAAAAAAAATGTTTTAAGTCCAGGAAACAGTATGATGGACCCATTCTAAGCTTAAATGTCTTTTCTGGGGATATGAAATGTCCTATAGTCCCATAAGTCAAATGATTGCCAAACTTCCTGATTATACATTGGAAGTGATGTGGTACCCAAGGGAGAAAGAAAATCCACACAAATTAGTTTCTTAGAATATTATTTTTCCTTAGAAATCACTTGTGGATGCATAGCACAAGCCAATGTTCTAAAAGACTCCATTGCTTATTTCATTTGCTTTGCTGATCAGAGGCAAGACATATTCAGAAGAAAGATACATAAATCCTATTTGATATTCAAGCCAAACACAATGGTTCTATCAGGCAAAGGAGGAAATGCAACTCCGAAAACTCTTACTATTTTGATTCTCTGAAGAATTGTTGAGACACCGCAACATAGTATACAGAGTAATTCAAAATAATATTTGAGTTTTCTGGGTTCTTGTCTTTCAAATGCCAAGGTGTTATCAGAGGACTTTAATCTTAGCTCTTCATAGAATTTCTGCAAAAAGAGTTTATTTTCAACTTTACTGTTGTTGAAAGTAATTTCATTTCCATTAAGCCCTCAGTATGTTTGTCAATTTGAGACACCAGTGCAAATTTAATTAAATAATCTTAAATACATGCACTTAAAAGTCACATGAAGAAATTAAGGTCCAGCTGTTCACCTGCAACTGCTTAATTTATGCTGAATTCTATTTAATTGAAAGTCAGTAACCTGGAAAGGGAAAGCATATTCACTTGAGATTATATTAGAAACTGTAGAGCATGATCAGTTGCATGATTCACAAGTATGTCTATTTGATACTTTGTTTCAGTTTGAAGTAACACTTTTTGTTTTCTTCAAATATGTGTAACAAATGTATGTGCCATTTTAAGGTAATATTAAATTACCAATATTTTAAATTACATTTGAAAACAAATGTAAATTTAAGCTACCAAAATTACTCTTACTAATACCACACATATTTCAGATTTCTTTTACTTGCATTTTATTGTCATGTGTATAAAATATTTTTAAAGAGTAAGATTTTGTTTATTTGAAAGAGAGAGAGAGTGAGCGAGAGCATGCAGGGGTTGAGGGAGGGGCAGAGGGATAAGAAACTCCACACTGAACGCAGAGCCTGATACTGGACTCCATCCCAGGACCCTGAGTTCATGACCTGAGCCTGTCAGACCCTTAACTGACAGAGCCACCCAGGCATCCCAAAAACTATGTTCATTTTAATGTCATATTAAAGAGATAACTAAATTATGCTTTAAGCATGAGGTGCCTTACTTATACCCACAGAATATTGTTTTTACATAAGCCTTGTGTTTGGTAATCATTCTGTTATAATTTAGTTGGCTCTTGTTTTTTATCTCTATCAGCTCTGCATATACTTGTGCTCAATGGAAGACATAAAAAATCAAAATATTTTTACTTATTGCAATTTTGAAAATCATTTAGCTGCAAGGGAGATTTATTTAACTGGGAAGAGATTCTTACAGCATTTAATAGTGAGGACACTGGAGCCTAAATACTAGCCCTATATTTACTGTGTGAATTTGGTTAAGTTTCTTAACTTCTCTGTGTCTCAGTTCCTCTACTGTAAAAATGACATAGCAGTTTGAATATATTATTACTTCCTTTTATTTGACATTATTTTCTGTAATAATGCAGGAGAAACATGGCAGTAAATACTTAAAGGTTAAAAAAGACCTGTAAAGGTCTGTATCATATATATGAAGTAGAGTTGGGAAATGAAAGCTGTAAGGGGAACCAAGATGTCATTTTTTTTGTATGGAACGTTGAGCAAGAATTTTAACTTCTTAAACATCAGTTTCCAATTTTTTCCCCCCTCATAGATTAGTTCAGTCAATGGGATAATGCATTTTGGAATTCCTTGTCAGTTATAAAATACTATACATGCTATCTCTTAATATAATAATAGCAGTCACTGAGACCTGATTGTGTCACATTTCTTTGGTAAGCATTTCTTTTCAGGCCTGACAAGTTTTTACAAGAGTTAAATAATTAATATAAAATTACAGTATCATAGACTGTTGAGATTCTACCAAAGAAAAACCCACATGAATACTGTATGATGAATTAACAGATTAGCTTAGTTCATATAATAAGAGTCTTACTTGCTAAAATTATTATGATTCTATTCTGTGCTGTGTTTATTAAATAAATACATACCTCCTTACAACTAGGGCAGTATAGCTAGTGTTATAATCATTGGTACCTCAAGTTTCAATTAATCATATATTCTAAAGTTTCAAATTATTTGCATAAGAGTCCAATGTAATCATCCTGAGAATGAAAGCTAGCAAAGGTTGATTTTATGTATCACAAGGAATTTATTTTTATCATATGCCAATCAACTGGACTATGTGGTTTCATAAGTCACAAAAAAAAGCTGGAAGCATTCGGGCTAATCTTACATTTGCCTTTGAAATTAACTGGCAGATTGATGAGTCCAACGACTAGATCTCCCTATTGGAAGACAGATGGTGATATGCTGAGGAACACAGAGTAGATAATGCTTTGTGATGTTTTTTCTTGATGTTTTCTATGAGTTGTCCTGTGGCTTTCGGTTTTCTCTAACATCTTTTTTTCTTCATTTTTTAAAGATGTAGACTTATTTTTGAAAAAAAATATCTTATTTTTTGCAGTTCTAATATTGCCCAATCAGCTTTTTAAGATTTTGAATTATTACTAGAATTAGTGGGATAAATGTCCCTAGTGAAGTTAAACTTCACTCTTTCATAGGGTGAAACCAATATCCTGATTCTACATTAGTAAGAGCAATGTGGAGATTTTCAGGTAAAATAGTGGCTTGAGTGCTGGTGTCTAATTTCACTAATTTTAGAAGCAAAATTTTCTGTAAAAAAGTTAAGGCATAATCATCAAGACAGTGTGGTACTGGCACAAAAACAGACACATAGATCAATGGAACAGAATAGAGAGCCCAGAAATAGACCCCCAACTCTGCGGTCAACTAATCTTTGACAAGGCAGGAAAGAATATCCAATGAAAAAAGACAGTCTCTTCAACAAATGGTGTTGGGAAAATTGGACAGCCACATGCAGGAGAATGAAACTGGACCATTTCCTTACACCACACACAAAAAAAGACTCAAAATGGATGAAAGACCTCAATGTGAGACAGGAATCCATCAAAATCCTTGAGGAAAACACAGGAAGCAACCTCTTCGACCTTAGCTGCAGCAATTCTTCCTAGAAACATCACCAAAAGCAAGGGAAGCAAGAGCAAAAATGAACTATTGGGACTTCATCAAGAGCAAAAGCTTTTGCACAGCAGAGGAAACAGTCAATAAAACCAAAAGACAACCAACGGAGTGGGAGAAGATATTCGCAAATGACATATCAGATAAAGGGCTAATATCCAAAATCTATAAAGAACTTCTCAAACTCAACACCCGAAGAACAAATAATCCAATCAAGAAATGGGCAGAAGATCTGAACAGACATTTCCGCAAAGAGGAC
>CM052895.1:69446408-69562613 GCA_028534135.1 Potos flavus | reverse complement strand
CTGGGTTATGGACATTGGGGAGGGTACGTGCTATGGTAAGTGCTGTGAAATGTGTAAGCCTGATGATTCACAGACATGTACCCTGGGGCAAATAATACATTATGTGTTAATTAAAAAATTAAAAAAAAAAAAAGAAAGAAAAAAAAAGTTAAGGCAGATATTTTATTTTATTTTATTTTTTAAAGCTTTTATTTATTTTTTTTTATGAGAGAGAGAGAGTGCACAGGCAAGGGGGAGCTGCAGGAAGAGGGAGAAGCAGGCTCCCCACTGAGCAGGGAGCCTTATGTGGGACTCGATCCCAGGACTCTGGGATCGTGGCCTGAGCCGAAGGCAGATGCTTATCTTACTGTGCCATCCAGGTATCCCAAAGAGGATATTTTAAGGGCATAAAACTCAAAGGACAGAGAGAAGTAGGCAATATGAACAACAAATATGGTTATTAACAACATAGGATGTTGTTGGCAAAGATGTAGAGAAAGGGGAACCCTTTTACACCATTGGCTGAAACTGGTTCAGCCACTCTGGAAACAGTATGGAGATTCCTCAGAAAGTTAAAAATATTACTATTCTATGACCCAGCAATTGTACTTCTAGGTATTTACCCAAAGGATAAAAAAATACTGATTTGAAGGGGCACGTCCACCCTGATTTTTATAGCAACATATCAACAGTAGCCAAATTATGGAAAGAGCCCAAATATCCATTGACTGATGAATGGATAAAGAAGAAGTTGTGTATATATACAATGGAATATTACTTTGCCATAAAAAGAGTGAAATCTTGCCATTTGCAACAATGTGGACGGAGCTAGAGTGAAATAATTAGTCCGAGAAAGACAAATACTGTATGATCTCATTCATATGTGGAATTTAAGGAACGTAACAGATGAACATGGAGGGAAAAAGAAAGGCAAACCAGAAACCAGACTCTTAACTATAGAAAACAAACTGAGGGTTGCTGGAGGGAAGGTGGCAAGGGATGGCTTAAATAGATGATGGGGATTAAGGGGTACACTGGTTGTGATGAGCACTGGGTGTTATATGTAAGTGATGAATCACTAAATTCTGTACCTGACACTAATATTACATGCATATGCATGTTAACTAACTAGAATTTAAATAAAAACTTGAAAAAGGAAAAAAAAAATTTGGAAGCTAGAATGCCGATGGAGTAGTACTGTTAATAGTGAATTAGCAGACCTGAATTGTCAGACCTGAGAAATCTAAATTCTTAATCATTAGTGGTACAAGCTGAGAATCATTCTAACTTAAATTGCAAAATTCTTCCTGAGCTTCTGGAATTAACATATGTGGAATTTAAGAAACAAAACAGATGAACATGGGGGGAAAAAAGAGAGGCATACCAGAAACCTGACTCTTAACTATAGAGAACTATAGTAGTGCTGGGAGTTGGGGATAAAGGGATGGCTGCAACAAGGAAGACCAGTTGTGAGCAGTTTAAGAGGCAGTTAGATCACTAGATCTCAATACTACACACAGCTGCTTATAGAAGGAAATGAGAAGTTCATTTTCTGGAGAGGTTTAAAATGGTGGGACTGGCCCGGAAAACAACAGATACACTTGGGGACACGGTTATCACAAAGGAAACCTTAGGAGGAGCAGTGTTTATGTAACAGAATGTATATCATATGCTGAAAGCCAGGAACTCTTTTAACATTTTACTCTCAGTATACTGTCATTCAAATCTTTTCAAGTTGGAAATGACAGTTGGGTCAGTTTCATGTGAAAGTACAAAGACTCTGTGATCCATCTTATCGTAAGTTCATAGCTGACAAGCCTCACCCATCTAAGCTCAGAGTTCTCCATCAATCTTTTATGCCCCTACTCACAACTATAATTAGCTGTTCAAAGATTACCAGGAAACTAAAGAAAGACTCTAGTATAAAGAAATATAAAGGGGTGCCTGGGTGGCTCATTTGGTTAAGTGACTGACTCTTGGTTTGTCTCAGGTCATGGTCTCGTGGTCTTGGGATCGAGCCCTACATTGGGCTCTGCACTCAGCAAGGAGTCTGCTTCAAATTCTCTCTCCATCCTGCTCTCTCTCTCTCTTTGTCTCTCCCAAATAAACAAAATCCTTGAAGATATATATATATATATATATATATATATATATATATATATATAGAGAGAGAGAGAGAGAGAGAGAGAGAGAGAGAGAGAGAGAGAATATGAATGGAAAAACCATCTTGGGACTTAGAGTTTCCAGTTCAGGTGTAAGAAACTTAGAAGTTGCTACTCTGTCCTAAAAACAAGTAAATAGCTGAACAAACTGAAAAATCAACAATGCTTATTTTAGAGCTGTCAGAGAAATAAAATCATCACAGAGCAAACTGCCATCCCCCAAATTGGATAGATGGGTAGATACAGAGAATTACAGTTTACCAGAGCTGAAGAAACTCACAAGTAGAAACCTCTGTGGTGGGGTGGGGTGCTGGGGTGGGAAAACCCTACTCTAACTGATAAATTGCTGAGACTCAGTGTGAATAAATCTGAGCATCAAAAACTCTAGGAGGATCTAATCATAGGAGGGGACACTGTGTGAATGTGACCTCCTGGAGGTCTACCAGGTCCTCACAGTGAGTATCAGAGAAAAATCCCCTTGAGCTTTTATTAGGATGAAGGGGAAAGGAACCATTTTGAAATATACCAGAGCATTCTTTTCTTCTAACCTAAGCTTGCCCTCAGGGGAAACTGTTTTACCAGGATTTAACCTGCTGGGTTTTTTCCAGAGCCTAACCTTCCTGAGTTAAGGGAAATATACAACTCCAGCCCCTCCATCCATCCGGTCCCAGCTAAGGGGAGAAAAAACAAAACAAAACAAAACTTGAGAAGCTCTGGTGAAATTCACAGTTCAAGGACACAGGTTTTCCAAAAGACTGAGACATACTTATAAGCCACATAATGATTCACCTTTCTTCTCACTCTGCCACTGCATTATTAGAGACCTATTTATTATAATTCCTTTTATCCATAACATCATATTAACTTTTCAGCAAAAAATTACAAGATGTATTAAGAGACGAAATAAACAAAACCAGTTTGACTACATAAGCATCAGAACCAGAATCAGATATGGCAGGAATGTTGGCATTATTAGACTTAGAATATAAGAAAACTATAATTAATCTATTAAGGGATTTAATGGGAAAAGCGGACATTATGCAAGAACAAGGGGTTAATATAAGCAGAGAGAGAGAAATTCTAAGGAAGAATACATAAGAAATGCTAGAGATAAAAAACACTGTAACAAAAATGAAGAATGCCTTTGATGATCTCGTTAGGAGACTGAATCTCTGAGCTTGGGATATGACAAAGGAAACTTCTAACACTTAAATGAGAAATGAGAAAAGCAGTGAGAAAAAAATACACTGAGAAACAGAAGAATGAGCAAAAGGCAATATAGTAGAGTAAAGATAGTGTTTTCAACTAGTGATGCTGGCACAACTGGACATCCTCATGCAAAAAAATGGATCTAGACATAGATCTTACAGTTTTCACAAAAATTAACTCAAAGTGTGTCATAGACCTAAATGTAAAATGCAAAACTATAAAAATCTAGCAGATAACATAGGAGAAACCCTAGATGACTTTTTTAGATGTGCCACCAATGATATGATTCATGAAAGAAATAATAAGCTGGACTTCATTAAAATTAAAAATTTATGTCCTATGATAAGCAATTTGAAGAGAATTAGAAAACAAGCCGTATTCTTGGAGAAAATATTTCCAAAAGAAGCATCTGATAAAGAAATGTTATCCAAAATATACAAAAAAACTCTGAAAACTCAACAAAAGGAAAACCAATAACCTGATGTAGAAGGGTCGAAGTCCCTAACAGACACTTCACCAAAGAAGATATATAGATGACAAATAAACCTAATGAAAAGATGTTTCACGTAACATGTGAGCAAAGAAAGTCAACTTAAAACAGTGAGATGCTTCCTGTTTAAATGGCCGAAATCTGGAACATTGAAACACCAAATCTTGGTGAGTAACAGGAATTTTCATATATTACTGCTGGGAATGTAAAATGGTACCACTACTTTGGAGGACAGGTTGGTAGTTTCTAACAAAACTAAACATACTCTTATCATACGGTCCAGTAATTGTGCTCACTGGTATTTACCTAAAAGAGGTAAAAATTATGTCCACACAAAAACCTGCATATGGATGTTTATAGCAGCTTTCTTCATAATTGCCCAAACTTGGAAGCAACCAAAATGTCCTTTAGTAGATGAATGAATAAATAAACTGTGGTCCATCCAGATAATGGAGTATTTGGTGTTAAGAAGAAATGCTCTATCATGCCACTGATATGGATGAACTGTAAATGCATTTTACTAAGTGAAAGAAGCTAGTCTGAGAAGGCTACATATTGTATAATTCCAAGTATATGATAGTCCATAAAAGATAAAACTATGGAGACAATAAAAAGATGAACAGTTGCTAGTGGGGGAGAGAGAGTTGAATAGATAGAGCACAGAGGATTTTTAGGGCAGTGAAAATACTCTCTATGATATAATGGTGAATATGGCATTATACATTTGTCCAAAACCATCGGATTGTACAGCACCAAGTATGAACCCTTAGGTAAACTAAAACTCTTCCTGAAAGTAAAAATTTCTCTTAAAATTGGAAGTAAATGCTATCTCAGAACTTTCATCTGGAACCTATAGATTTAAGGCAAAAGTTTGCATTTAGGTATTCCATGAACTCTTAGACATAATGCTACCCTCTTTTTGAAATATTAAGTATACTGCCTATGTTCTGTAGTTACTTCAGCTTTTTAATATTTAAGACAGTGCCCACCAACTTTACTCAGCATCCTGTGGAGTCATTTAGAAGACCATTATATAGTCAATAGTTAACACTGGAAAAAGTGTGTGTATGTAATTATCAAAATTCACAAAGTGATTCAACATTTTTCTGTATTTGAATTTGCATTTCTGATAATCTTTGCAATGCCTTCTTTTGACGTTTGAAACAGTTTTCATTGATGATGGCTTGATCATGTTTCCTTTATAAATCGTTTTTAATGCCTTCTTATCCAAAACATATATTTTTCACACAATATTTTAAATTTGTCTTTCACATTTGGGATGTACCGAATATTCATTTGTTAGAAATACTTAGTACAGGGGCGCCTGGGTGGCTCAGTGGGTTGAAGCCTCTGCCTTCGGCTCAGGTCATGATCTCAGGGTCCTGGGATCGAGCCCCGCACCGGGCTCTCTGCTCAGCGGGGGGCCTGCTTCCCCCTCTCTCTCTGCCTGCCTCTGCCTACTTGTGATCTCTCTCTCTCTCTGTCAAATAAATAAATAAAATCTTAAAAAAAAAAAAGAAATACTTAGTATATAACAACACAAGATCAAGATTAATTGGAATTCTCAACACTTGAAGGTTTAATACACTCTCTCACCCTAATTTTCAATACTTATAGAAAAGAAAATAAACTATATCTTTAGCAGCAGAAATGTCCAAATAAGAGCATTTCTCTTTTGCTTATTTTTAGGAGTGATGAAATTAATGGAAACATCTCTGACAGGCAAACTCTATTGTCAATTTTTGAGCCTTTCATAGAATCTAATGACATTTGCTTTTTTAGAAATTCCATGTGTTGCTACTCCATTCACTTCTGAGAAATACTCTTTTCTCCCTTTCTGCATGTGAGTCTGGGTCAGTTTCTGCAAAAGAACTCTGTCAGTGGTCTTAGTTAGGATGGCAGTTAGTAAGAGAGAACAAATATTGGTAGTAATCCTTATCTCAAAAATTATCCTTGTAAATTCCATTTTTTTTTTTTTTAAGACTTATTGATTTATTTGACAGAAACACAGCGAGAAAGGGAACACAAGCAGAGGGAGTGGGAGAGGGAGAAGCAGGCTTCCAGCCGAGCAGGGAGCCCGATGCGGGCCTCGATCCCAGGACCCTGGGATCATGACCTGAGCTGAAGGCAGCCGCTTAATGACTGAGCCACCCAGGCGCCCCTGTAAATTCCATTCTTTTAACTATGATAAAGATGCCTTAGAATGCCAACTTGTTCATGTTACCTGAAGCATATTTTTAATATTTAAGCATTTTAAATAATGTAAATATTAGTCAATTATAATAAAAGTAACAATATAAAATATTCAGAAGACTAGTTTTATATTTTCAGTATATGTGCAAATCTGAAACCTTCAGAAGGACCCTGATACTTTGTTTTACTGTTTGTTCACTATACAATTGACCTTTGAGTGGAGATGTTGACAGACACTGAGCATATATAGGTTATATATAAAATTATATCAGCTATCTGTCCTAGAAAGAAACTTTCAGTTTGACCACTTCCTTCCCAAGTTTGATTATCTAGTTCTTAAAGGCCTAAATTATAAGAATTTCTTTGAGTACATTTAAATTGACAAGTACAGTCGTCTAAATAGATAATCCTGAGATCTTATTTCATCATATCAATGAAATTAAAGTCTAGTTTAAACAAAAGAGGGAATTTAATTAAAATAATTAATCATAGATTTATTTATAGCTATAGATGGCAGAAATAAAATTTTATATGAGACTGTTGTTCCTTTGCTTATAGAACATAAAGGTTTTTACTACAATCTTATGATTTTTTTCATCAAACCCCTTTCTTTTCCAGTTTATTTCTTCTTTTATTGCTATTTTATGTACTATTGGAGAATATTAAGACTATATGTGAAAAATAATTTTATACGATTAATCTCTTCATTTGACAACATATACCGTTCCTAATTGCCTTTGCAGTTTTTTTTTTTCCTTTACAGTTTTAACATTTTTTTCTTTTAAATCTTTAACATTAGTGAAAATACACTAGGTTAAAATAGGTTTTTCTTGACATAGTCACCATACCAGACCACGGCATGATTATTATTTTTTTTTAAAGATTTTATTTATCTATTTGACAGAGAGAGATCGCAAGTAGGCAGAGAGGCAGGCAGAGAGAGAGAGGGGGAAGCAGGCTCCCTGCTGAGCAGAGAGCCCGACACAGGACTCGATCCCAGGACCCTGAGATCATGACCTGAGCCGAAGGCAGAGGCTTTAACCCACTGAGCCACCCAGGCACCCGACCACGGCATGATTTTTGAAGACCAATGTTTGTTTCCACTGAATTTTCTAATTTTGATCATACTGTCCTAAGATGGCAGGCTGAATATTTGTTTCCTAAATTGGACAGAGATCATCTTTTATCTATTTACCATGTTGTATTTATGTCCTATTGAAATCTAGAAGATCAATAAATATGTGTTAGTTAATATCAGTTCACGGAAATTGGAACTAATATTGTTAGCATGTCAGTTGAGGGGGGCAAGAGACATTGGAATCAGACATTAGAAGGGATAATATTTTATTATTTCTTTAAAATCAACTGATTATCATGTATTTAAACAATCTAAAAAAAACTCAGAAGGAAATCTTCACACCTTCTTTCAGTTCTGCATTCTTATCTTGGATCTCCTCTCTTCCATGGGCCTGGGTTAGTGCAAGTAATAATAATAATAAAAAAATGATGCCCAGTAGTGCAGCAAGGTACATTTTAAGTACTGGGAGTCAAGAAAAAGAGAATTATGTTACACATATACACAACAACTTCAGGTGTCAAATGCCTTGAAAAATCTGGTCTGCTCATATATTCAACAAGCATTTATTTTGTTCCTACTGTGCTCAAGACACTGTGTTAGATACTACTCATGATATACAGATGAATCATATAAATATTTTCCCTTAAGGAATTTATCTTGTATATAATGGTAAAGCATATAATGCAGTCAAGAGTATGCTGTAAACTATGTACATGGGACCTACAATATCAGCCAAGATTTTTTAAGCTTTTGGACATGTCTAGTGTTAGACTATTTTAAGGGGAAAAGATTTAAATAAAAAATAAGGACCTTTCTAAGTCATTACAGGTGAAACCAAATTTTGTTGGACAGTACCTTTAACATAAGTGGGGGCATTACACATTTCCTTAGTTTCAAGTGTTGTATTTTATATTCTAGATGTGCATAAAATTGCACATTCTGTTCATTCTATTTTTCTTTCTCTTTCCCATTCAATTCCTTTATTTCTTACCACATGCAGTGTTTTAGTGTGTTCTTCTCTCATAATTCTAGCACAGAAAATTTCAGTTCACCTTTCTGTATGGTAAAGCTGCTAATTAGCATTGACTTTCACACTACAGTATCTATAGTAAAATCTCCTTAATTGTGCCCAATTGGGAAATAAAAGGTGAGCCTGAATCATAGGACATATAATAAGAAATGGCATGAGATAAAATATGTATGAAATAATCTGCTAACAGCAATTGAGTAATATAACTATCAATACCAAATGTGAGAAAAAAATTGTTTGAGCCTGCATATGCTCACAGATAAAATCTATTTTTATTACTATGTTCAGTATTTGAATAAGAAACCATGCTAAAGTGGCTTAAAATAATTTTCTGGCTTTTACTTGAAAATAGGCAAAATATTACCCTTATTTACACTTTAATCAGAAAGTAATCTTTTGAGGGTACGGATTTGTGTTTCAAGTAAGCTTACCTTAATTATCATCATTTCCAATTTTTAATTAAACAGATTTTTATTGTTTGGGGAGGAAATTCATCTAATAAGAGAAATTATGGCATAAAAAGTTCTTGTCCACAATAGTAAATAATTTTTAACTTTGTTAACACTTGAACTTGATATTACATAGTATAATTTATGATTGATACCGTGTAATATTTTTATTTTCTAAGAAAACATTCAAAATCACATTAAAATTACAGGATTTTTCAAACTGCATTTAAGAAGATGGATAAGTATATGCAAAGATGTAGCTTATGTTTATTTACAGATTGCTTATCTCTTTATTTACTTTCTTTGGCAAAATTTCAAATTTCTGGTTCACTTGCTCACTTCCTGCCAAATGACTGAATGTAAGCAGTGGTAGCTCATGGTGAAATCACAGAACCATGTACTCAGCAACAAAAAGTAGACTTTTTGAAAATATTTCCAGGAAACCTTTTATTCAAATGGAAATATGGGAGGGAAGCCTAAGGGTCACTTTTGTGCAAACACAACTTTTATTGAGTTTGGGAAAATAGGAGGGACCAGAGAAGAATGGGGTAGAATTGAATGAAGTGGTGCCACTTAAAGACTGAGCTGAGAGCAGTTATTGGAATAGGATAAAATCCCTAAGAGAAGAATATTCCTGAACTCATGACAAGAAAAGACTTAAAAAGGAGGAAGATATCAGTAGCTTAGAATATCACAGGCACCTAAAAGCCAAGATAAAACCATTTTCCTGGCCAGAGGAATTGTTGGAAGGATACCTCGTGGTCCACAGAGTTTTGGGGCAATTCTCATTATTTTTTTCCTTTTTCCTTATAGCATGGGAAGCTAAATTAATGAGGAAATAAACAGAAAATATTTCTGTTCAGAAGACTAGGTAAGGGGTTCTTGGGATGCAGAGAGTATAAGAGAAATTCTGGAGAGGAGTGAGCTAGAGAAGAGAGCTCCTGAATTCTGTTTATAAGTGTGAATGAGTCTGGGCTCACTCCTGATAAATTTAATGAAACAACCTATTACGCACAGCAAAGGATATGAAAACCAAAGTGACGCTAGAACCACTTGAGATGTCAGTTTAATTAAAATATCAACAAACCTCTAACCAGATCAACCATGAAAACAAAACAAAAAACAAAACAAAACAAAACACCCAGAAAATTAAAGAATTCTTCCAACCTAGAATTCTGTATCCAGTAATAAAACCTTTTTGGAATGAAAGCAAAATAAAAACAGTCTTAGATCAAGAAAAACTAGAAGACTCTGTAGCTAGCACACTGGGGAAAAAAATAAAAGCAAAGCAAGCAAGCTAAAGGACGTTCCTCAGGCTAAAAAAAAAATGATTCCAGAAGAAATCTCGTAACTTCAGGAATGAAGAAAGAGCAAAGAAAATAATAATTATCTAAAACTTAATGAAATAGATACCATACAAAGCATATTGTATGACCATAATAGAATGAAATTATAAATAAATAACAAAAATATTCTGGAAAATCCCAAAATAATTGGGAATGAAATAATGCATTTCTAAATAACCTGTGGGCCAAAGAGGAGGTCTCAGGAATATAAGAAAATATTTTGAATTAAATGAAAACAAAAAAATAATATATCGACACCTGGGGATACAGTTAAAACAGTGCTTAGAGGGAGATTTATAACATTACATGCATGTATCAGAACAGAAGAATGATTTAGAATCAATAACCCTGGTTTTCACCTTAAGTGCTAGAGAGAGAAAAACAAGATAAACCTAAAGCAAGATGAAAGAAGCTAAAGATTAGAGCTGAGGTCAGTGAAATTGAAAGCCAAACAATAAAAAAGTCAATAAACCGAAAGTTTTTTTTTTTAAATCAATAAAATTGATAAACCTCCAGCAAGGCCAACAAAGAAAGAGGACACAATACATTTCCCTCTGATATCAAAATAATAGGACAACATTACAAACAATTCTATGGCAATAAATTTGATCAATTAGATGAAATAGACTAATTCCTTGAAAGATACAAACTACCAAAATTCATTCCAGATGAAATACAACCACGAATAATATCCAATATCCTAATTATTGAATAATTTACAATATCCAACAAAGTAAATTCCAGTTCCTGATAGTTTCACTGATGACTTCCACTGAACATTTAACACAGAACTCATATCAATTCTTTATAATCTCTCCAGAAAATCGAATGGGAGGAAATACATCCCAACTTAATTTACCAGTCAAGCATCCATATATCATAACCAGATAAGGATATTACAAGTAAAAAAACTACAAATATCCGTCATTAATACAGACACAAAATCTTCAGCAAAATATATATTTTTGATATATTTTAACTGATATATTTTAATATCTTTGAGTAATTTAAAGTGGGTTGGTAAAAGGGCTAAATCCATGTGGGATTTTATTCCAGATGTGACAATCTGTGTCTTGATGGCAGGATATATAATGAAGATGGTAGGTAAGAAAAACATTAAAAATCTCTGCTTCTTCAATATCATGAAGAAAATAAATCAGGCTATAAGTAAATATGTGTTTAAAAAAAAAGTAAGTGTGTGTTTTCATGAGAGGAGAGGGTAAAAATCATTCATTTAAAATAATTATTTTGTGCTCTGGTAACAGTTAAATTCAACCATAGTAACTCAAATTATGCAGTATATATTCATTCATGCATATGTATTTTATACATATTTATACTTACACAATTTATATTTATATTCATATTTATCTAATACCCTCAGAGTGTGTGTGCATTATATCACTTATTAGACCCACATATCCTACATTTTCCCTAATTCAATACACTGACTCCAAAAGATATTTAATACTATCACATGGAAGTGCATGAATAAATGAATTAGTGATTAGGCAGGGTTACTTGTTGCAAAGAACTAAATGGTCTTGTTTACTCTAGATGTATCTTTGTCAGCCAGGATGTATTTCCCAAGCTTACTGCACATTTAACAGGGTGTGATTAAGAGGAACATCTGTTTTTTTAAAGAACATACTTAAGGTGAATTTCATTATGGGCCAAAGGTCTACATCCCACTGAAAGGGCAGATGGATAAATGTTTGGTTTATGATACCAAAAAGAGATATGCTGGAATATGTGTCTGAATTAGAGATTTCAGCTTACTTTATCATCAACTGGATGAAACACTATATGCCTCAAGGAAATATCTTGATGAAGTTTTCCTTAGTTTTATGTCTTTCCTATTCATTATTTTAAATTGTGCTTGACAAGGTAAAGATAGATTTATAATTTGTTTTTTTAAGTGTTGAATGTAGAAGTTGAATCCTTTGTAATTGCTGCTTTTTTAAATTACTTTTAAAATTTATTCTTTCCTTTAATTTACAAGCAAGCCAAACCTACATAGAAAAATAAGTCTATACATCGCTTTGAGGAACCTGTGGTACTGTGTCAGCTTTAAATACTGAAAAGAATATTTGTGGATCATAAGTTTTCTGAATTCAAGATTATAAGATTCTCCATCCTTTGTTTTTGGTTTGCTTTTTTGTGACTACAGACTACACACTTCATTGCACAAAAAGTGAGCTAATACTAAATGAGATGGTGAGAGTCTGGATTGTGTGATGTTCATATGGTTTACACAGCAGAGGCAGCTGTTGGTGCCAGTTATGTAGTAATAAGCTTGAGCAGCTGCCAAAAGAATAAAACTAAGTTTGACTTGAAAGCAAGTAAGACATGATGCTTTGAAAGCTTCTGTCTCCCAGGACAAGTGGGTTGCCCATTTTTAATCTGAAGATAGTAATTGAAGCCATAAATCAAATGGCTTCATATATAATCTCTTTAGACATAATAAAATCATGATCTTAAATTTCTGAATTTTATAAAATTCTCTGGACTTTCAAATGGTGAATAAATGTGTGATTTAAGTGTATAGGCCCATTTATATCAAATCACCGTGCGGAATATACACATGTAAGAAATAAGCTAAACATATGGATTGCCTCATTTGTAACAAAACATAGCCACCTCTTCAGTGGAATTAAGGAGATGTTTAAAATTTTTCAACAAATTTTAAAAGTGACTGAAGGCAGGAAATGAAGAAAATGATATCCAATTTAGCTCTAGGAAGTCTGTAGACAGACTATAATTATCTATTATTAAGGCAACTTGTATAAAGAATAGAAAACTACTATCCAGAAAGGAGGTTCTTCCCTCATCTGGATTTTTTTGAATTTCAGCCAGATGACAAATGAGAAATCCTTTTTTATTCTCTGTTCATCCATCTCCTTTTGAGATCTGGTCCTTTCATTTATTAATTTATTTGTACAAATTTAAACTTTTAGATAGTGAAAAAAAAAAAAACAGTTCTGATAATTAGCCAGGGTATTCAGCCTGATGAATAGTTGGTAGTCTAAGAAATATTTAGTCCTTTGTATCATATATTCCTATCTGTAAGTTATGGGAACTATTAGAAATTCAAAATGTCAAATCCTACTTGGTGCTGTAGGAAAAGAAAGTTTTATGTTTTTGCTATTGAATATCAGACTCTGTGACTTTCTGATTTTTCCATGGCCAAGAAAGACAACAGTGTGACAACCCTTTGTTCCTGGTGGGAGAGTCTGAGTTGTGTGAATGGAGGTCTGGGTCTTTGGATTCCCCAACAGAACTTGTATGTGGGGATCTGGGCTAGAATAAAGACAGCAGGAAGGAAAGCAACAAACACAAAGCAGTTTATTAAAGTGAAAGTACACTGTCAAGGTGGGAGATGGGAGATGAGGGAGGATCTAGGAGGTGGAACTGGTCTCAGGTTGTTTCGGGATTGGATATTATTCAATCTCTTGGGGCTGGGAGAAGCTGTTTTCTAATGGCAGCTACTCCCAGTCATTTGAGGGACTCCTCCCACAGGTTGAGAGGGGGAGTTTTTGACCCTACTGGCACGGCAGCCTTTCTCCCTGAGTGTGGGGGCTATACCTGCAATGAAAATGCACTGTAATGAGTCTGGGGTTTACTGGGGCAGAGGTACAATAGGAGGGCACAAATTCTATACCTGTGGCTTGTGCTCTGTCAGCCCCAAGGTTTTGGAAGCCACAAGATCAGGATGTTGTGCCACAGGCTTTAATGTGTAGCTTGTTTATTACTGTCCTTGCCTTCAGTTCATGTCTCTGTCCTTCCCTTTTAAAGATTTGGGACTCTGCCTTTAGTTTTTCCCTTCGACTGCTCACGTCTAGCTTCTACCTAACACTTTGTAATGCACCTATCTACTTCTCTAGAGCTGGACAGCTTTGAAGGCTGTCTCAACTACTTTAGAATTTTGAGAGTAAAAAAAAAAAATGTGCTCCAAATACTGAAGAGAGCCTTTTCTCAGGGGTCTTCCAAAGATTGGAGTTTGGGCACAATGAGTCCTCTATGCTCTATGCTCTGTCTCCTAAATGGAGTAACCTCCAGCCTTTGCCACTTAGAAGACTCCTTAAAGTGGAGTGTTTCACCTGCTACCGGCCCTGACAACTATTGAGTAGTAAGCCAATGACAAAAGAGAAATTAATCCTTTTACCCCAGGAGATAAAACAAGGAGGAGTGAAGAAAGAAAGAAAGAAAGAAAGAAAGAAAGAAAGAAAGAAAGAAAGAAAGAAAGAAAGAAAGAAAGAAAGAAAGAAAGAAAGAAAGAAAGGAAGGAAGGAAGGAAGGAAGGAAGGAAGGAAGGAAGGAAGGAAGGAAGGAAGGAAGGAAGAAAAGAAAGAAAGAAAGAAAAGAAAGAAAGAGAGAGAGAAAGAAAGAAAAGAAAGAGAAAGAAAGAAAAGAAAAGAAAGAAGAAAGAAAGAAAGAAAGAAAGAAAGAAAGAAAGAAAGAAAGAAAAGGAAGGAAGGAAGGAAGAAAGGGAAAGGAAAGGAAAGAAAAGAAAAGAAAAGAAAAGAAAGAAAAGAAAGGGGTGGGGGAGGGAGAGGAAAAAGAAAAGAAAAGATCCAGGAAGACCCAGTAAGCAAGTGAAAAATAGAAGCCAAATATGGATTAGGCAACACCTAACAAAATAGAACAGCTGGGGAGAAAGTTACTCTTAAAAGAAAAATAGTAAGAGCAGTAAAGAAGTCTTAGTGTATAGTATAGCAAAAATAAAACTGTGGAACTGAAGAAACGGCTACAAAAATAATAGGATGCTAAGATTTGGGAAGTACTTTCTGATCAATACTATGCTTCATGTCTGTTTTCAATTTGGATTCAATAATAACATCTTCTAAAGTCCCTTCTATATGCGTAAGAGAAGCTGGAAACTCTATTTCCCAGAATCCCCTTTCCTGTGTCGTACCCAGAATCACATGAGATTTGGAAAGTACAAGAGAGGAGATACTGTTGTTTCCCCGAGACAGTTGCATCCTGAGATTCACTTTTGCTTCCTGGCCCCTCACTCCCTTCCTTCCTCCTTCCCTCCCTCCCTTTTTGCCTGCCTGCCTTCCTTCCTTCCTTCCTTCCTTCCTTCCTTCCTTCCTTCCTTCCTTCCTTCCTTCCTTTCCTTTTTTTCCTGGCACTATCTTGAGAATCAACTGCTTTGCTTCCACAAACTGAGGCAGTTGAATACCCTTCTGTATTAGTTTGCCAGGTCTTCCATAACGAAGTACCACAGACTGAGTAAGTGGTTTCTCCTTGAAGCCTTGCCCCTTTGCTTGCAGATGGCTACGTTCTGTTTGGTCCTCACATGACCACCCTCCTGTACCCTCACATCCCTGATGTATATCCTCACACCTCTCTGAATGTTTGTCTTCTTTCTTGTAAGGAAGCCTGTAAAATTTAATTAGCATGTTCTAATCTCCTCCTTTTATAAGGACACCAGGAAGATTGGATTGGAGAACAGCGTAATGGCCTTATTTTAATTACTTCTTTAAAGGTTGTTTCTTAAGGTACAGTCACATTCTTAGGTACTGGAGCTAGGGCTTCAACATACCAATTTTGGAGAGAACATAACTAAGTCTATAATACCTGCTTAGAAAGTTTTAGGAATTTCAGTGACTTTTTACTGAGCTTCTGAGAAACTACCCACTTTGGTTCTTCAGATTGAGACCTTTAGTATTTGCCTCACTGACTTTTCACAGTGCTTCACCGAACTGATGTCTTCTTCCTGAGTTTCTGCATAGTTATGGAAATGTCTAGTTCCTTGTTTTAAGTTGGTGCAACTAGAATATAGTGTGTTCTTCCTCCCCCCCAATTTATCTATCTGTCCATCATCTTTCTGTCTGTCTGTCTCTCCATATGTATTAATTTGCTAGGGCTGCTACAACAAAGAACCACAGACTTTGTGGGTAGGGTTGTATGCTTCTGAAACCTTTATCCTTAGTTGATAAATGTCAGTCTTCTGTCTTTACTTTGTCTTCCTTCTGTAGCTATCTGTGCTCAAATTTACTCTTCTTATAAGAACAGCAGTCATACTGATTTTGAGCTCACTCTGATAAACTCATTATAATTTAGCTGCCTATTTAAAGACCCTGTCTCCAGATACAGTCACATTGTGAGGTATTTTAGAACTTTAATATATAAATTGGGGAACACAGTTCAGCCCATAACGTTCCATCTATCTACCAACTAATTGCTGAACTATTTGAAAGCAATTTGCAGACCACATGATGTGTTATATGTAGATACATACAATGTTCTTAAGAATAAGAACTTTCTTCTGCCTTACATAGGACTGGATCAGAGTGATTGGAAAGGGATTTAAAGTCAGAGAGCAAGACTCCTATTGGCTTAGAAGAAAACAAACACCCAGGTTGTGACCTGACTACGTGGGTTGTATGTCACAGAACTTGGCCTCTAAAAGCCAAGAGTGGTTCTTGGCGACAGGTGGCAGGAAAATGGGGACTTCAGTCATAGAAATACAAGGAAATGATTGTGCCTAAATCAGGGAGCTTGGAAGAGAATCCTGATCCCTAGATATGAAGAGAAGCTCCAGCCAACACTTTGATTTCAGCTTAGTGATATCTGGAGCAGAGGACCTTCCTAACTCGACTCCTGACCATTGAAAGTATGGTAAAATAATTTGCGTTTAAGCCACTGAGTTTGTGGTAATCTATTTCATAGCACTGAAAATGAAGACACTCGGCAATGTCTGTATGGATATATTTTAGACTATTAAAATTTGAAGGAGGGTCTTTTTGCATCTAGTAAAAAGAGACCAGAATGCTGCTAAACATCCTACAATGCGCAAGGCAGCCCCTCAGAGCACAGGATTTTGAAGCTCTAGAAGTTAGTAATGCCAAGGTCGAGAAGCCCTGGATTGAGCTATTTTATTAGAATCATCTGCAGTTGGAAGAGGAAAATTGCTTTTGTTAGAATCTTGAGAATATAACAACTTTCTAGGAATAAATTAGGGACTTTCACTAACTATATAAATTTTGCTTGGGATAGCAGGATATTATTAAATACTGCCCAATGGAGAACACTGTTCAAAGTTTCCAAACTGAATCTGACACTTATCTTACATATAAGGATTAAGTTCTAAGTTATGTTTTGATATTAATATTAATAAGAAATTACCACCTACATGAGAAAACCAAAGATCATATGTATTACATTTTTCTCAGAATGTGTAAAATGTGTGAGTTTTTTTTTTTTTTTCTGTGCATATACATTTCACAGGGTCTCTTTGGAAGCATTTAATGGTAGAAGTAATTCAGTATTTGGCTTCTGCACTCTCTTCACATTCCATTTTCTTTCTCATCAGGAAAGCTTCCTAGGTCCTTGGCAAAATATCTCTTTGAAAAATCTGATGCATATCACAAAATTCCAAAGTTTGTGGGTGGTGGCATGAACAATTCCAAAGCAAAAGACTCTTTAGGACCTCGAAGACTTACATACAAGACGAAAAGATTTGTAATAGTAAATATATAAATAAAAGCGAGAGTTAGTGACATGCTTTAACTGCTTATAACCCTTGGACATGATAAATTAAACATTAAATGAATACAAGTTTGCAGTCCATTTTCTTCAATGCTCTTCTTGATTTCTTGCTACTCAGCAGGACTCCTTAGGATTATCACAAGTTTTTAAAGAATTTTTAATAATAGATAAACATTCTAAAAGCACAAGATTCTCTTAGTACCACCTGTCAGTCAGTGAGAACACCACATTTGGTACGAATTTCAATGTTCTCTTTCTGACATGAACCATCAGAACATTTAACAGAGAACAGATAAATGAGCATCAAGAAGGCATTGTGACAAGATTGCAAAAATATGTTGAATATCGAGTTCTATTTATGGGGGATAAAAACAATATAGAAAACCTGATCCATGTTGTTCATCAGACTCTGTCTTGACTGAGTTTTCCTTCTCAAATTAGTATTACAAAATAAGATCTCCCTACCTTCTTAGTCATATTTTCAAATCTCTCTAAAGACAAATGTCTCATGTTTTGTGGTTACTCTTTCCTATTTATAATTAGAGTAGTCTTCAAGGAGAATATAAAGACAAACAGCAAAAAACTAAGTAAATGTAAATTTTTATCCAGAAGTGATTTATCTGATAAGCTTAGCTATCTCAAATTTAGAGAACATAAAGTATCAAAAGATCTATCAGAGCAACCAAACTAAATGTTAGCATATGCATACATGAACAATATGGGCAAGCATATACAGTGTTTATTGTAAATCAGATCCAGTTCTGAGAGCTATCTTTAGGTAGTAACTCATTTAATCCTCATAATAACCTTATGAGATAAGCACTACGTTTATCTCCATTTAATAAATGAGAAAACTGAAAAATAGTTTCAGTACCTTTTCTGAGTGTTTGGCCGGTAAGGGGCTTAGGAAATATTCAAAATAGAGTCCTTACAGTTAGCTAGTTCGAGTGACTAATCTCCAAGTCTCTATTTAGGCTTTATTAGAACATTTATTTAGTGTTTAGTGTTTATAGTGCCCTGACCTGCCTGCTGAGAGAGAAAGATAAATAAGATAGGTATGTAAATCAATACACCTCATTTTAATGTGTGTTGTGATAGGAACACAAAGAAGGGATTATTACTTGACAAATAACAAAAGGAAAAACAAGAAGGCAGTTATGTTAACAATAGACAGTTTTATATATTTCAACTTCACATAGCCATTTGAACATATTGACACTGTTGGTTATATTTAGAATGATGGCCTCAAGTTACAAAAGAACATTTAATCTATGTTCACAGAATTTTGGCTAAAAAGAACAGTACATTTATAAACTTTTATTCTGGATAATATATTTATGTTTTGGTCTAAATTCTAAAATTTTTCATTATATATTAGAAGGTTTTTTTTTGTTTTTGTTTTTTTTTGTGGTGGTTCCCAGAGTTTGCCACATACATTTTACTTTATCAGAATCTACTTGAGGGACGCCTGGGTCACTCTCTTGGTTAAGCATCTGCCTTTGGTTCAGATCATGATCTTGGAGTCCGGGGATCCAGCCTCTCATCTGGCTCCCTGCTTGCCCCCTCCCCCTCTCTTCCCCCACCCCCTCACATCTGCTCATGCCCTTTCTCTCACACTCTCAAACAAATAAATAAAATCTTAAAAAAAAATCTACTTGAGATTTATACTAACTTAATTCCAGTGAGATGGCAAAATACTACTCTTTTATAGCTCTATTTTTTCTTTTTCCTATTATTATACATATTGCATCTATATATGTTACAAAATCAACAAGACATTGCTACTATTTTGTATGATTTCATGTTGATTATACAAGCTGAGAAAAGAAAGGAAGCAAGTTTGTATTTATAGATTTCATTATGTGTACCATCTTATCTACATTTATGGCTCATTTATTCCTGTGAGTTTGAGGTTTTTTTAAATTATTTTAAAAATTTTTATTATTTTTATTTTTTATTAAGTTTTTAATTTTAATACCAATAGAGTTAACATATAGTGTTATATTAGTTTCAGGTGTACAATATAGTGATAAACAATTTTGTGTATTACCCAGTGGTCATCATGATAAATGTGCTCTTAAATCTCCATCACCTATTTCACTCATTCCCCCACCTATGGTAACTGTCAACTTTTTCTCTATTTTTAAGAGTCTGTTTCTTGATTTCTCTCTCTCCGCTCCCCCCCGTCTTTTTTCCTTTGCTCCTTTCTTTTGTTTCTTAAATTCCACATATGACTTAAATCATATGATATTTGTCTTTGACTGACTTCACTTCGCTTAGCATTATACTCTCTAGTTCTATCCTTGTTGCAAATGGCAAGATTTCATTCTTCTTTATGACTGAATAATATTCCATTGTATATATATATATAATATATATATATATATATTATATATATATATACTATTTCATCTTTATCCATTCTTCTATTTTTGGATATTGCACTGCTTCCATAATTTGGCTGTGTAAATAATGCTGCAATAAACATACGGTATATGTATCCTTTTGAATTGGTTTTTTTCTATTTCGGTGATAGATACCCAATACTAGGGTAGTTCTATATTTTTAACTTTTTTTTTTTAAGATTTACTTATTTGTTTGAGAAAGAAAGAACATGAGCAGGAGGGGCAGAGGGAAGAGGGAGAAGAGAGAATCTCAAGCAGACTTTGTGCTGAGTAGGGAACCCAATGCAGGGCTCGATCCCAAGACCCTACAAGCATGACCTGAGTTGAAACCAAGAGTTGGACGCTTTTCTAACTGCACCACACAGGCGCCCCTATTTTTAACTTTACGAGGGACCTCCAAACTTTTCCACAGTGGATGCACCAGTTTGCATTCTCACCAACAGTGCACAAAGGTACTTTTTTCTCCACATCCTCTTAACATCTGTTGTTTCCTGAATTGTGGACGTTAGTCATTTTGGCAGGTGTGTGGTGAGATCTCATTGGAGTTTTGACTTACATTTCCCTGATGATGAGTGATGTTGGAAATCTTTTCGTGTGTGTTGTTCATCTGGATGTCTTCTTTGGAGAAATGTCTGTTCGTGTCCTCTGCCCATTTTTTAACTGAGCTATTTGATTTTTAGGTGTTGAGTTATATCAATTCTCCATAAATTTTAGATATTAACCCTTTATTGGATATGTCATTTACAAATATCTTCTCCCATTCAATAGACTGTCTTTTAGTTTTGTTGAGTGATTCATTTGCTGTGCAGAAACCTTTTATTTTGATATAGTCCCAATAGTTTATTTTTGTGTTTATTTCCCTTGCCTTAGGAGACATATCTAGAAAAATGTTGCTGTAGCCAAAGTCAGAGAAAATACTGCCTGTGCCCTCTTCTAGGATTTTTATGCTTTCAGGTCTCACATTTAAGTCTTCAATCCATTTTGAGTTTATTTTTGCATATGTTGAAAGAAAGTTGTCCCGTTTCATTCTTTTGCATGTAGCCAATACCATGGGTTGAAGTGACTTTCTTTTTCCCATTGCATATTCTTTCCTTGTTGAAGATTAATTGACCTTTTAATTGTGGGTTTATTTCTGGGTTTTTTATTCGTTCCATTGATCTTTGTGCCTGTTTTTGTGCCAGTACCATATTGTTTTCATTACTACAGCTTTGTAATATAACTTGAAATCTGGAATTGTGATACCTCCAGTTTTGTCTTTGTTTTTCAACATTGCTTTGGCTATTCAGGGTCTTCTGTGGTTCCAAACAAAATTTTAGGATTGTTTTTTCTAGTTCTGTGAAAAATGCTGTTGGTATTTTGATAGGGTTTGCATTAAATGTGTAGATTGCTTTGGATTGTATGGACATTTTAACAATATTTATTCTTCCAATCCATGAGCATGGAATGTATTTCCATTTCTTTGTGTCATCTTTGATTTCTTTCATCGGTGTTATATAGTTTTCAGAGTACATATGTGTCTTTCACCTCTTTGGTTAAGTTTATTCCCAGGTATTTTAATATCTTTGGTGTAATTGCAAATAGGATTGTTTTCTTAATTTCTCATTCTCTGCTTCATTATTAAATGTATAGAAAGACAACAGATTTTTGTATATTGATTTTATATCTTGCTAATTTACTGAATGATTTTTTTAAATGTGTTGTTGGGTTCAGTTTGCTGGTATTTTTTTTTTTTTTTTTTGAGGATTTTTGCATCTATATTTATCAGAGATACTAGCTTGCAGTTCTTCCTTAAAGTAGTGGTGTTGTTATCTGATATTGGTATCAGGGTAATACTGGCCTCATAGAATTAATTCGGAAGTTTTTCTTCCACTTCTGTTTTTTGGAGTAGTTTGAGAAGAATAAGTATAGACTCTTCTTTAAATGTTTGGTAGAATTTGCCTATGAAACCTCTGGTCCTGGACTTCTGTTTGTTGGAAGTTTGATTACTGGTTCAATTTTTTGCTGGTAATTGATTGATTCAAATTCTGTATCTTTCTGCTTCAGTTTTGGTAGTTTATATGTTTCTAGGAATTTACTCATTTCTTCTAGGTTGTCCAATTTGTTGACATATAGGTTTTCATCATACTCTCTTAAAATCTTTTTGTATTCCTGTGGTATTGGTTTTAATTTCTCCTCTTTCATTTGTGATTTTGAGTACTCCCCTCCTTCCCTCCCTCCCTATTCCCTTCCTTCCTTCCTTTCTTTCTCTTTCTTTCTCTCTCTCCTTCCTTCCTCCCCTTCTTTCTTTCTCTCTCTCCTCTCTCTTTTTCTCTTTCTTTCTCTCTCTTCCTTTCTCTTTCTTTCTCTCTCTCTTCTCCCTCCCTCACTCCCCCCTTTCTTTCTTTCTCTTTCTCTTGTTTTTTTTTTTTCTTTTGTTCTTTCATTTGTTCTTTTGTTCTGACTGGAGATTGATCAATTTTATCAGTCTTTGCAAAGGATCAGCTCCTGGTTTCATTGATCTGTTCTGTTGTTTTATATGTTTTTTTAGTGTCTATATCATTTATTTCTGCTCTAATCTTTATTATTTCCTTCCTGGTGCTGGTTTTGGGATTTGGTTGTTGTTCTTTTTCTAGTTTCTTTAGGTGTAAAGTTAAGTTGTTTGAGATTTTCATGCATTTTGAGGTAGGCCTGTATTTGCTAAAAAACAAACAAACAAAAAAAAAACTGCTTTTGCTGCATCCCAAAGTTATTGAACTATTGTGTTTTTATTTACATTTGTTTCCATGTACTTTTTTATTTATTCTTTGATTTCTTGGTTGGTCCATTCATCATTTAGTAGCATGTTATTTCACCTCCATGTATTTGTGCTCTTTCCAGATTTTTTTGTGGTTTATTTCTAGTTTAATAACATTGTGGTCCCAAAACATGTGTCGTATGACTTTGATCTTTTTGGATTTGTTGAGACTTGTTTTGTGGCCTTATATGTGGTCTAGAGAATGTTCCATGTGATCTTGAGAAGAATGTTTTTGATGTTTTAGGATGGAATATTCTGAATACATCTTTAAATCCATCTGATTGGGTGTGTCATTCAAAGCCACTGTTTGCATGTTGGTTATCTGCTTGGATGATCTGTGCATTGATGTAAGTGGGGTGTTAAAATCTCCTGCTATTATTGTATTACTATTGATTAGTTCCTTTATGTTTGTTATTAACTCTTTTATTTATTTGGATGCTCCCATGTTGGGTATATAAATATTTACAATTGTTATATCTTCCCTTTATTATTATTTGTGTCCTTCTTCATCTCTTATTATAGTCTTTGCTTTAAAATATATTTGATAAAAGTATTTCTACCCTGGCTTTCTTTTGATATCTATTTATATGATAAATAATTCTCTATCCCCTCACTTTCAACCTGCAGGTGTTTTTAAGTCTGAAATGAGTCTCTTGGAGGCAGCATATACGTGGGTCTTGTTTTTTTATTCACTCTGTTACCCTATATATTTTGGTTGGAGTGTTTACTCCATTTATATTCAAGGTCCTTATTGATAGATATATATTTATTGCCATTTTGTTACTTTGTGGTTGTTTTCATATTTTTTGTCTGATTCTTCTCTTGGTCTCTTTCATGGTTTGTTGGCTTTTTAGTGATATACTTGGATTAATTTCTCTTTATTCTTTGTATATATTATTGCTTTTTAATTCGTGGTTACCATTAGGTTTGTATATAACATCTTCCTCATATAAACTCTATATTAAGTTGATGGATATTTAAGTTTGAACCGATTCTTACTCCTCTCCCCCTGTGTTTTAGGTACATGGTGTTGTAGTTTACATTCTCTTATTTTGTGAATCCCTTGATTATAGTTACACTTACTTTTACTGCTTTCGTATTTCCTACTTTTCATACTCTTACTTATGGTCTTTCTTTTCCACTCAAAGTGTCCCCTTTAATATTTCTTGTAGGGCTGGTTTAGTGTTCATGAACTCCTTTAGTTTTTGTTTGTCTGAGAAGCTCTTTGTCACTCCTTATATTCTGAATGATAGCCTTGTAGGATAGAGTATTCTTGGCTACAGAGTTTTCCTTTCCAGCACTTTGAATATATCATGCCACTCCTCTCTGGCCTGCAAAGTATCTCCTGAAAAATGCACTGATAGCCTTATGGGTTTCCCTTGTATGTACCTGTCTTCTCTTACTGCTTTAAAAACTTTTCCTTTATCACTACTTTTTGCCATTTTAATTACTATGTGTCTTGGTGCTGATCTCCTTTGGTTGATATTTTGGGGGATCTCTGTGTCTTCTGAATCTGAATATCAGTTATCTTCCCCTTATTAGGGAACTTTTCAGCTGTTATTTCTTTAAAATCATTTTATTCCCCTTTTTCTCTCTTTTCTTCTTCTGGGATCCCTATAATGTAAATACTGTTACACTTGCTGGAGTCACTTAAGTTCTCTAATTCTATTCTCATTTCACATAATTTTTTTTTCTCTCATTGTTCAGATTGATTACTTTCCAATATTCTATCTTCATGTCATTAATTCATTCTTCTGCTTCCTCTGGCCTATTTATACCATCAAGTATATTTTTAACTTCATTTATTGTGTTCTTCATTTTTTACTTAATTTTTTATATCTTTGTTAAGGATCTCACTGATGTCCCTCCACTCTTTTTTCAAGTCCAGTGAGTATCTTTATGATAATTACTTTATATTCTCTATCAGGCATATTATGATATCTGTTTCTTTTAGGTTTTTTTGTTGTAGTTTTGTCCTGTTCTTTCATTTGGCACATATTTCTCTGTCTCCTCATTTTGTCTAACTTTCTATATGTTTCCATATATCAGGAAAGTCAACTATGCCTTTGTTCTTGAAGGTAATGGTCTTATGAAGAAGAGGTCGTATAGTACCCTGCAGTGCAGTATCCCCTGTTCCCCAGGACCCGATGCTTGAGGGACCATCACCTATGTGTGTTATGTGTGCCCTGCTATTGTGTCCTGGCCTCTTTTTCCTTTAGTCCTGTCATTTACAGAGATTCCTTTTGCCTGTCATGGAAATGCTTGATCCCCACCTCAGGCTGCATTATAACAAGGTGTGTGCTTGTCTGGCTGGTCTGCTTGTGAAATGAGACCCGCTGTTGCTGCCACCAGAACCAAGGCCCCAAGTCTTGCGGAAATGCGGTGTTGACAGGGTTTGTGCTGGTCTTTTGGGAAAGGGGAACTTCAGCACTGGGTCTGAGGTAAGTGTGATAGGCAAGAGCAGATCCACTAAAATGTTGGGGGTCGGGATTGGTGTAACAAGTTAGGTAGCTAGTGTGGGCACCAGGCTCGTTCCTGTAGGTGGCCGTGCATTTATGCTGGGGGCATGGCAGGAGAGAAATGGCTCCTGAAAGCTCCTTTGTTCTTAGAACAGGAGGCTTTGAAAGCAGGAGGGGCTGAATTTTAGGAGTTCTTACAACCTTCACATCAGCATAAATAACTCAGAAAATTACCTGAAGACTGTGAGAACAAACTTCACAGCTAAAGGTAGAGAAGAAGACACATGGAAGAAGGTAGGAAGGGAGGAGATGTAGTTTGTGAGAGAAGGGGATATTGCTGTCCTTGGTAGGGAGTGAACTGGGGCACAGTGAAAGGTGAAAAATGGACTGTCACACTGAGGAGCCTGGCAGGGGATGGTGAACCCCCATAACATTGAAATCTACCTGTTAAATCTGACATCTATTTTCTCTGGTCTCTTTGTCTCTTTCCTTGATCTCTCTGTTAGTTCATGTGTTTCATTTGGTATTATACCTCACATGTTAGACTACCCTAATTAATGGTTGATTGCCATAGAGTTTTGGCAATGTCCTCATACACAAATTGCTCAGCAGTCAGATCTAGTTAAATTCAGGAATTAAATTAAAGCCAGTCTTTGAAATTTGTTCTGACCCTAGCAGAACTATTTTTAGCTATCTTTTACTTGTTTCGCTAATGAAATAGATGGTTTGTGGTTTAACTCATTGTTCTTAATTAAATTATTATTTTTAAGAATGTCCTTATAAGTGAACTTCCCCACACTTCATTTCCAATAAAGCCAAACCTTGAGGAGTGCTTTGGAGCTCTCAATTTTTGTGGATTTCCTGTACTTGTGGGAAAACTCCTTGGACTACTGGTCTATGTGCTGAATGGGACTATAGCCTGTGGTCTCCCCATCTTGTCTCTCCCAACATGGAAGGTATTTTTGTTCATTAAGGAAACTATCTTTTTGGCTAGCCATGCCTTATATGGAACCTCTATGCTATGTGTAAGGACTTGGTAGAGAAAGGAAGCTCCTGACCTGTTGGATGTACTCACCAGGCACTTAACCTCTTCAGTTTAGTGTTGGAGGTGATGAGAATAGTTGGTGGCCTTCTCCTCACAGGATTAGTAACTCTTGATTGGGGGATGGGGACAAGAAACACTCGGTTCTCTTGATCACACCCACCTTACACATGTGTACCCTCCATTAAGGTGACCTGCATGGTGAGAGAGAAGGAGTTAGTTGCAGCTCTAATGCAAAAACTCTTGTAGAGTTTAGGAGATTTTCTTAAATAATTTTTTTCTTTAATACATGCCTTTAGTGTCCCCTTCGGGTAATTTTTAGAGACATTATTTATTTATGTAAATGGTTTTCACCAACTTTGCTTTTTTTGGGGGGGGGAGAATTTCTGTAGAGTGCCTCATGGTGCCATCATAGATATAGAAGAAATTCTTATTTTGTAAAAAGATTTTATTTATTTATTTGAGAGAGGGAGACAGAGAGACTGAGGACATGTATTGGGGGAGGGGTAGAGAGAAGGGGAGAAGCAGAATCCCTACTGAGCATGGAGCCAGATGCAGGGCTCGATCCCAGGACCCTGAGATCATTGCCTGAGCTGAAGATTCTTAACTGACTGAGCCACCCAGGTGCCCAAAAATAATTATTTTTTTAGGAATACTTAAAGTATCTGAATATTTCATTAATGTAAAGAATATCCTTCCTCAGTAATGTGAGATAAATGAGGTATAACCATAAATGCTTAAAATCAACTTAAGAGGGGTGCCTGGGTGGCTCAATGGGTTAAAGCCTCTGCCTTCAGCTCAGGTCATGATCTCAGGGTCCTGGGATCAAGCCCCTCATCGGGCTCTCTGCTCAGCGGGGAGCCTGCTTCCTCCTCTCTCTCTGCCTGCCTCTCTGCCTACTTGTGATCTCTCTCTCTCTGTCAAATAAACAAATAAAATCTTAAAAAAAAAATCAACTTAAGAGTTTACTAATTCTATTTCTCTTGGTCAAAATGCAACTTAAAATAAAATGAAAGACATTATAATGCTTGAATCTAGTTTGCTGTTGCCAGCAACTCAGTCACATATTTGTAAATATCATTGGAGCTCCACAACACGTCCTTGAAAAGTCATCACTTGCATATTATTATAATTTTCATATTACGTTGCCTTTCATCCCCCCTCTTTCATCCCATCAAACCCACAGAGTTAGTTTCTTTCAGAGCATTTTGGGGCATTTCTTAATCATCACCAACACCATCATTATAATAATGTCTATTATTCCTTTTACTCCAAACTCAATTTATTTTTATCCTGGGATGAGCATCAAGAAGATTGGTCCAATTCATTTGATAAATGGATTAAGAAATATCGGTTTGGGATTAATTAATTCTCTGAACATTAATAGATACTTCCTTTGTGTCAGTTACTATTTTAAGCATAGGAATTGAGGAAACTCAATGAGAGAAAGGTACAATACTAGCTTTCAGTGAGCTTGCTATAATTTAATGATCAAGTGGAGTTTAGAAAATATACAAATATAATATTTTTATTATGAAAAGTGAAGTATTTTTTAATTTAATGGGGTTCATTTGGTGCACAAAGAAATAGGTTTACAATTTTATTCGAACTGGAAGCTGTTATACAGCTTCCTATTGTCGGTTTATCTTAACATGAGGAGTCAGTAGTCTAGGCATAGTTGCAAAGTATAGGTAGTTTGAGATGAGCACGTAGTTCCATTTGATTGTTTTGTCAGGTGATTGGAATCAGAATGTGAAGACAATAACTCTAGAAAGTTAGGCAGTGACCAGATTATGGTATTCTTCATACTCATACTTCATGTCTACTTTAGTAGACAAGGAAAAGCAACTGCATGAATAGTTTGAAGTTGGGATATAATCAGGATCACATTTTCATTGTCATTGTCATTGGTTTTAGAAAGATTTCTCTGCCAAATTTTGGAAGATAAAACATCTAGCCTATTGAAGAGACTATAGTGATAGTCCAGATAATAGGAAGCACCAGTGCAGATGGAGTATAAAGGGTAGATATATATTATTAATAAGGTGGAAGAAATAAGACTGCATTACCAATTTATATACAGACTAAGAAAAATAAAAGATTTGAATACAAATTCTAAGTTCCATGATTGTGTGACCACACTGATGGTGATGTAATTAAAGAGCATTGATTTTTGGAAGAAATGCCAGTGCTTTCAGTTGTAGATACTGTGGTTTTGATAGATCCATGGGACACCAGTTACTCATGCTTGGTAGGTAGTTGAATGTATAGGCTCGAAGTACAGAGGAAGGATCTGTGCTAGAGATACATGTTTGGAAGTCATTCATCTATAGGAATTCATGAAGTCATAAAAAGTGATGAAAATCTCAGTTTTAAAATGTGAAGTCTGAAGGACAGAACTCTGGGAAAGCTACATTTAAGGGGACAGCAACAGAGAACTCATTTAGGAAAGTAGTCTAACTTTCCTATATTAACGATTATCTAATATTTTTTCATTAATTTACTTATTTATTAAATGATAATTTAAGGTCAACAGATCAATTTCCTGGTTTGTTCTAAATCGTAGAACCATAATGATACATGCTAATGCAAGCTAATATCTCAGAAAAAGACTTACATAGAAACTGTCCACATTTCATTAGAGAAACAAATTAATATAGTAAGAGATTCTTTTAAAAAGTGTAATTACATGTGTGTATCTGTGATTAAAGATCTGCTCTAAAAGCTTTACTTAAGTGAATTAACAGATATATCTAATGCATTTGCCAAGACTCCAATTCAAAATGCCTTAGTTATTTCTCCTAGACAAATGAAAGCATATGTTGACCTTCATTTATGGTTATTTATTAATTCATTGAAGATTTATACTCTGCTTACATTTTTACCAATGTTTTTATATGTGGAGATTATGTATTCAAGAGATTAGATAAGTCATTATATAAGGCTATATAGACAAACAGGCCTTTTAATTCTTTCCAAATAATAATTTTTAGATATAATCATTTTATAAACAAAATAATTAAAATATTTGCCTATCTGCTAGGCTTTTACAGTGCGTGAAGTTCTATGCTTGAAAATTTATAATTGCTTACAATTTACTATGCTTTAAAATTGTATGAGAGGGACGCCTGGGTGGCTCAGTGGATTAAAGCCTCTGCCTTCTGCTCAGATCATGATCTCAGAGTCCTGGGATCGAACCCTGCATCGGGCTCTCTGCTCAGCAGGGAGCCTGCTTCCCCCTTTCCCTCTGCCTGCCTCTCTGCCTACTTGTGATCTCTCTCTCTCTGTCAAATAAATAAATAAAATCTAAAAAAAAACATTCTATGAGAAAGCATTTTGTAAACTCATCTAGACTTTGGTATATATGGAATGCAAATGCTTTGCCTGTATTCTATAGTTAATAAGAGAATAGAGGGAATTTGAACCAGTTTTGTTTGACTCCCAGCCCTGTCTGTTCTTTAGTAGTAGTATATCATAGTGCCAGCAAGTCTGGTTCTCTATAAGCCCAGAAAGCACAAAGAAAATACATGTACAGCTCTTCTCAAAAAAATCCTTTCTATTGCTCATAAAGTCCATTACATATAGTTTTCCATTAACTATATGAATTTCAATTATTCCCATGTAGCCAAATATTTCTTCATTGAGAGCTAGCAAATTAAAAGTTGATTTATGCTTTGAGACTACATATATATACATGGATATCCCTTTAGATATTCATATAGATACACACATATATAAACATATAGATATTTGGGTATCTTTGCTATAGTCTTTGAATAAGTATAAATAATTAAATGTACACAAGTTTACTCCATTATACTCTGCCAGCCTCTGCTTTTCCAATGAAGAACAGAAGTTTATGTACTAAATGTTGTTAAAAGGTAGCGACACTCTATAAAAAGAATTTCTAACTATTACAAAGTAGAAACTGTTTGAATATAAATGAAATGTAGATGGGATTTCCCTGTCTGGCGTGTGCTTAAGTTCCTGCTCTGCTTCTCACTAGTGACGTGATCTTGAGACAATTATTTTAAAATAAAGTTCTATGTTAATATAATAATACTCCTAGTGCCTTCAGTTTTTGTATAAAAGTTTTGCTTTTTATGCAAACATTGGCAACATTGAATTAATATGTTTTACCCCCAGATTTTCTCTCTTTATATATAGAGAGAGAGACGGGGTGGGGGGGGATACAGAGAAAGGAGTGGGGGAGGGAAAGTGTGTGTTTGAGAGAGATAAATGCCATAATGAATCATATGTTCATATATATATTCAGTATCTCGCAGCTGTAAAAATATAGGTATAACTAATTACTGTTCAAATGTTTGAAATTTTGCTTTTGTATGTAGGCTGTGCACCAAAATTGTCATTTTTTTTTTTTTTTAGTTAATGTGGAACTCATGACTGACTAAAGGAAATGTCATGTTTTGATGAACATTCTGTTTGCATTAAAATACACAATATGATCCTGGACGAAAATTTGGGAGGGTTGAACTTTTAACCATAAAATAAATATACTTAAGTTACTGAGACTTTACCTTCTTCCTTTCTGAGTTGGAAGATTTCCATAACGATGCTTGAATTTGAAGACCTCACAACCAGGATCTGTTCTCTACAGAGATTTTCCTGGAAATTTTACACAGAAGGAAAACATTGTTTGCCATATATGGTGATATAGCATACTTCCTATTTTTGAACCAGATGGACTAAAAATAAAATGATGAAATGCAAGTTTTTTCTTAGTATACTTAGCAGTATGTCAAATAAAACCATTCCTGTCTATTCATCCACTTATCTTTTCTGTTTAAAAATTATTCTTGCTGAGACAAAGGGGTTTTAAAAAGCTGGACCTGGCTGTGGAGATTTTTGAAAAGGGAACATTTTTTATGACTATTGTTATATCCTTCATCTCACCAATGGGAAATGAGGAAACTAGGGATTATAAGCTGTTTAAGTTTTCACAAACAATAGCTAGGAGAAGATAGAGGCCAAGGGGCAGTTGTACTGTGCAGCCAGAAACATTATTTCCCATTCCCGGCCAATGAAGTGTATTTTATTGGAAAATATAACCGCCCTTCCTCACTGTACATATCATACACACTTTTTAAATTACCTGGTGAAATAGCAGCATTAAAATATCTTGAAAGAGTGTTTTGTTAGTATTCCCTTAAAGAATTTGAAAAAAAATCCTGTCTTTTATAATTGATATATTTCTATGGATATTTAGTTCAAGTACACAATTTGATTCTTTCCTTTGTACCTTAGAAATCCTATTTCATTTCTCATCCTTAACCTCTCTTCCCTCCAGTTGTTAACATGCTACTATGATGCCTATAATTTCATCTGCAGATCTTCATGATTAATACATTCATACCAAATTATTTTTAAAAATATTTTATTTTTATGCACTCTCTACACCCAATGTGAGGCTCAAACTCAAGGCCCCAAGACAAGTTGGATACTTTACCAACTGAGACAGCCTGGTGCCCCATACCAAATAATTTATGATGCCAGCATTATTGCTTGTTGACTCATTCTAATCTTTCATAGTTTTGTGCCTTTGTAACAGTTATTTACCCACCTTGAACCTCTACTACTTCATCTATCAACTATTGTATCAAAAGTAACTTCCATTGTGAGGAATTCAAGATCTTTCTAGGAAGAACTACTTGCCTCCTCCCCATGGTTCTACAATGCTTTGCACACACTGCCATTTTAGCATTTTTCATTATGTGTCCAGGTGTGTCTAGAACACCTAAACACTTAGAACACCTAGAACACACACTGTACTGCAATCACCAATCACAATTATTTTGTACCAATAATTCTGGGTACAAAATAGGCAGGAAAAATGCTCAAAATGCTTTGTATGTAGAGAGATAGGATGTGTATGTACTTATGAAGAATAGCTAGAGAACACTAGTAAAGAGCTAGAGTTTGGAGGAGGTGGGAGAGAGAATAGAGAGTCTGCCAAATATTGCCTGTTTCACAGCTTTGTCTGTGGAAAAAAGCTATTTTAAAATAATAAAACACTATTTTCTTCTTATATACATACCATAACCTTGATATGTATTACCTTATTTGAATGTAAGACTATTCAAAGAACTAACATTTTAATCGATAATTATAACATTGAGTCAAATAAATATTTACCCTCCAGAAAGAGCAATTTTAAAAAAATATATTGGAATTAAAGTGAATATTTAGTATAATTTCTAAAGACCTATTTTATTAAAAATATATTATAATTTGGTCCATGTATTTTAAAAGTGGTATTACAATGCCCTACATATTTTAAAGCCTAAAAAAAATTTGTGCTGAATTCATTGTCAACCTAATGGAATATATAGGAAATATTAATTTAAATGAAAACAAATAAGATTTTGAAAAAAAATTCAATGACCGCCAAAAAGACACAGGTTGTGTTTTCCTCTCATTTGGTTATCTGAGTATGCCTCATGTATTCTAAATTCTCTTTGAATACAATTTGATCTATGCTTATAATAAAAATAATAATGCATATAAACAAAGTTAATATAATTTGGTAGTTTCAATGCATAAAGTCTAGAAAATATGTATTATATATACATATATATCTAGTTTCTATGGTGACCTGGTCACTTGGAATATAGTTTTGCATGAACAATAGTACACAGTCATCACTTTGAATTTCCTGACCTATCTTTTCTGCTTAAATGCTGCATTAGCAGATTTTAGTAGCTAATGTTTAGCATATCTTATAAATTGTATTAATGTTGTCTGTCCGGAGCTCAACAGTTATTTCAGAAAAAAGAAGTTCAGGTCTCTTGGAAAAGTTTTATTTTGGCTTTAAATAAACCTTGAGATTATAGCAAACAAAATAAATGTTAAAGATGTAGTATAGTACACATTTTATTTAATTACCCATAGCTTTTTTAAAAAATGAATTTATTATTTTTTACTAAAATATAATGTATTATTTGTTTCGGGGTACAGGTCTGTGAATCATCAGTCTTACACAATTCACAGCACTCCGCATAGCACATACCCTCCCCAATGTCCATCACTTAGCCACCCTCAGTTTGTTTCTTCAGATTGAGATTAAGGGTCTTTTATGGCTTGTCTCCCTTTCTGGTCCCATCTTGTTTCATTTTTCCCTCCCTTCCCCCCAAAAGCCCCTGCCCTGGCTCTCAAATTCCTCATATCAGAGAGATCATATGATGATTGTCTTTCTCTGATTGACTTATTTCGCTTAGCATAATACCCTCTAGTTCAAACCACATCATTGCAAATGGCAAGATTTTGGTGTTTTTTTGTTTTTTTGTTTTTTTTTTTTGATGGCTGCATGGTATTCCATTGTATATATACACCACATCTTCTTTATCCATTCATCTGTTGATGGACATCTAGCCTCTTTCCACAGTTTGGCTATTGTGGACATTGCTGCTATAAACATTGGGGTGCACGTGCCCCTTCGGATAGCTTTTAAACTACAAATAAGGAGAAAAACAACATTTTTGTATTTATAAACCTAGGATTAAAAGACATTTGAGGCAGTGTCAATATAAAGTTTATAATATCAGAGAAAGAATACTGACCCAGGCCCTCCAGGGTCTCAATGTCAGGTCTGCTTTTCAAATTTTCAGTTACCTTATCCATAAAATGAGTAATAAAAGATAAAATTTTATTTTCTATTGACTTCTTTAAGTCTAAAGGCTTATATAAACTTCAGATAGAAAAATAGCAATATATTTTTAAAAAATCTTAATTGCATGTTTTATAATAGTGAAATGAAATTTAAAAATATGTTCGCAGATCTGTGACATATGGTAAAATAAATATTCTTATTAAGGGATAAATATTTGGACTGTGTATATAAAAAGAAACATTTATATGTAGTAGCATATTAAAATGCTACAAAAATTGATTGTATTGAGGGCAGTCATATAAAAATAAGAGCTCATACACTAAGGTTCAAAGATGTCAGGTTAAATTAAAATAGTGTGGTAAGTGTCATTTGCTTTTTATTGCTCTCGTTTATCTGTTCTATTATACTTGGTTAAATATGTATTATATATATTTTTTATTTGACAGAGAGAGAGATCACAGGGGGCTGCAGAGAGGCTGGCAGAGAGAGGGGGAAGCGGGCTCCCCGCTGAGCAGAGAGCCCAATGCGGGGCTAGGTCCCCAAACCCTGAGATCATGACCCGAGCCGAAGGCAGAGGCTTTAACCCACTGAGCCACCCAGGTGCCCCAATATGTAATATTTTTAAAAGAAAGACATAACTGATGCTTTTTCGAAGTACTAATATAGCAACAGATGGAGTCATAAGAAGTGAACATCAGTTCTTAATTGTGGGAAAAAAAAAAGAATACTCTGACCTGAGTGCACCCTTGATTGGGGTATACAAGAAGGAAAATATAATATTCTTAAGATCACAAAACGGTTAAGAGAATATACCTCTGTGTCAGATGCGCTTTGAGTTCACGTCTGGCTTTACCCAAACCTTGGTAAATTTAGACGAGTTAGTTAACCTCCATTAAGATTGGTTATATCCTATGGAAATGGGGTGGATAATATAAAATACGCCAAAAAATCAATGTGAACATTATAAGTAAATGTGTGTGAAGTTCTTATCATAATACATAACTAGTAAATACCAACTATTCAATAATATCACATTACAATTTATTATACAGAAGCTAGAGGATATTCGTTTTTGCTTCTAGAGATTTAAAAACAGAAAGTTGTAATATGGTCATCCTAATATTAAAAATGTTTTATGTTTCATTAAGGCTTAATGGGTTTTGCTATGATATTTTATGCAGAAGTGGATGGCATTAAAGGAGAATCATTTAACGTAATATAACATGCAATAGGTTTTTGTTTTTATTTTTTTGGGGGGGCCTTGGCTTGGCTTCTCTATATATTGCCAAGATGCATAATGTAATTAAACAGCAGGGAAATATGTTAATATAATATTTGTGGTAGCTAGTTGTAAAGGAAGATGGCAGTAACTCTAGGAATTTGAGTGATTGCTGTAGGAATATGGGAAGAAGTGAAATGGTTACAAGTTGCAATGAAGGGAATTTAGCAACAAGAATTATTTGATACTAGGACTGTTATGTGTACACATGTCTATATGTGTGTATGTGTAGAATAGAGAGTCAACTTATTAACTCTAGGAAATCAGGCACTTCTTAAAGGAGAAATGAAGAGATTAGATGGCATTACAATTTTAGCACTTAAAAGCAATCTTTTTGAAAGTATGACTACAGTGTGGGCTGCATTCACCATTGTAAGTGAAGCAGAGGAAGAGTAGTAGACACATTGGAGATAATAAAGTGTATGTGATGGGCAGAAAAAAAAGAGTGAAGAATTTTCAGCATGATCCATTTAATAAAATCACAGTATTAATTTTCATAAGTAAAAATGTTATAAAACAGGAAAAATAAGGTATATAAATAAGGTATATAATTTTTTTCTTTTTTTTAAGGTTTTATTTATTTATTTGTCAGAGAGAGGGAGTACAAGCAGGCAGGGTGGCAGGCAGAGGCAGAGAGAGAAGCAGGTTCCCCGCCGAGCAAGGAGCCTGATGTGGGACTCGATCCCAGGACCCTGGGATCATGACCCGAGCCGAAGGCGGATGCTTAACTGACTGAGCCACCCAGGCGTCCCTATAATTTTTTTTTTCTAAGAGAAGGAACTTAAAACATACTTGCTGAGATTCAAAGGAAGAAAGAAAGGTAGGTTAGATAGATATTCCTTGTCTAGGCTAATATTTGTAAAGCCTTCTGGGGCTCTATAGATATCCCCAAGTTGGTAAGTTACAAAAATTCCTTACTTCCCGTGTAAGTAGAGAAAGCAGTGAACAGATCTAAACTACTGTTGCTAACACTAAGAGTTAAGTGACATTTTAGGTAATCAAAAGGGGAGGAAAAGGGTATTATAATTTTAAAATCTTTGAAAGTTGGAAATTGAAATTCCAATTATTGTTACAGGATTTCTGTTCCCTTAGTGCTCATGGTTCTTGGTCACAGCGCTTCAGAGAATGAAGAGGTAGACCAGACGAAGATTGGTGGGCAGCAAGGCAAAGTTTATTGAGCAATAGTACAAAGCTCCTGTAGAGGGAAGGGACCTGAGAGGGTTGCTGTTTTGGCATTTAAATCTCGGGGTTTTTATAAGCTCTTTTGCAGAACTATTTTAAGTAATTAGAGTGTAGGTCCCCTGCAGATAAACTGCTAAGGTATGCCAATCAGGATTTTGATCATATACCCCTTTACCCATCAGGTTATTGTTCATGTGCTGATGGTCTTTTGGGCTGATATTTCAAGACTAACTGCCTCAATTTGTGATAGTGACCAGTGTTTTATGGTTAATTGTTTTGTCTCAAGATGTTTTGCAAAAGTCACTTCTGCAGAGGCTGCTAGACAGGATGCTATTGTGGTTTTGTCTAAGTTGTAAAACAGGATGCTAGTACGGTTTTGTCTTAGCCGTTCTGGCTCCCTTGTTGTTGTTGTTGTTTTTGTTGTTGGTAAGTCTGGCCCTGACTACCTAGTTGTCCAACTAGCTCTTAACTTTATGACGGTGTGTTTATATTCAAAGTGTAGAGTTCTATACAAACACACTGGGCACTGAAACATTCCTTTCATAAATAATACAGGAACTATATCTCATTCATTTATTTGCCAATTACTTTATGCTACTGGAATTCTTTTCATTGAATATTGGCTTATAATAACTTAAATCTCTAGGTGGAGAATATGAAAATCCAATTTATAGGAAGTTATCATAGTGATGATGTTTTAGTATTTGGCTTCTATTTTGAAAAGCAAAGGTTAATTGGTCAAATGTATGAAACGTTGATTTAAGGAAGCACTAATATCAGTATTAAGAACCAGAATGAATTATGTGAATTTTGTGTAGAGAGTTCAGAGTACAAGTGAGGTATAGAAATCTAAGACATTAACTCTCTAGCCAAATCCTGAAAGTATTCTTTCTTTCATCCCTATTCAATACAAGGATGGCAGAATTGTCTGAAAAATATTTACTGTTGTATCTGCATTATTAGCATTATAGTTTCTTTAATAAATGATGTTGGGAAAACTGCATATCCACATGCAAAAGAATGAAACCAGACTCTTAACTTATACCACTTATAAAATGGATTAAAGACTTAAACATGAATCCTGATACCACAAAACTCCCAGAACAAAAGATAGGGGGAAAAATGATTTTTAAATTTTTTTTTGGCTATGACACCGAAAGAACAGGCCAAAAATAAATAAATAAATAGAATAAAAAGCAAAAATAAACATATGGGACTACATCAAACTAAAAAGCTTCTTTATTTTTTTTTTTAAGATTTTATTTATTTATTTGACAGAGAGAGATCACAAGTAGGCAGAGAGGCAGGCAGAGAGAGAGGGGGAAGCAGGCTCCCTGCTGAGCAGAGAGCCCGATGTGGGGCTCGATCCCAGAACCCTGAGACCATGACCTAGGCCGAAGGCAGAGGCTTTAACCCACTGAGCCACCTAGGCGCCCCCAAACTAAAAAGCTTCTGCATAATAAAATAAACCATCCACGAAATGAAAAGGCAACCTATGGAGAAAATATTTGTAAACTATACATCTAATAAGGGGTTAATATCCAAAATATATAAAGAACTCATACAATCAATAGCACAACACAATGCAACAAAACAAAACCCCAAAAAGCAAAACAAATAGACTGATTTAAAAAATAGGCAAAGGGGGCGCCTGGGTGGCTCAGTGGGTTAAAGCCTCTGCCTTCAGCTCAGGTCATGATCTCAGGGTCCTGGGATCTAGCCCCGCATCAGGCTCTCTGCTTGGCGGGGAGCCTACTTCCCCCTCTCTCTCTGCCTATCTCTCTGCCTACTTGTGATCTCCCTCTCTCTGTCAAATAAATAAATAAAATCTTTAATACCTGAATATGTATTTTCCCCAAGAAGACATTCAAATGGCCAACAGTTACATGAAAAGATACTCACCATCATTCATCATCGGGAAACCGCAAATGAAACCACGGTGAGAAAGACTGTTATCAAAAAGGAGATAAATTTTGGTGAGGGTGTAGAGAAAAGAGAACCCTTATATATCATTGGTGGGAATATTAATTAGTATGGCCATTATGGAAAACAGTATGAAAGTTTTTCAAAAAATTAAAAATAAAATTACCATGTGATCGAGCAATCCCACTTCTGTATATATATCTGAAGGAATGAAATTGGTATTGAAAACAATTATCTGTACTCCCATGTTCATTGCAATGTTATTCACAAGAGCCAAGATACAGAAACACCTAAGTGTCTGTAGATGGATGAATGGGTTAAGAAAGTGTGGTATTTATACACGACAGAATATTATATACCCATAAAAAAGGAAATACCATCATGTTCAAGAACATAGATAAACCTGGGGCGCCTGGGTGGCTCAGTGGGTTAGAGCCTCTGCCTTCGGCTCAGGTCGTGATCTCAGGGTCCTGGGATCGGGCCCTACATCGGGCTCTCTGCTCAGCAGGGAGCCTGCTTCCCCCTCTCTCTCTGCCTGCCTCTCTGCCTACTTGTGATCTCTCTCTCTCTGTGTCAAATAAATAAAATCTTTAAAAAAAAAAAAAAAAAAAAAGAACATAGATAAACCTGGAAAACATTATGCAAAGTGAGGTAAATAAGACTGAGAAAGACAAATAACATATAATCCCACTTACATTGTAGAATCTAAAAAAAAAATTAACTCACAGTAGAATTGTGCTTTCTAGAGTCTAGTAGATGAAGGAAATAAGGGGATGTTGGTCAAAGGTACAAATATCCAGTTATAAGATGAATATATTTTGAAGAGTCTAATATACAACATGGTGACTATAGTTGATATTGTATTATATGCTTGAAATTTGCTACAGGAGTGGATCTCAAGCATTCTTACCACATACACTCAAAAATGGCAACTCTATGAGGTGATGACTGTGTTAATTAACTCAATGGGAGGGAAATCCTCTTATAATGTATATGTGTATATGTATATATGTATATATATGCATATATATATCAAATATGTATTATATATCCTATGTGTGTGTATATATATAAAATCACAACACTATATACTTTAAATGTATATAATTTCATTTTTAATTGTACCTCAATAGAGTAGGGACAAAAAAAGAGCACTAAGTAGAATCTTTGTCAGGAAATGAAAAAAAAATATAGTTGGTGTCCTTCTTTTGATTTCATGTATTAGGTAATTTTAAGTTGATGGACAGTTTTTTAAAACATCTTACTTTTATAATTCATTTACCTCTTATGTACCCACTAGCAATATTTACTGATAGAGAAGAGAAATAAACGCAGAACATTTAAGTTCATCTAAGATTCCATGACTTAAGCTCATATACTGAAAAGATTTGAGAACTTAAAATATTTCTATACTCTTCGGTAACTGCTTAAAGTGAAGATTGTTGTTTTTTGTTTTTTTTCACTACATTTTGGTAGAGTTTCAAAGTAGCAAAATGCCACTTTGGTGGACTTTGTACTGTAAAGATTTCCTAAACAAGTTTACATTCTCCATTGTTGATGCAGAGGCTGCCTCTCCCCCTCACCTTTGAGCCCTCCAAGTAGGAAAAAGAGTTCCTCGGAAAGGAAAGAGTCACATAGTAAAATATTTTGTAGTACTGATTTATTTTTTGGAATTGAATCTAGAGAGAAAGGAAATGAATGATCTTCTACATGAAGTCGTATTTGAAGAATTTTGCTTTACAATATAAAAACGAAAGAATGCAGTTATGACTAATAAAGTTGTTTTCAACTATTCCTTTCTTGAACTAGATAGAAATAGATATGGAAAGAGGCCAAGAATATGAGTGGGGGTGATGTGGAGGAATACCTCTTTTATAAACTTCTGTTGCCTGGGAGATTTAGGTTTTCTACTTGTCCTGACATACCTTTTACCATGTTTTAAATAGGACTGTGTTCTGTTTGTTAACTTGTCTTGTTTCTTTTTAAACGTCCACACTTGGAAAAACAGATTGGCAATATTCATTTCCCATCGCCCATGTTTTATTTTAGGTTGAGTAAGAAAAGTTATACCAGGCAATTTTTTTTCCTCAAGGTATTGGGTAATTTTCCTTTTTAGTGTGCCCTCCAGCCGATAATTTAAAGTCCCTATTTGTAATCTTGAGAAATATTGCAATTCAGGCATAAATTTTCTTATATATTGAAAATTTTATTTATTTCGATATTAAAAAGTTGTGAGTTTTTGTAATCTCCTTGACCTAAAATGTAATAGTCATGTTCTATTTGTATGATATTGAACTCTTTAGTTTTTAATTACTCCACCGATATTTAGCTGTTATAGTTTCCCTTTTTATCAAAGAGTTATTTGATTTAACTATCAGCCTTGTTTTTTCTAAAATTGCAACCTAAATAATAGTTCCTAAGTAACTGTATACTTTATATAGACTGGTTATGGCTATTAATACATGAGCTTAATTAAAAGCAGTATCTCAAAGCTGTAATATAAGTGGGTGGAAAAAGTTATCAATGCCTTTTACAAAACTTATTGTAACAAGGGTGCCTGGGTGGCTCAGTCAATTAAGCGTCTGCCTTGGGCTCAGATCATGATCCCAGAATCCTGGGATTGAGCCCTGCATTGTGCTCCCTGCTCAGCGGGAAGCCTGCTTCTCCCTCTCCCTCTGCCTGCTTGTGCTTGCGCTCTCTCTCTCTCTCTCTCTCTGTCTCTGTCAAATAAATAAAATCTTAAAAAAAATTATTGTAACAAAGTTGTGTCTTAATATCAAACCAAATGGTTCTCAGCATGGATGGTTATTAAAAAATATCAGATCAAAAGACTAATATTTACTGAATATAGGAAGCATACTTTACTCAGATATATTGGTGCAAAATCTAACAAGCAAAAAAATAAGTCAAATTATGTGATAATTAAGATGAAAAAACATGTGAGCAAGTGTTCAAATGCTTGTCTTATGAAATGTTAATCATATCCACCTTTTGGGAATGACAGGACTGTGTCATTAGGTATCAGTTCTACTGAAAGATATGTCATATCTTAATGCTGGTTAGGTGGTTCAGATTAATTAAAACACACACACAAGCATGCACACATGCATGAAAATGAATCATTCTCCTGTAACAGCAACCCTATATTGACCTAATAGTGTGTGGCTAAAATTTTTGCTTCATGTAAGAAAGCAGAGAGATAGTATTAGGGATCAGCATTGTTCAGGGAAATGCCATAGGATTAAAAATGATGAATCCTTATTAATTCTATGACCTTAGCAAGTGACTTCTTGTTTTAAGAGATTTATCTTCATTCCTTTTTCCCTCATCGGTAAAATGGGAAAATAAAAAACCACCTTTTAGAATAACTAAAAAATGTAAATAAGAAATGCAGAGAATGATAGCTGACACTTTAATATTGTTCAAAATTTGGTAACTGCTTTTACAGCTGCTGTTACTTACACTATATTAGCAAGTGCAAAGTTTGCTGTTGGTGGTGACTGTGACTCTTTTGCACTAGAGAATGATTTCTGTGTAAACTAACAAAATGGCTAATCACTTATAAAACAGCCAAAAATCGTTGTAGGTCTAGCCTTCAGCTCCTCTTAAAATGTATTTTAAAAAGTGACATAAAGTTAGAGGGATGGTTTCTATAGTCCCCTAATGATTTCTGAATGCTGAAATAAAAGTCATGCAAAGATCTGCTGTACTAAAGTACTAAAGTAGCCTGATAACACAATGACCCATACTTTCCAGAGATATGCCAGTCAGATACCAGCAACAGACAAAAGGATCTGCCTCTAAATCATTGGGTCTGTCAGTGTTCATCCATTCCCAAATATTAAGACTCTCTTTATTTCATACTTTGAAAATCCTGAGTTCCAAGTAAAATTATAATTCGTCATGTTATTTCACCAGATAAAAAATAAAAGTTTAATTTATGTTTCTATAAGGTATCAGTTTTTCAGTTTTTTTTCAGTTGGGGAGAGGAGCATGTTGGAAAGGATTTAATTCTAAATTACTTATAACCTTAACCAATCACTGCACACATTGCTTATTAACAATAGAACAGATTTTTAAAATAGTATTTTATGAATCATAGCTGCACTGTGAAAAAATATAGAACATACATAAACAAAAGCATTACCTGAACTCTTAACTCCCAAATTAAACATTACTATTATTTTATGATATGTGAATTTCTTTTTCTTCTTGTAATTGGAATATGGCTCTTTATGGATCTTGAGGTCATTTTAAATGTACAAAATTTTGCAGAAACAATAGGACTCAAATGATATTGATATTTTGTTATATCCCCATGCTATAATTTTCAGTTCATACCCTCCTTGATTTGTTTTAGCTTTTAAAAAATTATATGTAAATAGATAAATGAATAAATAATAGATGGAGAGTTATAAGATAGATAGATTGATTGTTTTCAGGTGTCTCCAAATTCTTCCCTATGTCAGCCACAAAGGTAGAGTTTTCTGATGTTCTCTTGTCCTTGGACTTGTAAAATTTCATAGTCCAATTATACTTAGTCCAGTTTCTTCTCTACTCAAAGCTTTGTATCAAAAAATCTAATATTTTTAAATTTTACAGTCCCAATATTACATTTTTCCTCCTTATTACTGGGTCAGAGATCAAAATTTTGAGTTTTTCCACCCCTCCAAATTTATTTGTAATTCTGTAATCATATCAAAATCCATAAAATTGATAGATTTATCTGAATAATTTTATTTTTAATATTTATATTTGAAATTACACTTCAATTAATATCAGGACTGCCTAGATTATAGTGCAGTAAGAACAACAGCCTTTGTTTCTTAAAAGACCAAAAAATAATTCTTTGCTTAACCTACATGTCCATCACCAGTCAACTACAACTTTCATGTACTTATTTTCTTCACTCTGGGATCCAAGCTGACAGAGTGACCATTTCCTGGGCAGAGGAAGAGAAGGTAGTGAAGCATGTGCTGACTTTTTAATTTTCTGCCTGGAAGTGACACATACCACTTTTGTTTACGTTCAGTAAGCCATTTCAAATCATATAACCCAACTTCAAATGGGTAGGAAAGATGAATTCTACCATGTTCCTGAAGAGAAAGCCACAATATTTGTGAATAGCCACACATGCAGGTAGAGAGTGTGATATATCTAAGCTGCTTTTCACATGATTTCATTAAAATATTTTACTCCAATATAACCATTTGTTATTATTTAACTACCCAGTAGTATTATTTTTATGGCTATAAACCATAATTTAGCAGATTTCTTAGTTTTTACCTGAAGGCCCATTTACAGTCTTCTAAATTATAAACCATGATGCTGCTTGCTTTCTTTTATACATACAACTATATAAAATTATTTCCTCAGGCTTTATAGTTCTACACAAATTGCTGACTCAAGGACTATTGATCAAATCACCCTTCACAGTGAACCAATTTATAGTCTTACTGTAAGCACTGTAGGTTTTTTCATATCTTCTCCAAAAATAAGCATTATTTTGTCTTATCTTTGAAAATCCAATTTGTAAGCAATGTGATGTCAGTTTTTAATAGATATTTTGTTGATTATTTTAAGGTTTTGATTAGTTTTGTTTTAGTAACTTCGACTTCCTATATTGTGAATCCCCCCAAGTTTGGAAACTAAACCAGCAATTAAAATAGTTTATATATTCTTGACATAAAAGTGGGTGTATAATAGCTGAGAGTATTAAGGAGTGCAGGCACAGCAAATATATTAACTTCAAATTTAAATTAAATCACAATAAAGAGTATATTTTTGTCAAAAAATAAAAAGATCAGTCTTAGGTAAAATTTACTTAAAAATAACTATGAAGTTTTACTGTTTCATCATTCCCTATAAATTTAAGCTTATGGAAGAAACTTTATAACTTTTCTTATTTAGATATGACTACCTGAGGATATATAGGGATGGAGTATACTAATGCAAAGAAAACTTTTGTCACATTTATGTTATTACTTTCATTTATAATTCACTTATAAAATTTTGTTATTTTGTGTTTTCAACATTTTTGGATTTTTTTAGGTGAATCTTTTTTAAACATTAGAATCAATACTTCTTTTTGCCCCTACTACAGAGACTTTCTGACTCTTAATTCTTGAGTTAAACCATTTCTATTTTTGTCATCAGTGGTATCAAACTCCCATATTTTATATTTTATTCCTACTTTATAGCCTTCTCTTAGTAGCCTTCTATTTGAGTGAGTTATGGGGGAAATTTGTCTACCCCCTTTTTCTTGTGAGTCATAGGTACATACTGTGTATTCCCTGAACTATGTTGATTCTTTCCTTTGTTGTCCAAATGTTGGAATCATTATGCATATAATTATTTGAAACTTTAATGTGAAATCCAAACTCTTAGATTTCTTAGTCATGGAAAGGAAGGTGAATAGAAAGAATTATTGTAAAAAGCCTATAATTCCTATACATCTACCAAAGGGACCTCACCTCATGGGATATTTTCCAGATTATTTTCCATTGAATTTGTAACTTTAACCTGAAAATGTCTTATCTAACAGCTCCTTCTATCCTTGAGACATTTAATTTTTGTTTCAATAAATATTTTTTAGGTTATTGTTTGTAGAGACATTGTGACAGGTAAAAAGACATTGAAATAATGGTAAAGTTATAGAATGAATTTTCCTTTGAGATACTTGAAAGCATACAGTGACCCCATGAAAATTTCATGGCTTTATACATTTTATAAAATTGGTTTTAAAAGTTGTTCTGTGTAACTGTGTTGAAGTTTAAATAATTTGTAATTTTCCTAAATATTACAAAACAGGGGCGCCTGGGTGGCTCAGTGGGTTAAAGCCTCTGCCTTCAGCTCAGGTCATGATCTCAGGGTCCTGGGATCAAGCCCCGCATCAGGCTCTCTGCTCAGCAGGGAGCCTGCTTCCCCCTTTCTCTCTGCCTGCCTCTCTGCCTACTTGTAATGTCTCTCTCTCTCTCTGTCAAATAAATAAATAAAATATTTAAAAAAAATAATAAATAAATATTACAAAACAAACACATAGTGAATCACTTTTATATGCATGGTCAACATACCAACATACCAGTTAGTTGATAAATAGTATATCTGCCCAAACTCCTTGATGTAGCATCAAAAATGAAATTCAGAGAGACCCTACTTTGAAGCATGTGTATATGTGCATATATTTGGGTGCAATTTTGAAATTATCCAGGACTAGTTATTACTATCTTAAGAATCATACACATGCTGAAGATAAAACTACCATAATCAACTACAACAATAATCTGTATAAAAGATTTTAAACCTCAGTCATAATGTAAAGCATCTTCAAAAAAGAAGCTGCATAGCCAAAGTGCATTTTGAGGAATCTGCATAATTTTATTTTTTTTCTAAAAATCTTGGAAAGATATAAGTGTTCTAATACATTTTGAGCCTTGTTGATATCACACCTCCTATTCATAAAATTTGTTGAAGAGTGTTTAATTACAAAGCACAAAAAGTATGCACCATATTTACAAAATATATTTTTAAAAATGACTTTACGTGTATAAATTCATTTTGAAATATGGTGAGCTTAAGTATGTGCAAATTAGTGGTTTGCTTGCTTTTTATGATCATTATATCAAGCAGTGCTAAGCGATCATATATCAATGCCGTTTGCTGTAGATTTAACTACTTGTGTGGTAGAAACCTGGGGTTTCTTTTTTCTGTCTCTCCATGTCTAGAAATGTTATCTATGAGAAACATGAGAAACCACTCAAGATTTACCCGGATGTTTATACAAACTAATGATTTAAAGGAGGAAGCAGATAGTAAGTGAGGTAGGCTAATATTATTAAGTGGTTTCTCTTAGTTAAAAACTTATTTATAGAGTTTGCAAAAAATCTGGATAAAGCCAATAGCATAGGCCAGCATAATATGAAAATTCCAATTAAATGTAGATATATTGGTAGAAGTAAATTGGTGATTTTTTTCACAATTAGGTTCTGATATATAAAGATCTATTAAGAAAAAAAATAAAAGGATTTATAAAAAGGGTTATGAGTAGTATAGATACTTCCTAGTGTATAAAAATAAAACTTGAACTTAATATAAAAATAAACAAAAGTCAATGTACTGCATTTAATTTGGTGATTTCAGTGAAGGAATATGTCATCAAGTGTCCTAAAAAGGTCAGTACTCATAGTACTATTTATGAGAAAGTAAGTATAGAAATATATTAGAGAGTGTTTTCCTGTTTTCCAGTAATAGGAAATGAAGTAGAAACTGAATGAGTCATAAGAGTTCAAGAAAGACATAGTAAAAATTGATCCATATTGTTTCTTTACTGTTTTTGCAAAGTATATATGAAAGCCTTAGAAGAAATTATTATCAAATACATTTGAGCAAATAAAAGGAAATACTTCACACGGCATTGTGGAAATATATTGCCTTTAGAAGGTCATAGAGTCAAAACTGTAACTGATTAATACGACCAATGATAATATTTGTATTGGCCAACATGAGGAAGTTGGGGCCAGCTCCATGCTAGCTAACTTCAGGGACTTTTCTCTGAACGTCATCCAAAAGCACTTCTAGCTTGGGGGCCCTGAGTGTGGTTAATTAACTCCGTCTGACCTAGTCATATAGAGTAAAGGCATCAATCTATCAGATTTGGCTCAATTTCTTCCAGGGAGTTTTAAGTGAAGGTCTTCTTCCTATTTTTGGACTAACAAAACCAAATTGCCTCCTCTCCCAGCCCCTCCCCCCTCCCCCCCACACATATACCAAAGAAGAAAACATGGTTTTGGTGAACTCAGCACTTTGATCCATACTGATGAGTGCATAGTATTTCCTATTCCGACTCTATGGACACAGTGTAACATAATAGACAAAATATAGAAGTAAGAGTCAGAAAATCTGGACTAAAAACCAGTGTGTTCCTTAACTGACTATGTGACTTTAGGCGAACCACTGAACTTTTCATGCGTTTAGTTTTCTCCATTAAAATAATGGATAAAAGGAAGTAAAATAAAATAAAATAAAATAATGGAAACAATTATAATAAAACTCCTAGGGATATAAACCCTAAGTCATTAATAGAAGTTTTTTTAATTATATTTTTGTTGAAAAATCTATTCATAATTAGAGAATTCTCTACCATATATGAATATACAATTAAGTTTATTTTGGATCTTCTTGTATTTTTTCTTTTTTATGAGTTTTCACTTTTTCTAAATATTAATTCTGTTCACCAGATGCCAGATTCTGTATCACTTCCTGCTCCACCAGTATATATGTACATTTATTCCACACTATTTTATTTGGGCCCACCCAAGAAAACTGTCTTAATTAATAAAGTGAAGCTAAGTAAATGAAGGTTGATAATAGGAAAATTACCTACAAAGGAGGATGTTTGACTCAGCTTCATCGTCTCATTTCCAAGATTCACTTTCTCATGTATTTCTCTTTTCACCAAGATGGCTTTAGGAGTCACTTGCTTCAGTTATGGGTTATGGATAACTAAATTATAGGTACTTGTTTGTTTGTTTACTTATTATTTTATGCTTAAGACGGTAAAATAAGCCACAAAAAAATCGAACCCTCTTCCATAATATAAGTGAAGCAGGGGCTCAATGGAATACATTTCCCAACCATCACCCCTTCTCCTGTGGTCTCCAGGCATTCAAGTGGAGTGATGTGTTTGAAAAATTATAAAATGGAAAAAGTCTGGTCTCTGAATCATTACATAAAGGAAACCTGCTTGCCAACTATAATACTTACATTGAACTGCTTTAAGAATTAGAAATAAGCTTTTATTGTGTTACCCCACTGTAGTTGTGGGATTTTTTTTTAACCTACAAATATTACTCAAGCAAATACTCAGTTAACAGATTAAATAAATTTAGACCATGCACACAGACACTTGTAAGTTCTGAGAATAACAGAAAAAGGGAGTATGAGATAGGTCTTGGTAGTCTGAACTCCTGCAGTTGCATTTTACTAGGGGCTGCAGACGCTACTGTTGCATGCTATCTCTTGGTCTGCCTCCATACATAGGATGCTATCTTAGCACCTTCTATTCAGAAACCAAACATCTACTCTGAAAGACAAAAGGCAGGAGAGTGAAGTCCAAAGAGGAAGGGTATTTTTTTATCTACCTGTGTAAAGCTTACTGTATGCATTTTCACCTTCTAATTATCAGCGTCTTCCCAGAATGAGTAAAAGGAGTAATGACTACCTCTTAAAGAAATACTAGGCCTACTCACAAAGTTACGTTCTAGCTCAAGGATGATGATAAAATAATTACCATTTCAACATTTTTAGAAACTTAATATTCAAACTAGAGAAATATATATTATCGGGAGTATAATTGCATTATAATCCATTTTCCTTCTACTAAAAATTTCTGATCAGTAAGACAAACACCAGAATTTTTTTTTATTTTTTTATTTTTTTATTTTTTTGTAAAAAGGCAGATAGTGAACGTTTTGTACTTTGCTGAATATATAGCCTCTGTTATAAATACTCAACCTTTCCACGGTAGCATGAACACAGCTACGTATAATGTAAAAACATTTAAAAAAATGTGTAAAAGCACATTTACGTATAGATAATACGTAAATGAATGTGACTGTGTTCTTCTAATAAAAGAATACTTATGAAAACGGGCAGTGGGCTGGATTTGGTCCACAATCATAGTTTACCAACCCCTGATTTAAGAAATTAATTTATTCAATATTTTATTTTTTTGTTCCTATTCTTTTCCAGTGGCCTTTGATCACAGTTTAATTTTCTATAACTCTAATATCTGTATGGGATGCTGTAAGTTGGGCTTTGCGGTTCCCAGTGAAAAATTCAGCCCTCCCCCTCTCTAGTTCTGACTCAATTAAAAGATTTTATTTTCTTTTGGTAGTAGATAAAGGCTTAAACATTATTCTATTACCAATATAATTGATATTTGAATATGTGTCTTGGGCATTTCCAAACTCAATTTTTATGAACCCTAGAACTAGATCAATTTGCCTGCTCAGTTTGAAGCTCATGGGCCATCACAAACTCCATGATGGAGGAAGACCCCTGTAAAACAGAGTACGGAGGAGTGCGACAGAGCAGAGGGTATACTTGCTTTGTGTAAGCTCAGTCCTAATATTGAGGAAAGAGAAATGGGTGAATACAAATCTCTAGTCTTCCGTTAGTTTGTTTCCTTCTAAGTCCATTATTCCAGTTAAACCATTTTTGTCCAATATATTCTCACCCAAGAGTGGCATGATGGAAGGATTGGTTGGGGCAGAAGTGATCAGCCATCTTTCAGGATAGTCTGTTCCCAAGAATTCAAGAAATTTGTCCAGGTGAAAACAAGACACAGACAGAAATATCGGTTGCACTGAACAATATGGTTTCCATAAGTTACCAAAATCACAGTTAAAAAAAGCTAATACATTAAAGTCTAATATTTAATGGCACAGGACCTAGCCTGAAGCAGATACTTTTACTGCCTCGAATACTACTTCTTGTTTATTTCTCATATGTCGTAGCCCAATGTACCAGATATTGAGGATACTGTCTTCATATAGTACCAAAAAAATGCTTTTTAGATCATGTTTATTGTATCTAATTCTTCAAGAAAACCTTTCTGCACTTCATTACATCCCCAGCAAAATTAATTGTTTCCTTCCCTAGTGTTTCATTAAGCCCTGCTCAAAATGCCAGAAGATAACTTTAAATAAAATATTATGATTAATTATACATACTTGCTTTTCCTTACCTAGTTGACCATGATTCACATGCTATATTCCTAACATGTGAATCATGGTCAATTGGGAAAAACAAATATATATAATTATCCATATTACCATATATGTATCAATATTATTTATATGTTTATAAATACATATATAATTAATGTAGGCTATAATATATTTTATAAATATGTATTTTTATCATGTTTAATAGGGAAAAGTAATTCTCTCTAAGCAAAAATGAAAAGTATTGAAATTTCAGTGTTATGAAATTCTATGTGTGACTGGGTTTTGGGTATTGCAAGAGAGGTGAAGAGCTTTCCAATATCTCTCAAATTATGTCTCCATGATTATAACTCTGTACATGTAATATGGGATGTAAATTTTGTGTAGTTTTAAAGTAGGAGATAACAATTCAGAAAGATGGTTTAAGAGAGTGAACTGACAGGATTATAAATGTATATAAAGCACGAACGGTCATAAATTTTTCTTATATGAGATATTAAATAATATTTGATCTTTTAAAGAATTTTTAATTTATTAGCTCAATCTCCAAAATTTTGATAATTTCTTGAAATAATACCTCTTTTAAGTAATATGTAGTTTAATAATCTAAGATTTTTAAAATATTTCAGATCACCTACTAGTTATTTTCTCTTAAATTATTTCAGTCTTCATATCTGTTTATATAAACAGATGTTTGAATGATGGCATCAACTATAAAACTAAAAAAAAATATTGTGCAAAGAAAAAGAAAAGAAAATTAGTGTTCTGAAGAATTTTCCATATTTTTTGTCACTGTTGATAAACTGTTCAGGCAGGAAAATAATGGCTGTGTGAATTAAATGCCATGAAAATATTTATTTTTCATTAAGAGATGATATTTACCATGGAAAGAAAATAGTTTTTATTCAACATATACTATGTACTAGACCCCATGCATGTAATTTCATTGAATGACATTACAACTCTTATTTAACAAACACTGGAGTTACTAAATGTCACAAAACAGAAAAGTGAAGTAAGCTAACTCTATTAAAAAAAAATAGACATCACAGTGGTAATGTCAATATTATGTTTTAAAACATAAAAGTGATAATTAGATATCCACTAAACTTTAAAAAAGTGTGCTCAATATTTGTTGAGCTCCTAGTCTGTACCAGACTGGACTTTTAATAGTCTGAATGTATACATTTAAAAATAAGATTAAAAATTTACTGTGACAAAGTATTCTTTTAAGAATTTAAATATGTTAGGTTTTGTTATAAACCTATTTTTCTTATCATATTTAAATAAATATCAACTCTATTTGTATATTCCCATTCAGGAAGTTTTACCTGAGAATCATCCCTGGGAAAAAATTGGTTTTGAACAGAAGAGATAAACTGAAAGATCAGATAGCTTTTTTGGATTATATTTCACAGCTTCCTTTATTGTCTCTTACATCACATCAGTATCTTTCTTCTGATTGACTATATTGGATACTTGCAATGGTTTTCAATGATTTTTAAAAAAATTATCATGATCTCCAGTGGCCGTGTTTAAAAAAAATCCCTATTTCCTACTGTAAAATCCAGTCTTTTGCCATTTCTTGTTAACGTTCCATGTAAACATCAAAAAACATAACTTGAAAATAAATACTTCTAGCATTGTGAAATCGATAAGGACCAGGCTAATTGAAACAGTTTCATTCATATTCTAGTTTGTGTAACTCCTAATGAAGATTTTTAGTTGTTTCCCCAAGCAGGGTCACATAGTATCTTTAATCAAATGTTATCAGTACCTTCTATTTTAACTCAGGACTATTTCCATTGGACTTATTTTAAATAAAGATGTAATTTATTCATTTAGAAAAATGTACAACTTTTTAATACTCTGTATATCCATAGCATACATATATGTGTATTTATAAACAGATACAGAGAGAATGTTATGAGTACAATGTATTATATTAATAATTTGAAAATGAGAAATTAGGTACAGAGAAATTCTTCAGATTAATAGGGACAAATGCATGATGAGCAGATCTGAAAGATTCTTGAGTGTTACGTAAATTTTGTTAGGCTCTTTTGAGGCTTTGCCTAATTGTTACTTATTCAGAAAAATCTACAGCATTTCCTATTGCATGAGATTGAAAAGGAGCATTCACAGGTGAAGAGTGGTACTATGCATCTAGGTTAAGGGGCAAAATGTGAGTTCTCTTTCTTTGTAAAGGTGTTCTATATGTTTAGCCATATAACATTCCTTTTTTTTTTTTTTTTAGGTTTTATTTCTTTATTTGTCAGAGGATGAGAGAGAGAGAGAGAAAGAGAGAGAGAGCACAAATAGGGGGAGTGGCAGGCAGAGGGAGAGGGGAAGCAGGTTGCCCGCTGAGCAAGGAGCATGATGAGGGACTTTATCCCAGGACCCTGGGATTATGACCTGAGCTGAAGACAGACACTTAACCCACTGAGCCACCCAGGCATCCCTAGCATTCCTTTTAAGCCTAATCTTATTTTGTTACTGGGCTACCTTGTTAGATAGAGGTGGATCCATTTACATTCTCGTTATTTACTGTGTCAGTTTTATCTAAGATCTTATGAAGAACATCTGTGATTCTTAGAAGGCACTTTGGCACCATGTTCCTGAGTATAAATACCTAAGCAAGAACACTTACCTGTTTCAGATTTATGAACAAGGCTGTAAGTGCAAAGTCAGCCTTCATTTTCACTGATAATAGTCATTAGAGGATAAAGAAAGAGATAACTCAAGGATTGTGAAAAATAGATAATGTGAAGATGATACAATCTAAATATGAGTTTTGTACATTAACTAACTCATATTGGGCTGAGATGCTATGCTTAAATAGTCAGTGGACATCAGGAGGTCAACAAAAATTTACAAAACATCTTTTTTTTTTTAACATCTTTTTTTGTTTTTAATTACTCTAGGATTCCAAAGAAGTTGCAAGTACTAGGAAAGGAGAAGCAAGAAGGGATTATTGTAATCGCTCCATGCTCAAAACCCACAGATAGAGCTCTTTAAAAATCATTATGTTTTGGGGGTCTTTTAAATGTCAAGTTGTGATTTTTTGATTTTTAAATAGGTATTTTGTTGATGTGATATATTTGGTAATCCTTTCTGATTATTTAATATCAATATTCTAAAATACCAGTGTGAATGCAAAAATATAAAACAATTCATTGAGATATATTATAAATAGTGGATAGGAATGGTAACTTTTTAAATTACACAACTATATGGATCAAATGAAATGTTTTCATGAAATATTTTCTTTGAATTATCTTGTTCTGTCATAATCATTGTATAAGTAAAAAACACTGAAAATAGCTCTTGGACAAGTTTTGTTTTGTTTTTAATTTATTCTTGGTTTTTGGCATGTGATGCATGCAAACAATGATGTCCATGAATAGTGATGTCTGTGATCAATGGATCTTGTGGCAGATACTTGTGTTAGTATGAGGTCTGCTAGCCTATAGCCTCTTGTAAATGATCTTTACCCAACTCACTCATATACCCTAAGCAAAAAGGACCCATGACTATCTCAATGTAACAATGCTTTTGGAGCAGACGTGGGCATCTGACCAAAGAATAGCCAATCAGTATATCAGCCAGCTCCATATGATCTGGTCTGCCAGTATTGGGTAAGCCAATCAGACATTCTTTCTCGGAAATGTAAATTAAGTACTTAGGTATGGCAGTTTATGGTGAAAGATGTTATAAGTACTTGTAGAGGGGTACCTGGGTGGCTCAATCAGTTAAGTGTCTGCCTTTGGCTCAGGTCATGATCTCAGGGTCCTGGGATCGAGTCTTGCGTTGGGCTCCCTACTCAGTGGGGAGCCTGCTTCTCTCTCTTTCTTTGCCTGTCACTCCCCTTGCTTGTGCTCTCTCTCTCTCTCTGTCAAATGAATAAATAAAATATTTTTTAAAAATAAGTACGTGTAGAAACCCAACGTTTTGAGAGAATGTAAGTTACAGTTTGTTTTTTTGAAGTATAGGCTAAACAAAACAGAAGATTTGACTATCTTTAGAAAAATGCAGTAAAATGGGGATTTCTTTTTCAAGTTTAACTAAACAAAAATATTAGTATAGCAAAGATAGTAAATTTTGGCACCAACTACAAATCTCCCACTTAATAGCCGAGGGATCTTTAGCAAGTTACTTAAAACCCTCTTGTATCTATTTCAACAGCTACAAATGGGGATAAAATTCATACCTATTTCAGAGAGTTAACATGATGAATAAGTGTTATTACAGCTGAAGTGCTTAGAGGAGTACCTGAGGCATATAAGATCTGCGAGTGTTATTTTTATTTATTATTATGTTATCATAATCACATGCTAAAATACTTGTCATTTGTACATTTAACCACAAACACTGTCCTAATCTCTTTGTGTCAGAAAATGATGCTCTTACATAATAATAGCATTGACACTAATAATAAATGTTTGATTCTATGGGAATTTATTCACATAAAATTAGTTTATATGGTTTACTATTGAATGAAAACAGAGCCAAGATACAAATTCTTTGTTTTTATAGTGGAGTTGGCCATGGGAATAATACTTATAACTCTCTTTTGGAGAGGAAGTAACTATTGGCTATAGTTCAAGTCACGAAAAGACACACTGAGTAAAGGAACTGCTGAGTTTTAACTTACAGCCATTTCATTCCATGGAAGACATGGAGTCAAAGGGAACATTTCCACTTACTGTGAGGCTTTGAACTACTTTGGATTATATCCTTCTAGGGAAACATAGAACTTGAAATTTAAAACTTTCCAATTTACTGTTGAATGTATGCTTACTGCTTTATTGTCCATAATTTAAGGATAAAGGTTTAAGAATTTGTGACAGAGTCTAAAAGAGTTCATGAATTGGAGAGAACTAGAAAGGAAAATAAAAAGATGTTTTCCTTTACCTTTATTTTTTCTATTAAGAGATTTCTTTTATATATCACCTATGTGATTGCTCTTGGACACACTTTTCTTCCTTTAGTTAATTATATTCAGCAAAACCACTCAAAGAAAGCATACTGGTTATGAATAACTATTGTTGATAAATATCCTCTCCATTTGTAGCAGAATTTGGAAGGAGGCATCCCTAACCATCTGGGGGTTCATCAGTTTAGGGACATTTAAATAAATTACTTGGCACAGTATATAATTTTAGGTTAAAACTCTGGAAAATAAATTTCTCATAAAGTAAATAGATAAATTATAGCATATTCAATCTGAAATACATTTTTAAATAGCTATAGCAATGAACATGTTCCAGGAAAGGTTTCCATTTCCTCTGTTGCTTGATTTTTATACTCCTATTGGTTAAATTAATCTTCAAATTATTGATTACCAAGTAGCATTGTGAATTGGTCTTCTATAGTGTGAATCTAACTAACATGTTTGTTTTATCATTAATCTTGTTGGTCATTATATCATTTACTGTTCATTATAGCAAGAGATAAATTGCACAAATGCTTAATATTGTTAGTTCAGCTTGGCTGCTTTCTTTAGTGACACTAATTCTACAGAGCAGTTGGGCAAAATCAATGTCTTATGCACCATTTATATTAAATTATGCTTGTTATATGATTGAATCAACACTACATAGAGTTTTCTCAAGTTAATTGATCAACTCCTACGAAACAAATTAATATGATACATCAAACTTATGGAGTTGTCGTCCAGAAAAAATATAATAAACATCAGTGCTGAAAGAAAACCAGTACTCCTCTTAGAATACTGAACTCCTCAACCCTAATCAAATGGCTAGCTAAAAGTATTAGCAGAGAAAATGCAAATTTAGATTTAATGGGAGATATCCCTACTTTTCTAGGAGGAGTTAAGATATATATGTCAGGTGATATTGGTGCATTTGTTAAAACATTTCAGTCCCACCCCACCTCCCCCCAACCCGTTATCTACCTCTACCTGGTTAAGAAAAAAACAGATTTTGAAAAAACACTTACGAGGGTTTTTTTTTTTTCCTTTACTAGTTTAAATGGCTGTAATAGGAGACATGTCCCTAAAGTTGAATCTTAGTAAATATTCTATGAACTGCCTTCTATGTTTTAGCAAATTAACTCAATTTTCATATTGTTCAAATATTTCTTTTATGAGAACAGGATGTCAAATTTATCCAGCTGTGTTTGAATATTGCTATGTTTGATAATCATTAACACAAATTCATTAGAGTTCTGTGTGGATTAAGGATGAGTGTAAGAGGGGTGCCTGTGTGGCTCAGTCGGTTAAGCGTCTGCCGTCAGCCCAGATCATGATCCCAGAGTCCTGGGATCCAGCCCTGCCTCCCTGCTGAGCAGGGAGCCGGCTTCTCTCATTCCCTCTCCCTGCTGCCTCCCCATTTGTGCTCTCTCCCTTTCTCTCTGTCATAAATAAATAAATAAATAAATAAATAAATAAATAAATATTTAAAAAAGAAAAAAGGATGAGTGTAAGAAAATTAAAATACTATAAATTAATATTACATCAAATTTTTTTCAAATAATCTAGTCCTATTTTTTTGTAGACTTGAGATTTTGAAAGTTTGAGCCATTGTTTAAAGAAATACACACACACACGATATATATATACACACACACACATTTATGTATACACACACACATATATATACTAGAACTTCTGCCTCATATAGGCAAGTATTATATGTTATAAGAAAGAACATGTAAATCCTATGTTTATTATATACGACTTAAAGAAAAAAATTCTACATAAAATATTTTACTTTTTTTTTAAAGATTTTATTTATTTATTTGACAGAGAGAGAGAGATCACAAGTAGGCAGAGAGGCAGGCAGAGAGAGGGGGAAGCAGGCTCCCTGCTGAGCAGACAGCCTGATGCAAGGCTCTATTCCAGGACCCTGAGATCATGACCTGAGCCAAAGACAGAGGCTTTAACCCACTGAGCCACCCAGGCGCCCCTATTTTACTTTGTTTACCTATACAGTGTTAAGTTTAATCATCTGGATGCATTTAGAGTAACTAATAAATAAGAGAAGAAATGAAAATATTTAAGACAAATAATAATCAATGGCATCCAGCTAACTACCTGGTACTTCACCAAGGAAACAAATGTAAAACTAGAGAAAAAACATGTTGGTCTACTTTAGCTATGTATTGTAAAGACGATGACAAGATGAATACCTTTGAGCAATATTCTGTTTATCTATGTTTAAAGATATAATGGCCTGACACTACATATTAATTTAGCAAAGTTAGAGTATGGGTGTCCCTTTCAATTCTTTCCTCTATTCCATGGTATACCATTTCATCTCTCTCTCAAAGTGTTCCTTTAGTGTTTAGATATAACCCTTAGGAAAGGGTGACATTGGTAATAAATTAGTCTTTTCAATATCCTCTGATTAACATCTAGTTAAAAATTATATGCAAGTTTTCTAAACAAACACAAATTTTATATTCAATGTCTTCTCTTTAGGGAGGTGAAAAATTATAACTATATTCCTTTGTGTTAAATAGCATCTGTTGAGTGAAAATATAATTACAAAGTATGTTTCTTTTAACTGTGCTTTTGGAAATTCTATGGGATTACATTTCCAAAGAATATTGATTAAAATTATTTTAAATAACAGGGCCATTCAAGAAAATATTTGAACTTTTATATTTTCAAAATGAAAAACAAAATATTTTACCATGATAATATTACATCCTACATATTGTCAGATATCTCGTCAAAAATTGAATGGACATGGAGCAGCTGGGTGGCTCAGTTGGTTGAGGGGCCTACTCTTGGTTTTGGCTCAGGTCATGATCTCAGGGTCCTGGGATCAGGCCCCACTTCGGGCTCTGCACTCAGTGGGGAGTTTGGTTGAGGATTCTTTCTCTCCTACTCCCTCTGACCCTCCCCCTGCTATCTCTCTCTCTAAAATAAATAAATCTTAAAAAGATTAAATGAACATAATCTTTGTAATTTTAGTTTATATATCCAAATTTTAATTAACTAGGTAGTATGTCTTTATTTTAAAAGCAGGTTTCAAGTTTAATGGTACTGTAATCATTTAAATTGTATTGCCTACACATTTAAGTACTAACATTATGTGTCATGAAAGGTACTTCAGAATTATAGGAATAAAGCTAATATATTTATAACAAGAATTGATAAAGAGATGAAAGACCTGTACTCTGAAAACCTTAAAACACTGATGAAAGAAACCGAAGATGACACATGAAATAGAAAATCATTCCATGTTCATGGATTAGAAGAACAAATATTGTTAAAATGTCTATACTATCCAAAGCAATCTACACATTTAATGAATCCCTGTCAAAATCCCTGTCAGCATTTTTCACAGAACTAGAATAAACAATCCTAAAATTTGTTTGGAAGCACAAAAAACCCTGCATAGCCAAAGCACTGTTGAAAAAGAAAGACAAAACTGGAGGTGTCACAATTCCAGACTTCAAGTTATACTACAAAGCTCTAGTAATCAAAGCAGGATGGTACCAACACAAAAATAGGGGCATAGATCAATGGAACAGAATAGAAAACCCAGAAATAAACCTATATTTGTATGGTCATTTAATCTTCAACAAAGCAGGAAAGAATATGCAATGGGAAAAAGAAAGTCTCTTCAACAGAAAGTGTTAGGAAAACTGGACAGATACATGCAAAGAATGAAACTGGACCACTTTACCCATATACAAAAAAAACTGAAAATGGATTAAAGACCTAAATGTGAGACCTGAGAACACTAAATTCTAGAAGAGTGCACAGGCAATAATTTCTCTGACATTGGACATAACAACATTTTTCTAGATATGTCTCCTGAATCAAGGGAAATAAAAACAAAAATAAACTACTGGGACTATGTCAAAATAAAAAGCTTCTGCATAGCAAAGGAATCACTTAACCAAACTAAAAGGCAGTGTATTGAATGAGAAGATATATTTGCAAGTGACATATCTGATAAAGGGTTAGTATCCAAAATATATAAAGAGCTAATACAACTCAACACCCCAAAATCAAATAACCCAGTTAAAAAATGGGCAGAAGACATGAACAGACATTTCGCCAAAGAAGACATCCAAATGACTAACACACACATGAAAAAATTTTCAATATCACTCATCATTGGGGAAATGCAAATCAAAACTCCAATGAGATATCATCACACACCTATCAGAATGGCTAAAATCTACAACACAAGAAACAACAGATGTTGGTGAGGATGTAGAAAAAAAGGTACCCTTGTGCACTGTTGGTGAGAATGCAAACTGGTGCTGCCAATGTGGAAAACAGTATGGCGGTGCCTCAAAAAGTTAGAAACAGAACTACCCTAGAATCCAGTAATTGCAGTACTGGATTACCCCCAAAATACAAAAATACTAATTCAAAGGGATGCATACATTACTGTGTTTATTGCAGCATTATTTACAATAGCCAAATTACGGAGGCAGCCCAAGTGTCCATCAAAAAATGAATAAAGAAGATATATATATGTATATATATATATACACACACATGCATATATATATGTATATATATACACACACACACACATAGATACATATACAATGGAATATTATGCAGCAATACAAAAGAATGAAATCTTGCCATTTGCAACAGCATGGATGGAATTAGAGAGTATAATGCTAAGCAAAATAAGTCAGTCAAAGACAGATACCATACAATATCACTCATATGTGGCATTTAAGAAACAAAACAAATGAGCAAAGGGAAAAAGAAAGAGAGAGAGAGAGAGACAAACCAAGAAAGATTATCAACTATGGAGAAGAAACTGATGGTTACCAGAGAGGAGGTGCATAAGGGAGTGGGTGAAATAGGTGATAGGGATTAAAGAGTATACTAATCATGATGACATTTGAATAATGTATGGAATTGTACACCTATTGTACACCTGAAACTAATATAACACTGATAACAATACTGGAATTAAATAAAAATTTACAGAAAAGAATTCTTAGAATAAAAACTACAATAGATACAAGAAAAAAAAAATTTACCAAGATACCTCTGTATCTGTAAAGTTAGTAACTAATAATTGAAGATGTAAATGAGAAATGCTGTCAACACAGTGAAAAACATTATGCTAAACACATGGTACCTTATACAATTTTTGCTATAAAATATTGATATTCTTATTTATATGGCAATATGTTGGCATGGAATTTCATAAACTGTTTACTCTTATTCCCCATAAAAGTTCTTTTGCAGAAAGTTGAGGTACCATAAACTGTTACTTTCATAATGTCTATAACTAAGTATACCTGATTCATAGACACTATAGGGTGATGGAATAAATTAGATCATTTAGGACCCAAATATATTTTATTCCTGTAATTTTCTGATTATTAGAAGTTCAACAAATTTACTTTAAATGGCACTTTTAATTTTTTTATTATGATTGGTTTCAGTCTGAAGCAAAGCTTGATTACATGATAGAAAACCAATCTTTTTGTGTGTCTTTATAACATTAAAATGAGAAAAACAAATAAAAATAAAAAGATGAGAAAAACAACATTGCTTGAATTGCCTTTTTTTTTTCTTTTTTTAAACATTTGCCTGGATATTTTGTACTACATAGACACACTGATTGAGAGGCAGCTTTTCATGTACATTAGCAGGTAGATTTAATGTAGATTGGTAATTTATGATTTTGTTTTAGGCTATAAATAACAAAATCTGAAAAAAATTATTGTCTTCAACATTTAATTTTTTTTCATCCCTGTCATGAGAAATTTGAAAAAAAGTAGCTGGAACTGGTAAGGACTCCACAATGCTGTTAGGAGTATAGGAGCCTTTGAAATTTTAAGCATTTATTCCTAACTTGTGAAAAGTTGACTTAGTTTCAAGATGGTTTCTTACTTCTGGATATAATCAATTTTTCTGACAGGAAGGACATGGGAAAAATGTCACATACCTGTCACCCATCCTCCATCCCTTCACTCATATATTTTAAGGAATTTTCATCAAAGGTACAATCAGCAACTTCTGTTTATATCACATTGACTAGAATTCTGTTATGTGAGTACTCCAATCTGTAAGGGAAAAGTGTAAAATACAGATTTACTCTCCCTGATGAAATTATTATTTTTGTAGTGAGAAGGAAAAAAATGGATATTGGTTATGGAAATTTCAGTCTTTGCCTCAGTCTATGCTATAGTTGTACAGAGTAACTTTATTATTAATATTACTGTATTTAAATCATTTTCAGGGCATATTATGTCCAGAAGCCAGAATAACATCTAAGAAATGGCTCCTGCATAGAAGTATTTTATTAGAGTAAAATCAATATGAATATTACTTTCAGGCAGAGAAATTTGATTCCTTGTTTTTTTTCTTACCCAGATGTGTGAATTTAGGCAAGTACCGTGACTTGAAGTTGCTTCATTGACCATATACTGTTGTTGAGTGAATTAAATTAAATAATCTATATAATGAAGATGATACATGGTACTCATGGTATTCAGTAATTGTTACTCCCCTCCTCCCACCTATCTGATATCCTTTTTAGTCTGAATAGGACATTTAAAATCTTTCCTTCTGGGATGCCTGGGTGGCTTAGTTGGTTAAATGGCTGCCTTCGGTTCAGGTCATGATCCCAGGGTCCTGGGATCGAGTCCCACATCAGGCTCCTTGCTCTGCAGGGAGCCTGCTTCTCCCTCTGCCTCTGCCTGCCTCTCTGCCTGCTTGTGATCTCTCTCTCACTCTCTGACAAATAAATAAAATTAAAAAAAAAATCTTTAAAATCTTTCCTTCTGTAAATCAATAAGATTTTTAAAAATTCCATGAGCTTCAAATCCTTACTACCTTCCCAAGTACTACCTTACTACACAATTATCATTATCATAAGAATTTTAATCATTATTAATAAATTAAATTTGAATATAGGACTCAGAGAGTAAGGATTTCATCTTGCCCATTTAGCAACACAGTATAAGTGACAGAATCTTTTGAATTCAAAATTAATTTGCAAAATTTTTTATTACATATTTTTCTTTTCCCTGCAACTACTGCAGTCTTCTTGGTTCCAAATTATCTGGTAGCTGCTCTGTGTCGTTATTAAGTTTTGTTCATTTGTTTGTATTTGTTATTATTGTTCTACCCTTTTTGAAATTTCCACATATCAGATTGCAACCAATGTAGTTATTAAATTATTAGAAGTAGATCTTATGGTAAATTACTTAGGAAGAATATTACTTAAAAAATATAAAAAGCTAGACATGTTCACCTTGTCCCTCTTAATTTTAATCCTCATACATTTCTGACTTTGTGATACATTATGTGTTTATGTTTTGAAATATTTAATACTTTAAAAACAATTTTCCATGATTGTATCTAAAGTTAAGAGGAACTATTTAGACTTTTTCCAACTTTTTACAGAATGACCTTAAAATATGAAACTATGTTCCATTTTAAACTGAAAAGAAAAGAAAACAAAACAAAACAAAAAGTGTTTTCATCTCAAACCAGAAGGGTTTTATAATAATTATGGTTTATAATAATAATGAATGAATGAATTTTTCCGGTAGAAAATTATTTTACTAAAATTAAATATAAAATTATCAAAATATCACTGAGAAAATCTATCATTATCAAATTAAGAGATTATACAATTTGTATAAAAATATCAAACACAAGACATAAATTCTTCCTATTTCTTGAATATACCATTTGATGCTCAATCAAGTAGGACAAAGGAGGAAGTATTCTGAAATATATATGAAATATACATTCTGAAATAAAACATGTTATATTCATGTTTGCATTTCTTGGCTTTTCCCTGCCAAAGTCTCCCAAGGCTCAAGGAGCTCTTTCAGCCTCACTTAACACTCAGGTCTTGTTCTTTATGATCCTTCAAAAACCCTCCAGTCTAGATGGTTTCATCAGCACACCATGCAAATCTTCATCTTAGAGATTTTTGTTTTTTTTGAGCACTTCTTACTGCCTGGGTCCAATTTCAAGGACTACTTTAAATACTGTCCTTTAGTAGAAGCCTCCCTGAATTCTTGTCTTTGGGGATAACTTCCTCAGACTTCAAAGGCCATTTTAAGGTAGAATTTGCCACCTTATGTTTTTCATCTGGTGTCAGTCTCTTCTCTGCAAATAAATCATAAACTCCTTGTAGGCAGAAATAATTTCTAATCCTCAAAGACTGGCACATGATTTATGCATGTTTATTATTACTAATGATATAAAGAACAATTTCAGCAAAACACAAAACTATGAACTAACTCTGCAATGGATAAGCAAAACTACATGGATAGGTAACATTTAAATGGTTAGTGAAAAGTAAAAGGAAAAGAAAAGCCCTGATGTTTAAATCAACATTGTTTCACAGATGATTCATATAAGACAGAACATAAATACATTAATTCTAGCCATTCATGAAAACAAGGACTCCCTCAGATTCCCTGAACTCAAATGAAAGGAGACTTGGAATCTAAAAGGAGTACCAGACTCCATATCTGTTTAGTTTGGTTTACTTGAAAGATGCTCTGTGAGGTTATATTTGCTATGGGCAGAAAAGATGATTCCTCTTCACATGACAGACCAGCATGCTGGAACATTTTGCCTAGCATATAAAACAGGAAACTCATCGGCTGTGTAAATTCACATTGGTATATTTTGACCCCAGATGGATTGAATTAGTTGAAAGTAGCAAGCAAATCTGCTACATCTTCAGAAACTTTCTGATCTTGTCTTATCTTTATTTAACCATAGTGAAGTATCCAGGATTGGACAACTGTAGCTGTAGTGTTTGTCATAGTTTAAAAAAAAAAAAAAAGTAAAAATGTCTACTCAAACAGTTGAAACAGAGAAAGCTATCTGTAGAATTCCTGTGTCAAACTTCCTTTATTCTTTTTTCCCCAATATTCAAAAAGGAAATAAGTGGCAATGATGAGTTTTTCCTTTAAAAGTTGGAACTGTACTATTTGATAAGAATTTTTGTTCACAAAATAAGCCTTTGGGGTTATTTGTAAGACTAACGGGAGATATTCATGGACCAAGAGCCATATATAGCTGCTTATGGCTTCTTTGAGAAACCATAAGTTCTTCTCTGTTGATGTAATATTTATGACCATAATTTGGTGGAGGAAGGGGGGAATCCAGCCTTTATCTTTTTGGTCTTCCTCCTTTAATTTTGATTTTGAGCAATTGATTCAGGTAGTACCAGACAACAGGTTAAGTCAGATATTTTCTTTTTGATTCCTGTGATATTCATAGAATTTCATTTAAGTTATGACAAATAGAGATGATTTTCTTTTCATTGGTTTAATATTTTCTTCCCAACATATATCACATCTTATCATTTAAATACTTATTTTCTTATGGTGAAATCACAGCTGTTATGCTTTTTACTGAAACCTCTTACTTCTGCAACAGATTAAACAATCTAAAGTATGAAAAATAAGTCTGCTGAAAGAAATCAGAAAGTTTGTTTTCTTCATCTTGGAATAAAATGCTATAAAAGGATAGAAGAAAAAAAACAAAGTTTCTTCTGTGTTCTCTTAAATCAGACTATTTTCATTAATTTTTATCTAGAATACATATGGAACCCAAAATTGAAATCTCTTATCACATCGATAGTTATTCTTTGTTATTTTTGTATTTGGCAAATAGTGATCAAAATACTCAATACATCTTGCATATTTTTCTTAAACTTTCTATAATTTTTTTCATAAACTACATAATATTTCAATTGCCTACATACTAACAATTAACATACTATCAAGTTTTAATATAAGCACAGGCACTCCTTAAATGGAGTGTTTAAGGTATCATTTTTTTTTTCAAAGTAGTTTACCAGTCTTTATTTCCTTTAACTGTTTTATCACATTCAGCAGCTCTTTGACTTTCTTCTTTCTATGCACAGTGGAAAACAAGGGAAGCCAAGTCTGCATCAATGAAATTTTATCACATTGGTCTGCATCGTATTTTCTGATGTGGCCACACAGAAAACTAAACTCTTTGTACAAAAGTCCTTTCAGCTTTTAAATATCTGTGAAATATTCCTTTTGATTTTGAATGTTTAAAGTCAATCTAGATATCTGGGAATGTGACTTCTTCTTTAATCTTCCCCAAGATCTTGTAGACTTTCAATATAAAATTTATATATTTTATTCATTCTAAGACAGTATCTTCTATTTTTTATTGCAAAATATTTAGGCTCTCATTTTTATGTTTTGCATTTTGTATTAGTTGGAAACTCAAACTGCTGATATGGCACTTATGTATCTTTATTTTCCATATATAACATATTTTTGTTTATTCATTTCTTCTGTTATTAAATGTTTCTTTAACATGTGTCACAGATTCTTATTGAATTTAATTAAATTTATTTTAATTATACTTCTAATTTCCAAAGTCTCTTTCTTATTCTTTGAATAGACTTTTCTCCTAGCATCCTTTTCATCTTCTCAAAATTAAACTGAGGTTATGTATCACAGTGTTTTTAAAGTTTTATTCTTGAAGATCTCTTGTTTCATCAACTATCTAGGGCTTTTTTTCTTATTTGCAATCTCTCTCCTACATTAATATGTGTTTCCCTAAAGTGTGGTGATTCTTGTTGGACCATTAAGAATATGGAACCTTGCCAGAGTAGTTAAGAATGAAGAATTGTATTGATTTTTCTTGGTGGTTTCTGTGGATTTCCTCATCTGTTTTTTAAATTGGTTTGTTTCCTATTAGGCTTCCCTCAGGAATGGGAGGCCAATGGGTTGTTCTTATGGAGTGGAGAAAGACCGGCCCTGTGGACTGTTAACGTTGTGAACAGAAAGGGAGTCAGTTCACAAAACAATTTCAGAAGGGACTTTAAATTGATATGGAAAAAGATTTACAAAATATGTTTATTTTGTAGAAGTGAAGCTCTGTAGGTAACCTAAAAGTCCATAATTAGAAATGGGTCTATAAAACATGGTTAATGCATGCTATGGAGTGCCATACAGCAATAGATATATACCAACAAATATTAAGATAGAAATTTAAGATAGATCCTAAACATATTCTAATTTCAGTAAAGACTGAATGAGAAGTGGTGAATGAAGGCAGTCAGTATGTCCTTTTGGAAAATAATTCACTCAAATCTTTATCCTGTTTTTTTGTGCCTGGTGTAGATTGCTTACTAAGTAATACAAATTATATAATACTAAAACCCACACTTCACAATTTGTTTTCCTGACTTTCTGTCACCCAGATAAAACTGACAAACATTGCTTCATCTGGGCATTCTCTTGACTTTCCATCTGTATGTGTGTAGGCATCAGGAATAAACAATGGCTTTTGAAATGTTTCACAGAGAAGGATTTTCTCTTAGGCATGGAAGTAATCTTCTCCCAAAATAAACATTGATTGCCTAAGTACATTTTATTTGGCCATTTAATTTTTTCATATCTTTGGGACACTGGGTGTTGATTGTTAGTAAAAGCTAATCATTCAGCTAGTTATCACGCACTGCTTATATTCACCCAGACCCTCCCTTACAGAACAATAGCTTATCCAATCTCAAACATCTTTCAGAAGAGTCTTAGTGACTTCTAACGTTTCACTAGAACGAATGTTTACTATTAAGTAGTTTAAGTGGCTAGAGTAAGAAGACATGAGAAGCACAATTTACCACGCCCTATCGCTCCTATTGTCAACTTTGAAATAAAGCAGAATTAGATTTTTGCTATTTATTTAATTATTATTACATAATCAGTGACTTTTCAAGTACCCCCTAATAAGAATGACTTTAGACACACATTTTTTTATTTCTTTTTTTTTTATTAACACGTAATGTATTATTTGCCCCAGTACATTTCTCTTAAATGACAATTAATCATCTGTCTCGCTCTCTTTCCTTTTATGTTCTATTTTACCAGATTGGAAGATTTTTATACATCACTAAGAAAAATGTGCTTCTAGATGTTTTCTTATGCATCATTGATTTTAAAATTGGCAAGGGCTGCTGGGGACGCCTGGTCATTTCATATTTGTACTCTCTCACACACTTGTGGAAAAAGAAACTTATAACCTTAATAAAATAAACACTAGCTTCAACTTTTATGTGTTTTTCCCTCTTCTCAGATTATCAGAGGCATGTTTTTACTAACAAAACTAACAACAAAAAATTCTAAATACTCTATAGATTGGTGCCATTTCCTTATTTTCTCCTGTTTATTAATTTTTTAAAGAAATATTTCTGCATGATAAAGTGTATGCTTATGCATACATTTGTTAGTCTTAGCATTAGTAAATGCTTTTCAATACTTGCTTTCCCGTTTCTCAATTTGGGGAGCAAAAGTCGTCATCAAAGTGTGCTTGGGGTTAAGATACAGTAATTTCACTTTGAATAATACCTTTTGTTCTACCATCTGAGCTCCATTTACTCCCTTGCCTGCCAAAGACCGCATTTTTGTATCCTATCCATGACATACTTTTATCTTTTTTCTTCTTCACTTACTTTTTTTCTTTTGTATGGACTAAGTTGGCCCCACATTCTAAGCTTAATGAGTATGTACAGGTTGGCAGGCAAGAGTCATTTATCTAGAGGGCTGAGCCAAATGCTAGGTACAGTGCTTTTATTTCATCTTGAGGGAATAAAATAAAAAATACTAATATACTAATCTTCATGTTCACATGGGGAAACATTTTAAGAATCTTTGGAAATATGGAATAGATTAGGGACACCATTAAAACTACCAGCATACTATAGTGGTTGACAGCTATTATGAAGTAGTATCCAAAAGAAATGAAGGTACCTTGTTAGAATCTATATCAAATAGAATATATTAAAGAAATTGGCCATTATGTAAAGATTTAGTTTAGATATTTTTTTCCTCTGAAAATATGCTTTAAAATTTAAATTTGAAAAGATATTAGTAGAATAGCTACATAATGATTAAAAATAGGTCTTTGAACTAGGAAAATCTTACCAGAACAGTCTGTTCAGCTACCACAGTGACTTTTGTTTCTTTCTTTCAAAATGATGTCTTATGGTAAGTTTTCCTTATTATGATTTAAGAAGAAATATTTCTATTTCAGATATAAAGATAAATCAACAGAGATATAAACCAAAGGGAACAAAAGTAATTAGTGTGATTAATTTAGGAAAAATACATTATCAGAAATATAAACTGACTCACATGAATTAGAGTGGACTCTTACATTATTTTGCATCTATTTTGTATAAAAGTGATGTAGGGCTATTACCTATACCCAGGAAGTAGCTAGCTAGCTACATATACTAAACTTCTTCAAAGTAAATGTGCTGTTTACAACACCAACTCACAAATAGTTACCCCAAACCTCTTTTATTCCTATGATATTTACATCATATCCAAATTACTACCTAACTAGGTATTGAAATATGGAACAAACAAATATTTACTTGTTTTTATGGACTTGTGAAAACCTGGCAAATTATAGATTTGTATACATTTTCCATTCTATTCTTGACTTTTGTGCATTGAGTGTAAGTTAAATTGAACATAAAGGAAAGCTTTGAGGACCAATTGGTAAATCTAAGTACCCTACCCCACTGCTACTATCTTCCATGATGCTTTCCTAAGTTAGTAGTCAGCTGTCAGCTCTGTTTCTTCTCACAGTGTTTTGCTTCAGAGAAACCAGTCAGATTTAATTCATCTCACTCATGTCTCTAAGTTTTTAAAACCCACACTTTAATTGGTGTCCTCATGAAGTGGCATTTAATGTAAGTGTAGTGTGACCCAAGTAACTGTAATACATATACAATGATTACTTTTCTCAGTGACCAAGATGTTAGTCATCAGAACAATGCATTGATTTATTGCATTTGCCAATATTAAAAGCAATTATTTTTATCATCTTACATTTGTATCTAAGTTAGATATAGGAAATCTATCATTCCCTCCTCTGCTTAGTACCAGTTTAGCTAAGCATTCATGGCACTTTTTCAGTCTTCCCTTAACATAATATTCCCAGCAGCCAGTCTTAATTGTTCAAAACTTGTGATGAAATAAAAATTGCTTAACATCCGTGCTATAAATAGTGGTGATCATTGGAGTTGGTAGGAATGAATAAATTTTTGTTCACTGTAAGGTTAAAAAGTCTGAGCTACTATCCATGACTGTATTTTCCTGCTTCCCTCGCATCCCCACTCTCCACAGAACAGTTGCTCCCACAGTAAACTCACTGAAACTCTGCCACTGTCTTTGGGGAATAGAAACATAGCTGGATGGGTAATGAATAAAATTAGATTTTCAGAAAAAAAATTCTGCTTTCTAGGCCTCAGCTTTCTCAACTGTTAAAATAGGGAATTTATACTCAACATTCAGTGGTCACTGAGTTCCTGTCTGGTATGACAACTCAGTGGCAAGGTAGGTCATGGCTTCTGGGAGGTGCTATGAATTAGGCTTCAAGTTTCTTACTTCTGAGCTCTTAATAATCTGATATACGTTTATGGTTTTATAGTATGTGACTTTCTTTTTTTTTTTCTATTAACATATAATATACTATTGGTTTCAGAGATACAGGTCTGTGATTCATCAGTCTTATATAATACCCAGTGCTCATTACATCACATTCCCTCCTTAATGTCCATTGCCCAGGTACCCCTCCCTCCAACCCCATCTCTCCTCCAGCAACCCTCAGTTTGTTTCCTATGAATAAGAGTGTCTTATGGCTTGTCTCCCTCTCTGGTTTCATCTTATTTTATTTTTTTCTCTCTTCCCTTGTGTTCCTCTGTTTTGTTTCTTAAACTCCACATATTAGTGAGATCATATGATAATTGTCTTTCTCTGATTGAGTTATTTCACTCAGCATACTACCATCTAGTTCCATCCACATTGTTGCAAATGAAAAGATTTCATTTATTTTGATGGTAAAGTAATATTCCAATGTGTAAATATATACCACACCTTCTTTATCCATTCATCTGTCGATGGACATCTGGGTTCTTTCCATAGTTTGGCTATTGTGGACATTGCTGCTATAAACATTGGGATGCAGGTGCCCCTTTGGATCACTATTTTTGTATATTTGGAGTAAAAATAATAAACTTCTATTATTAAAGTATTTTAATAACTCTTTAATATATATATCCTTGTCAAAATTTCTCTGTCTATGCATAGGCAAAATATGGTGGTGCATTAAATTAATTGCACCCAGTAGTGCAATTGCTAGATCATAGGGTAGCTCTATTTTCAACTTTTTGAGGAACCTACATACCGTTTTCCAGAGTAGGTGCACCAGCTTATATTCTCACCAACAGTGTAGGAGGGTTCCCCTTTCTCCGCATCCTCACCAACATCTGTCCTTTCCTGACTCGTTAATTTTAGCCATGCTGACTGGTGTGAGGTGGTATCTCATTGTAGTTTTGATTTGTATTTTCCTGATCCCAAGTGATGTTGAGCATTTTTTTCATGTGTTTGTTGGCCATTTGGATGACTTCTTTGGAGAAATGTCTGTTCATGTCTTCTGCCCATTTCTTGATTGGATTATTTGTTCTTTGGGTGTTGAGTTTGATAAACTACATGCAGAAGAATGAAACCTATTTCCTTACACCATACACAAAAGTAGACTCAAAATGAATGAAAGACCTAAATGTGAGACAGGAATCCATCAAAATTCTAGAGGAGAACACAAATAGCAACCTCTTAGACCTTGGCCGCAGCAACTTCTTGCTAGACATGTCTTCAAAGGCAAGGGAAATAAAGGCAAAAATGAACTATTGGGACTTCAGATAAAAAACTTTTGCACAGCAAAGGATATAGTAAAAAAAAAACAAAAAACAACCGACAGAATGAGAAAAGTTATTTGCAAATTACGTATCAGATTAAGGGCTAGTATCCAAAATCTATAAAGAACTTAATAAACTCAACACCCAAAGTATGCGACTTTCATACAAACAATTGTATAGTTATTTAAAACATCTTATTTATCACAGTGATTCCTCTGGTAATGTGATGCTCTGTGTGTGGTGAAATAGAGTTGCTTTTATTCCTACACAACTCTCCTGAAAAGAAATTATCATGTGGGTAAAAGTAAACTTCTATTATTAAAGTATTATAATAACTCCTTAATATATATATTCTTGTCAAAATTACTCTGTCTACACATAGGCAAAATATGGTGGTGCATTAAAACCACACAACTGGCAAATTCAAAACGCAAAGACTTACGTTGCATTTTTATTTCTTTTTGTCCAAGAAAATAAGCTTTTGTTCTTGAATTCTAAAGGTAGAAGGAAGTGGAAAGGATTGTCATTTCATTTAGACTGAATATTTCCTGTTATTTGGAGTTCTTCATGAGAAAATATATATGATGTATTATCAAAGAAAAAGTAAAGCATAAAATTACACCTGTATAAACAAATGCATAGAAAAAAAGTTTAAAAGAAAATATATCAGATGTGGGGTGCCTAGGTGGCTCAGTTCGTTAAGCGTCCAACTCTTGATTTGGGCTCAGTCATGATCTTAAATGTTGTGGGATCGAGCCCTGCTTCAAGCTCCAGGCTCAGTGCGGAATGTGCTTGAGATTCCCTCCCTTTCTCTGCCCCTCCCCTCTCGAATAAATAAACAAATCTTAAAAAAATAGAAAATATATTAGAGGTAACATAGCTTTTGGTGGAGTTAATATAGGTGATATCATATTTTCTTTTTTCTGTAAATTTTTAATTTGCCTTAACTAATATTTTTAAAGTTTTTTCCCAATAGCTAAAACTGATTATAATGTTATAACTAATGTACTAATAGATAAATTTAAATGAGTAAGCCCTATTAAAACATTTAAGGGTTTCTAAAGGAAAGAAAAAATGAACAAGGGGAAGAGTTTCTAGATTCCTTGCATTCACTCCACATGTGCCTTTCTGTCTTAAACCAGCACATACAGGATTCTAGTTAATTAATGTTTTTCTCCCATCATGTCATGTATATGGCACTTTCTTAATGCCAGGTTCAATCGGTTTTATCTATAATGTTTTCTCTGATTCTTTCTGCCCAGCTCTTCTGTGGCCCTTATTTAGGGATATTACTCATTCCTCTGTGTTTCTGCTGCACTCTTATATTTGGTCTTGTGGCATATTTTTTTTAATCTTATTACTTCAAAAGATTGAAAGTTTCTTCCAGTTGGCCAAGTTTTATTTTCTTCCATACTTCCAATTTCTTTAATATTAATTGGTATCTTAAAATTTTTTGATTATTCTCAATTTATACAAAGGTTCACATTTTCTCCCTCAATAATAAAGAAAGAGAATGAAGAAACTAGAAAAAAAACACACCAGCAAAATTGTAAATTTGTATTTTTTAACTAAATTCACCCTTTTTCATAGGTAATAGAAGTTCTCGCCACACCCCTTGTCTTCTTTTACTGTTAGCCATTTTTTTTTTCTTGACTGTGATATGTGTTTCCCATCCTGATTACATTGCATAGTTCTCTTTCTAAAAGGTCTAGGTAGTCATTTTAAATGTTGATAAAATCAGAGCAATATAAATGCTAATGAATCCTCCCTTCAAAAAGTACCAATAAATATTAGAAATGTGAATGAAAAAGTTGGGCACAATACAAGCGGGAATTTCCTGGTTGGTGACTCTAGGTTTATTCAAGCTATGAAAGTAAGGAGATGTTATTACTGTGCTCCGACTTTGCTCAGATCAATGATGAAACATCCACAGCAAGGAATATTAAAATTCTCCTGACAAAATCAGACAACATGTTTAATCTTAGTTAAGAAAGATAGCTTTTTCAAAAATTTTTACAACTTCCTTAGAAACTGTAGCATCAAAATCAAATACGACTTGGCCAAATGTATCCCAATTATTCAAATATATGATACTATATTTTACAACTAATGATGTGAAGTGTTGAGAGTATTAGGAAAACCTACAAAATCATAAAAAAGTCACTATTTCTTGATCTTGGATTGGGTTTTTTTAATAACGCGATTGGAATACTTTAGTGTTTGGGAGCAATTTATAGTACTAAAATCAATGCTTTAATTATTATTCTTTAAACTTTATGATAATATAGGCATTATTTCTTAAACTTACATTCTAATAATTCCATATTTTACTGTTTATCTTTATTTTCAGTTGAAATTTCCATATCCTGGTATTAAAAAGTTCAGAATAATTTTTCTTTGTTTTTTAAACAACTAAACCAAATCTCTCACATTATTTGAATTTCAGCTTCTTTGCCTTTAAAAACATGTTTTTCTTAATCTTTAATTTCATCAGTATTTTTTCAAGCTTTTTCTTAGTAGAACACAGTTTTACAATCAGTGTAATTTTATGAACATCTTTTTTAAGTATAAAACGTGTAAAAGCAATGAAAAATTATAAAATGTAATAGAATGTCTATGCCTCAAAACAATGTTATGGAAAAATTATTTTTCCTAGTTTGACTTTCTAATTGGTCTATATGTTTTAGAATAGAAAATTTAGTTAGTTTTCTTTATAATTTACTTAAGATAAATTCACCAATTCAGAGAGTTTAGACACACAAAAACTGCCATAATGTGATACAGAATATATCTACTTTGTCAAAAGTTCCCTTGTGCCTCCTCATGATCAATCCCCATCCTCAACTACTAACTTGTGGAAAACAGTGTCATGCTCTATAATTTTGACTTATCAAGAATTTCATAAAAATAGAATAAAAAAGTATGTAGTATCATAGCTGGTTTCTTTCACTTAACATAATGATTTTAAGATTATTAGATTGTTATCTGTATCTATAGTGTGGTCCTTTTCATTGCAAAGTAGTATTCCATGTTATAGACATACCAGATTTGTTTTTATTATTCTCCTTTGATGGGTATTTGGCTTGTTTCTAAATGGGTTATTATTAGTAAAGCTGCTATGAATGTTTGAATACAAGTATTTTTATGGACAAATATTTTCATTTACATTGGGTAAAAGAGTTGCATTGCTGAATTTAGGGGAAGTATATATTAAAATTTATAAGAAAATACAAAAATGTTTTTCAAAATGGATATATTATTTTTCATCACCACTATCAATTAATGAGATATTTAGTATTGTCGATCTTTTTAATTTTGTGACTGCTCTGTCTATTAATATCTTACTATGATTGAATTTTTATTTCCTACTTACTGATGATGTTGACCATCTGTGTAAATACTTGTTTTTCATTTGCAAATCTTTTTTTTCAAGAGTTATCTCTTCAAATTCTTTGTCCGTGTTTTTTTACCACAGTGATTGTCATCTTATTATTAGACTGTAAAAACTCTTTATCTACTCTGGACCCATCTCCTTTATCAGATTTAAATTTGTCAAATACTTTTTCCTCGTCAGTGGCTTGGATTTTTAATTTTTAAAAATATACTATAAAGTGTAAAATTGTTTTCAGTTGAAAAAATCCAATTTCACATTTAATTTTTTTAGTTCATTTTTTTTTTCTTATCTAAGAAATCTGTTTTTAACCAAGATACACAATTTTTTTTTCCTTTTTTTTTCTTCTATAAGTATTGTAGTTTTAGCTCTAGGATTTAACTCTAGGTTCTTACATTTGGAATTAATTTTTGTATATAGTGTGTGGTAAGGTCAAGTTTTTTTTGAAATTGTTATGTACCTAAATTTTCATTTGGATATTTAATTCTTCCAGGGGCATTTGTTGAAAAGGTCATTCTTTCCCCAAATGTATTATTTGCATTGTCTTCTTTTAAAAACCAATTGACTATACACACATACACATACACATACATATCAATCTCTTTCCAGAATCTGTTATGTTCCAGTAATATTTTTTACCTATTCTTATTGTGATACCATACTTTTTTGATTACTATAGCTTTACAGTAATTCTTACAATCAACATTTCATTTGCTTTCACCCCTTAGCTATTGTGAATAATACTGTTATGAACATGGCTGTAAAAGTATCTATTCAAGCCACTGCCCTCAGTTCTTTTGGGCATATATGTAAAAGTGAAATTGCTGGGTTACATTATACTTGAATTTTAATTAATGGGTTCTTAGTGGTTCCATCATGTTACATTTCCACGAACAGTGCCCGAGGGGTCTAGTGTCTCTATATCCTCACCAACACTTATTTTTTGTTGCTGTTGTTTTTCTTACAGTAGTCATCCTGATGGGTGTGAGATGATTCCCTAATGATTATAGATTCCGTAATTATATATATAATATATATATATTATATATATATAATCATTATATATTTTATATATATATATTTTATATATATATAATGATTATATATATATATAATGATTATAGATTCCCTAATAATTATAGATGAGCATTTTCTCATGCATTTATTGGTTATTTGTATATCTTCTCTGGAAAAATGTCTTCAAGTCCTTTGTACATTTTCAAATAGAGTCATTTCTTTTTGTTGTTGGGTTGCAGGAATTCTTTATATATTCTGGATACTAACTTCTTATCAGATATATGATTTTCAAATATTTGCTCTCATCATTTCTCTCAAAACAGTACTACATTGTTTTGAATACTGATATTCAAATATCATTGAATACTGATATGACAAAGCTTTATCATAAATTTTGAAATCAGAAAGTGTGGAACCCTCAACTTTATTCTTTTGTAAGATTGCTTTGGCTGTCTGTGGCAGCTTGAGATTCATTTGAATTTTAGGATAAATTTATCTACTTCTGAAGGAAACATCACTGGGAGTTTGATAGGCATTGAATTGAATATGTATTTTGTTTTGAATAGTATTTGCATCTTGACAGTATTAAGTCTTCCAGACCATGATTATGGGATACCCTTCCGTTTCTTCATGTATTCTTTAAATTTTTTTCAACATTTTGTAGATTTTACTGTGAAAATATTTTGTAACCATAATTACACTTCTTCCTCAGTATTTTGGGTGATATTGTATGTAAATGAAATTGTCCTAATTTCAAATGTCCTCATCGGTGTTGATGTAAAGAAATGCAACTGATTTTTGCATGTTGATTTTGTATCCTGCAACTTTGTTGAACTTATTTATTTTAACAATTTTTGTTTCATTTTGCTTTGTTTTGTTTCTAGTGTGGAATCTTTAGGCTTTCCTTTGTATAAGATCATGCTCCCTGCAAATAGAGTTAATTTTATTTCTTTCTCTCCAGTTTGAATACCTTTTATTTCTTTTTCTTGCCTAATTGCTCTGGCTAGAATTCCAGTACTGTGTTGAGTAGAAATGGTGAAGGTGAGCATCCTTCTTTTTGTTCCCAGTCTTAGAAAAAAGGTTTCAGTTTTCACCAGTAAGTATGATGTTAGCTGTAGGGAAACTTGTAGGGAAACATTTTTTTGACAAAAAATCATTTCCTCTCTTGTGGTTTTTAAATAATTTGGAATTATTTATCTTTATGTCTTGTGTATCTCTTTAAAATTATTTTTATTATTTAATATCTGTTTCAGGAATATGGAATAAAAATTAAAATATATGTCAGATATTCTATAATTATTTAGCTACAGAAATTTTGAGATTTTTAAATTATATTAAAAAACATAACTATACTCTGCTTGTAATTGACAGTCTTATTCATGAAAACCTGGTAAATAACCAAAATCCAATGATGCATAGTACATGAATTTATCCTTTAAGAGATATTTTAAAACTGATATAGGTTTAAATCCCTAAATATATTTTTACCAAATCATAGCTTCCAGTTTGTTGTGTTTCTGTTCCTTTTGTTTTGCATACTGAAAAAACTTAACAATATTAAAAATAAAACAGCGTATTAACTGGAAGATTTTTTTTTTTTTTTTTTTTTTTTATTCGTCAGAGAGAGAGAGAACACAAGCAGGCAGAGGGAGAAGCAGGCTCCCCGCCGAGCAAGGAGCCCGATGTGGGACTCGATCCCAGGACCCTGGGATCGTGACCTGAGCTGAAGGCAGCCGCTTAACCAACTGAGCCACCCAGGCGTCCCTGGAAGATGTTTTTAACATTACAGCAATTGATTAAAAGCAGAGTATCAGCCACCATTTTTTCAAAGTCTGTATGTCCACATAAATTGCATTCTTTTTCTATCTTTAGATAGAAATGGTTACTTTTGTAAATGGTTACTTTTGTCTGTTCAGATTTACTAACTTGGACCATGGATTGATATATTTTTGTTTAATATAAGTATTAGAATGTGTCATTTCTAAATTTTCTAAATGTCTCATTTCTAAATTTTGAAATGAGACATTCAAAATAAAGTATATTGCATGGAAACTCAGTTCTTGAAGATTTTAACTACACCTACTTACAAGTTTTAAATTTAATGCTGTTTTAATTTGGCTCAGAAGAAAAGCAAACCTGTAAGCTGCCAAAGATTTACATATTTAATTCAATTGCTTTATATTACAGTGATAAAATCAGTTTGAGAAGGCATAATGGGGAGGCCTAAGGAAAACATTAAAATTCAGTGGAAAATTAAACCATGTATTTCGTTGCCACAATTGATTATAAACTCCAGAGGATTAAGCTCATGTATTTGGGACTCTCAAGACAGAGAAAAACACAGTGATGAACATCCAAGTAGGTAGTTCTGGAGTTCAATCATTGTTGTTTTCTTAAGTTTTAAATGCAAGTGATGGTAAACTCCCGCATCTCTTCTTTTATTCTAATATAAACTGTACATTCATTGCCTTATTTTAGAATACTGATTTTGGAGCAATCTCCAAATAAATGGGACTTACATTACAGTAAAAATAAATAGAATAAATAGGAAGAAGTATGGTTTAATGATAAACCCTCTTGAGTATTGCATTGGACACGTTTTCCTAAAATAAGGTGTGTTTGATTAGAGCAGAAGTTCAGGGTAATGGCTTCTGTAGTTATTTTATATTCCTGAGAGCATGTATTTTGCTTTTAGCTTATTTTTTAAAAAATGAATGAGAAACACTTTACATATTAATCCTTTGAAGCCAACATAGAATTGGAAACTTACTATATAGCATACCTTAGAATTCCTTCATTAATTTTAATTACATTGTATCTACATGTTAATGGACCCAGAGAATGCAGTAAAAACATTACAGTGAAGAAGATGGTGTTAGATCCTGTGTATGAGTTAAAATTATTTTAATCAAGAAACTTTTGTTTAGGATAGAAAACAGACCTCAATTACAACTTCATATTTTAACCAAAATGAATAGTATATTTGTGGAAAGTTAAAGTTGAGATTAAGAGAAAAACAATATATTTTTCTCATGCAGTTGATGCCAACAAGCAAAATTAGGATTATTTGTTGATCCTTAAAATCAAAGTTTAGTTTAAATTTGAAACTCAGTTAATTAAGAGTCTATTTTTTCCCTTACAAATAAACAAAGCAGTATTTCCTGGTACTTATCTTCTAAATGTATACTTATTACATGTTCCTATCTTTCTTCCTTTCTCCCAGCTTTTCTCCTTTCCTCCCTTCCTCATTTGCTTTCTTCCTCCCTTCTTATCTCTCTTCCACTCTTCCTTCTTTTCTTCTTTCTTTCCTTCCATTTTTTATTTTTTACTTTAGGAAAAAATAATAGTTACATATTGGATTAGCTTATGGCAAACTATATGATCACATATAAGTCAGCCATTTCTCTATAATACTTCCAATTTTATATTCAGACTTCAATGTACAAGATAAAATAGTTCTATGTAGTAATATAGTATATTAATGTAATAAACATAAAATTTATAATTTGATGAACTAAGTTTATTTATTTATGAAAACTTTTGACTGAATTAGCTTTGTAATACAGACATGATTTTTTTTTTATATTATCAGCAACTCTATGATGTAGTTAAATCATCTTATGATATTGTCCCTATTAGAGGTTAAAAAGCAGTGAGAGAAAAGACTGAAAAGCCATATGACAAATAAAAGTACTGGAACTTGAGTCCATATTTGATAACTGTTTTCCATTTCACCTATAGGAATCAACATGGTGCATTGCAATGTTTTCTAAAATGTATCTCAGATATAGGAGATAGTTTTTATATAGTTGCTTTAGCTAGAGTTCTCTAGAAATATGACTCAAAACAAAGGTGAAAGTTTAAGTGTTATTGGTTGGGAGGAGAGGGGTGGCCCAAATCCAAGATGGAGAAGAGAAAGCATACTAAGAAAGAATGTTAGCTAATGCAGTCATGCATCATAGCACTAGCTACCACTTTAAGAGAAGCTGGAAAGAGATAGTCCCTTGGTGTGTCTAGGATGGTACATTTAAGACCTCTGAGCACACATCAAGGGGAACCAAGCCATAAGTAATCCGTGGAAGCAAGGTAGGAAAGAGAATTCATCTTCTGGGCTCCTTCTGCCTCCCCAGTCCCATTGGTTAAAGTTTGCTTCATGGCCAATAAGGTCCCCTGAAATTACAAGTGAAATCGTTTGACCCATTTTAGAGGGTTCTAAAAAAGGCAGCTTTTATGCTGTGTAGTTACTGTTTCATTTAGGTCCAGAAGAAATGATAGAAGCCAATGACTCTGGTTCTATGGCTGCTCAGCCTGGCTGTGCAATAGGGATAGTATCTGATTAGCCTCAGACAAAGAAACCTAAGGTATGGATGAGTAAATGAGAGGAGGCATAAGAGATGTGGTTCCATACAGTGCTAAGTGGAGGAGTCATTTTATTCTCATGTCTTTCATACCTGGAATATTTTTGTAAGCTTCCTATACTCGTGTCCTGGCTTGTTTCCTTCCAAGATCCATTAACAAAGCCCCATGTTCTCCCCTTAAAGTCAAACCTCAACTCCTCTACTTTCCTCTAAAGCCTTGGGTCCCATTCCTTCTCTGGAACTGAATTTTCGATCAGTCCCTGCACCTATCATTATAGCCTCTCAGTTTTCAGCACCATTCCCCTCAGCATTCCCTCCTTCAGACTTTTTAGGCCTGATTCCCATTCTTCAGTTCCTATAGTTTGCTCGATTTTCCCATTCCTGGCCTTCTCCTCAGATGGATTTACCTCTCCACTCAGATTTTTAACCTCATTGGCTTTCAGCAGATCATCTGTGAAATAGCCCCACACCCATCTCTCACAAGGCAACCAGTCCTCTCTGCTAGGCTCACACTGTTCTTCACACCCCAGCTCCAGGTTTTTGTGCCAACCTTTGTAACACCAGCCATACAAGCATGTGCCTATCCATAGGCTTTGTTCCCTTTCCACTAGTCTGTTGTTTATAATTCCATCTTTCCAATTCCCTATTGCATTATTTTTCACTTCTGTCTACATTCTTCTCCTTCCTACTACATTTGTTTATGGAGTGATTAAGGAAAATCATTTCAAAAATTTTCAAATCTTATTACCTAGACTTTCAATCTCTAAAATAATGAAAAGACAACCCTTGACTCTGATATGGTATACAGCACATCTCCCTGATGAATAAAAAATAGAGGAATCTAGAGAAGGGAGGACTCGGCTTTTCTCTCTTTACTTTGTGATTGTGTTCTCTTCCAGGGATGTTTATGTTACATAAGCTGCAGGTGTAGTTCTGGAGTACAGAAGTCAGATGGGAGAATTTTCCACACATTTAGTCAGTTGAGAGTTACTGAGAAGACCTTTCCATGGAATGAGAATACATTCCAGGAGACGCTATTGTGACTTTATATCTAACAATTGGTAGATACATGAGATGTTTAAGAAGTCTAGTGCCATGACAAAATCTGTATATTGGGTACATAACAAATAAATAATTTAGGGGAGCACTGGTAAAGTGGAAATATCATAGAGTTTTGCATGAGACAAAACAAGGTAAGATGGAAATTGTGTGGAGAACTAGCAGACAAAACTAGCAGTGGGGCATACATTGATTTGGTTATTTCGTTTTGCTGAAATTTAGTTTCTTCCTGTTCTAAAAATGATAAAAATTATAACACTTTGCGGATAGTGAAGATATTAGAAGAGATAGCATGATAGTAAGCACCTAAAACACAGTAAGCATTCATTACGTAATAGCTCCTTTCTCCCTGTCCTCTTTCTACCTCACCAAGCAATATAAAAAATGTGGATAGTATGTAGTTGTCATGAAGAAAACACTGACTTTTTCTTAGTGCAAGGAAAATTTTAGGAGTATTTATATTGTGAGGTTTGTGTAGGAAAGCTTAAAAGCAAACTTCTTTTCTTGGAGAGGGGTGTGTGTGTGTATAAACAAATCACCTCTAAGGTGAATACATTGTGAGGAAGGGGCATTATGGAAGCTTCTGGAAGAGGGTGATGGATGCCTCACAAGACTGTCTGAAAGCAGACATCTTCATGCCCCCCAGGAAACAAGCCCTATATCATGATCCGTAGTGGCAATTTGGACAGAGGCAGGAACTTTCAGGAAACCTCTGGGTAGTGCACGCTGAACGTGGAGTCTGCGTGAGATTCTCTCTCTCACCCTGCTCCTCCCACTCATACTCTCTCTCTCTCTAAAATAAATAATCTTAGGGGCGCCTGGGTGGCTCAGTGGGTTAAAGCCTCTGCCTTCGGCCCAGGTCATGATCTCAGGGTCCTGGGATCGAGCCCCGCATCGAGCTCCCTGCTCAGCGGGAAGCCTGCTTCCCCCCCTCTCTCTGCTTGCCTCTGCCTACTTGTGATCTCTCTCTCTGTCAAATAAATAAAATAAAATCTTTAAAATAAATAAATAAATAAATAAATAAATATAGCTTATTCAAAATAGGAACTGGAAAAATATTGTAAAATAGACTTGTAATACAGTAAATCTGTGTGTGATTCCTGGGTTAGTTGCTTGCCAGTTGTTTGATTCTGGGCAATTTACTTAACATGTCTAAGTTTATGAGTTATGTCTTCAGTAATAGGAGGTTATTTTCTACATCATAATCTGGTATATGTACAAAACAATATGTTGGTCCTAATATACCTAACATAGTAAACGAAATGGTACTTACAGTTCATTTTTTTATTGATGTTATACCAAGAAATATCCATTTATATATGACTAATTGGTAAAAGATATAAAAAGTAGTCTTATTAAGGCGCCTGGGTGGCTCAGTTGGTTAATCACCTGCCTTTGGCTCAGGTCATGATCTCAGGGTCCTGGGATTGAGCTGCGTGTTGGGCTCTCTCTTCAGCGGGGAACCTGCTTCTCCCTCTCCCTCTGCCTGCTGCTCCCACTGCTTGTGTTTCAGTCTCTCTCTCTCTGTCAAATAAATAAAATCTTTTTTTAAAAAAGTAGTCTTATCTATTCGTGAAATAGAAATTAGATGTCAAACACAATTTGTAAGTCCATTTCAATTTACTGTTGCTTTGAAAATAGCAGGAGTTTTTATTCCATTTTACTCTGACACCACCAACCCACCTACACTGGAAATCTTAGGGTTTATGTGCATTGCAACTGTTAGTATCCATCATGGCAACCATTTGGAAAGATCCTTATGAGAAAAGGAACACACCCAAAGATAAGCAGCCTAACTGAAGCAGAGAAAGAGATAGTACTGATGCCTTAATTTTACCACCTACAATGAGCATATCTGAAAGCAGGAAAAAAATGTATTCAATACAGTTGTATGAATCAATCAACTTTCTTTTTTTGCTCAAAAAAATTTAAATTCAGATATTCTAATCAGTTATGCTAGCGTTATAAGATTTCCTAAGACTTATTTTATTGTGTACTTATTTTATTTAAACACATCTCATTTTCTTCATTGATTTGAAGTTTTTTTACATGTGACTACAAAAATGATAATATCATCTGAAGTGTGGCATTTAATATTTTGTAGGCAATGTTATATGATATTGACTCAAGATCTGCAATATAATTTTATATTTGTAATTCCTTTTTGGACAATATACTGGGCTATGCAGAGAAATACTACAGATGAATCCTTAAAAGAATTTTGAATATTTTATTTATTTTTTATTATTTTTAAAATTGTTCATTGTTGGCACACAATGTTACATTAGTTTCAGGCATACAACATAGTACTTTGACAACTCTGTAAGTTACCCTATGCTCACCACAAGTACAGCTACCATCTGTCACCGTACAATGCTATTATAATACCATTGACTGTATTCTCTATGCTGTGCCTTTTATGGGTGAAGGAGAGTTGGAAATACAGGCTTCCAGTTTTGAAATGAATAAATCATGAGAATAAAAGGTATAACATAGGGAGTTTTGAATATATTTAAACAATTTAATCGAAACTAATTTCAACAGCTATTACTGACTACATATCAATTAATAAAATTTATGCATTTTTATGTTTTTCTTTGCCTCTTCAGAAGAGCTTGATATTTTTTGTCTTTTCTTTTAGCAACTGGTTTATTTCGTAAATCATTGTGTTCCTAAAATATAATTTAATTGAAATTATTAAAAAAAACAAAGCATTTGTCACTGTTTTGAAATTTTTTTATTTTTTCTATATTACCTTGAATGAATAAAAAATGAAACAAAATATTGTGTGTATATGTACAGAAACTTTGTCATTAAACTAAATAAGACAAAACTAGCTTCTCCCCATTTAGGTTACTGTTGAAACTACAGCAGACCAAATATTTCACAGGGATGTTTTTCACTTAGCTCATTTACATGGACATATTAGGCCTAATTAGTATTTTTTAGTCATAAGTTATTCTTAATAACCTGAGGACTATTGCATTAGTGTTAAAATTTATAGGTCTATAAGTAAAGCAAGTTCCAGAAGGGACAATCTCCTAATTTGCATGTGCTAATTAGATAGATATTAATTCTAATTTTAAAATCAGTAATTAATATTTTTGGTAAACTAGGACAAGATAGTAATTCTAATTAGTTATACCAAATTGTTACTAAATGGAACAGATTTAATAATCCCTTTGAATCTGTTAAGAAAAGTTTGGTTGTAATAAATATCTCTGTGTATTGTTTTGACCTCTGCTTCAACTACACAATCCCAATTTGTTTTAAATGTTTTCCCAGGTATAGGACTCCATGATTAATATCTCTTGCTGTGTTATCTCTGTAGCTAATGAAAAACATTGGGTGTTCTTTCACTTCACAGAATGCAAACGCAGATGAAAAAATTTCACAGGTGAACTCCTTATGAACACTTCTAATTGCTTAGGAACAGTGTTTGAAAATCTCAAGTAATTTGCCATTATTATAATGAATAGCATAAACTGTAATTTTTCATAGTAATTAACTTGTGTCAGCACCATTATTTTTCATTAATTATAAATGAGAAAGAATGAAAGAACACCCGCAGGAACAGATGTGTGAAATTGTCTCATAGGTTCTGTTTTAGGTTTTGTTTTTATTTTTTCCTTTTTTTCCCTACTCAATATACTGTTTTGGATGTACTATCAAGCATGAGGAAAATGCAGATGGTGATACCTGTTTGGGGCAGAAAGGGATAAAGGGCATTTAATTAGACTGTTACCCGTGAAGTCCTTCCGGTGTTAACAAAAGTTGTTACTCACATGCCAGATAAAACTACAGGAAAAAAACCTTTGCTAAATACAGTTAAGATAATTTGAGAAAATGTATTTTGACTATCTTTTTTTGTTGGTGGTGTTGTTGTTAGAAAATAAAAGCTACTATCTAGTTTTGTAAGATTTTAAGCCTATGGTGTATTAATTAAAGTCAATTTTAAGAGAGGAAAGGAGGCAAGAAGGAAGGAAGAAAGAAGGAAGAAAAAGAGGAAGAGAGGATGAACTTTATAGAGATATTTTTGTGGTTGTATATTTTTGAATAATTTTACATAACAGTTTTCATTTGGTTTCTAAGGGGCAGAATAGAGGTGTATGTTGGATTTTTTTTATTAAATCCACTTTTCAAAACCTCTTATATAATAATTAACTTGAAATTATTGTATTCTGAGTTTGCCATAACCTTATAGTCTATTAGGATGGTAACTGGACTGGCAGAAATCCAGAGGTATTATGCATGTTGGCTCTTCACAAATTTCGATCAGAACTGTCCTCACAATCATTTTTATCACATGATGGCAAAAAAGGCTGAATTGTCAATTTTCTACAAGGTGAGTTCCTCTGGAAAGTTCTCTTTCTTTTTTATCATAATTTTCTTCAGCATTGATCCACTTATTTTCCCCTAGCTTATTGGATTCCTCTAGATTCATACTGTGTTTCAGACACTTTCCTACCCTCGGAACCCAAGTAAAATATTCCTGCCTTATATTACAGTTTTGATTTACATCTATTTGTTTATGCTATTTATTTATTTATTTTGGAAGGAAATCTCTATTTTTTCTTTACATTTTGTTAGTTAACATACAGTGCAATATTTGGTTTCTGGAGGCAAATTTAGTGATTCATCACTTACATGTAACACCCAGTGCTCATCACAGGTGCCCTCTTTAATTCCCATCACCCATCTAGCCCACCCCCACCTACCTCCCTCTATCAATTCTCAGTTTGTTCTCTATCCTTAAGAATCATGGAGGTGCCTGGGTTGGCTCAGTCAGTTAAGTGCCCAACTGTTCATTTTAGCTCAGGTCATGATCTCAGGTCATGACCTCAGGTCGTGAGATGAAGCCCCCAGTTGGGCTCTGCACTGGACATGGAGCCTGCTTGAGATTCTCTCTCTCCCTCTGTCCCTCCCATCCTCACATACTTGTGTGCTCTCTCTCTCTTAAAAAAAAAAAAAAAAAAAAGTGGCTTCTGCAAGAAGAGAAGTGCAGTGGGTAGTATTTCAGAGAAATTTAGTTATTCTCATTACCCTAGTCCTCCAGAGTTTCCTAATACTGTTATTAAAATTATTAGACTCCAGTAATTTTCCAGTAGAGAAAAAGATAGGATGAAGTTTTGAATCATATAGTTAGGCTACTTTGGCAACTAGTTATATCTATGTCTGTGTCTGTGGCTATGTTTGTATCTGAATGTGTTCCCAGTCCTATCAGCATAGCCATAAAATAATTTTTTCAGCATGGTTATTTACGTCTTGGGGCAATGTCTAGGTTATGTCTAAGAGATTTGAATTTGTCACCTTAACTTATCCAGTGTTTTGGTGCAACCAATTCATCCAGCCTAATGGATACTGTTAGTGTTTTCAGTCCCAACTGACAACTCTTATGTTAAATTGGAGGAACAAGTGTCCAGTATCCTGTGGGTTTTACTATCAATTTGCCTACATGATTTGATGACATATTTTACCATTATATGCCAATGGCTAAAGGCTTCCCATTCCATGTGTTTTATTATTTCTTAATAACCAATTCTGCATACCCTACTTTCTTTTTTTTAACATGTTTTTTTTTTAAGATTTATTTATTTGAGAGAGAGGGAAAGCACCTGTGAGCAGGGGGAGGAGTAGAGGGAGAGGGAGAGAATCTCTAGCAGACTCCCATGGTGTGCAGAGTCCCATGCAGAGCTCCATCCCACCCTATGCACCTGAGATCATAACCCCAGTCTAAACCAGGAGTCTGATGCTCAACCCACTAAATTACCCAGGAACCCCTGAATACCCCATTTTAATTAAGTAAATCTTGTCAAAACCCAGTTTAGTACCAACTGTGATGCTAATTAGGATTCTTTGATTGCAGTCAATAAAATCTGACTCTCAATTTATCAAATAATTTAAAAATTGAAAAAGAAGGGGCGCCTGGGTGGCTCAGTGGGTTAAAGCCTCTGCCTTCGGCTTAGGTCATGATCTCAGGGTCCTGGGATCGAGCCCCGCATCAGGCTCTCTGCTCAGCAGGGAGCCTGCTTCCCCCCTGTCTCTCTACCTGCCTCTCTGCTTATTTGTGATCTCTCTCTCTCTCTATCAAATAAATAAATAAAATATTAAAGAAAAAAATTGAAAAAGAATCATGTTATGGAATGTATACAGGATAGCTCCCAGAATTGATAACGTGAGAAAGAAAAATCTGATTCAGACATCAAACAACCAGAGTAATTCTGGCTATCTTAGAAGTAGAGACATTGGCAGTGTTTAATGTGCAATCATCTGAGTGACACAGCCTCAAAATTGTTGGGATACTGCATTTCCAAAGAAGATTCCAATTGCCTAGGTAAGACCAAGTTTACAATACTACTAACTTTATTGTTAGTTGACTTGGCAGGAATTAACCAAATAAGATAATAATAAGGGCCCCAAACTCTGTAAGTATTTTACACATTTTATCTCATTTAATATTCAAAATAACCTTTAAAGGCAAATCTTATTAATACATTTATGTGACAGAAGAGGAAATTAGAGTTCAGAGAGGTAGGGTAATTGGCCCAGGTCAAGGACTAGGAAGTAGTGAATAAAGATTCACACAAAAAGGGTCTCATTCGGCTCTGGATTTCACCAGTCTTCTGTGTGGCAAATTCATGGACTAGAATTCATGGACTTGTGTTTTTGCAAGTTTTATTTTTCTACAGTAAAGCAATTTTTTCGTTATTTTGGGTTAGATCTTAATTTTACAGAATTATAGAACTCTTCTTGTATCTAAGACAGAGTCAATTCTGCAAGCACAACATTTTGAAAATTATAATTAAAACAACAGATCCAAACTACAGGGACTCATTCAAAGCAAAGAAGTAATTCTTTTACTTATTAATTTAAAAGTTTGTGGTTTTATTGTAGATCCTTTGATTATGATTTTCTAGTTTTTCACACTGAAGCTTGAAGGTGTTTCTTAAATATTTAATTTTTGCCTTTTATTAAAATTTTTTGACCTAAATTATAATAAACATAAATTCCCCAAAGATATTCAGTTGTAAACAAAATACGTTATATTGTAGAACAAGTCTTTGACATGGGTCTGTTGAGACAATTGTATATTAATCAGATTTTTTGGATTTATTTATTTATTTTTGCTGTGGCAAAGAGTAGGAAAAGTCTCCATGATTATGCAGTCAGTTTCTGCTGCTTCTGTTGCTGTTGCTGCTGCTGCTTCTTTTCCTCCTCCTTTTTTTGTTTGTTTTGTTTTGTTTTATATATTTATGCACTTTGCTTTTTACTAATTTTTTATATTCTTCAACATGTCTTGTATACTCTTAAGACAACCCTTATTAATCACTCACAAACATTTTCCCCAATAACATCCTGCTTTTCAGTTGACATTGCTGTCAAATCCGGGTTCTTTATTTTTAATTTTCCTGATATAACTTCCTAAAATTAGATTTTAATTTTTCATTATATGTATGTGTGTGTGTGTAGTGTGTGTGTGTATGTGTGTATTATATATATAGTACTCAACTCAAAGTTGGAAAACTTTGAAATATAATATAGTATTTCAAATCATTTGGCCATACTAGACAAGATGATATGGTTGCTCATACTTATTTGATTTTATGCTTTCTATTTCTGAACCTTGATTTTTGGGGGTTTATTTTACTTTATTTTAATACAGAATTCATTTGCTTTTATTAGTTTATTTTTGCAGTAGTTTGGGAAGTATACATTCTTTAAAAAATTCTTATTATTCTAAATAACTTTTTAATTATAAAAGTTAATAACGAAATAATATTTTACCATATGCCATCAACACACGTCATCCCTATAAAATGTGAAAATTAGTAATTTATATCCGTCTATATTCTTCTATATTATGCTACCTTGTGTAATATGCATTTAAGATTTTTTTTTCCATTTTTTTTCATGGCTTAATAGCTCATTTCTTTTTAGTACTTAGTAGTATTCCATTGTCAGATATACTGTAGTTTATTTATCCATTCACCTAGTGAAGAACATCTTGGTTGCTTCCAACTTTTGGCAATTGTGAATAAAACTGCTATAAATATGTGTGTATGAGTTCTTGTATGAACATAAATTTTCAAGTCTTTTGGGTAAAAGCAACGAGGGTGATCACTGGATCTTATGGTGAGTGGTGTTTAGTTTTATAAGAAACCACCAAACTGTCTCCCAAAATGACTGTCCCATTTTGCATTCCCACCAACTATGAATGAGAGTTATTATTACTCTACATTCTTGCCAGCAATTGTGTCTACAGTGTTTTGTATGTTGTCCGTTCTAATATATGTGTACTGGTATCTCATTATTTTAATTTGCATTTCATTGAGGACATATGATGTGAAACATCTTTTCATATGCTTATTTGCCATCTGTATATCTTCTTTGGTGAGGTGTCTTTTATGGTAGAGGTGTCTTTTAAAGTATTTGGCTTATTTCTAGACAGGTTGTTTGTCTTTTTTTCTTCACTTTTTTGGTGCAGAGTAAATATAATTTATTTTTAGAAGTAATGAGTCATTAACAGGCACTTCAAGAGTCAATTAAAAGTAAGTAGGAGTTGACTATAAGGCTCAGAGATTTTTTTGAGATATAATGGACATATAATTTTGCATATGCTTAAGGTGTTAAGACCCATTGATTTGATATAATTATATATTGCAATATGATTACCAGTATAGCATTAGCTAACACATTTATTGGGTCACGTAATACCATTTCTTTATTGTGATGAGAACTTTTAAGGTACAGTCTCAAGGAAACATCACCAAGGTGGTGACATAGGCTATTCCTGACTTTGCTCTCTCATACAAGAACAACTAACAACTATTTAAAAACAAGACACCACTGAGAGAATACTAGAACATGGGGGTGAGGCTGAAGCACCCCACCCCTCCCGCCCCATACCACAGAGACCAAGACTGACTACATTAGATGAATAAGAGAACTAGCTACATATTGACTGCATTGCTCCTTGCCATACCAGCAGAGCCCCACAGGAGAGGTCTCCCCTGAGCCTGTGGTTCCTCCAGTGGGAAAAGAAAACCAGGGGGCACAACCAGCCCACCCAGTACTGTGATCACTTTGTGGGAGTTCTTACTGTGATCTCACACCACGGGTATCACAGGGGAATCTAGGGCCCAACCACTAAGAATCTGATTGTGACAGAAAAGGGGGAGGGGCTGGCAACAACCAGCACATGGATCTTGGTAGACCAAACTCATACTTGCAGTGGCCAATTAGTAATCTCAGGGGGGCCTTAGAGCTCAGTTTGCCCATGCCTAGGCAAGGAGCTGAATCACAGTCCTGCCCACTGTGGAGAGTGGCTTCCAGCCCCATCTGACCAAGAGGTTTGGCAACAAATCTTGGAAGTGTGGCCTGGCAGCACTTGAGCTAAGAGGTGGGAGAGCAGTGCTGATCACCCTCAGAGCAAAGCCAGTACTGGGTGTGGAGCATTCTCATGCTGTGACAGGCAAGGCAGTTAATACATAGCCAGACTGAAGGTAACTTCCGGCCTCTCCCAACCAGAGACCCCGTTTGGGAAATTGAGAGTAGCCTGAAGTGACCCCTCCCAACCGGGCAAGGTTGCTGAGACATAGCCCCACCTGCGTTGGAGAGTGTCTTCGGGCCCCATCTGACCAGAAGGGCTGACATCAACTCTTGGAAGCTGTGTTGGCCCAGTGGTGCTTGAGTTGAGATGAAGGCAGAGCTGACTATGCAGAGAAAACTCGATGGCCCTGTTGAATCAGGGAACTTGGGTTGCAGGCTAGCTTAAATTAAGACAACAAGCAAAGAGCTTTACTGGCCTTAGAACTACTTCTTGCTCTGTACTTGGGCAGGGAATCTAATTTGTAGCCCTGCTTTTCACCAAATACATCTTTCAGCCTATCTGAGCAGGGAACCTCACCAGAGCACATGGGAAGCTGCATAGCCCATTCAGTAGCCCTATGTGCACTGGCACTTAAACAGAGAGTACAGCCTTTTAGCAGAGCCAGACTGGGGCTTCACCTGACCAAGAATTCATCGATTACTCTGGATTGATTTGGATACTCGAATAATGGGCTGTATAGGCCCTGGTTCCTGTCCTGCTGCCCTGCCAGGACAGGTAAGCTAATATATAGCCCCATCTCCAACTGAATACAATACTGAGTCCTTACCATCTAGTAAACCTGACCAGAGAATACAGGCAACCAGGAGCCCATCCTATATCCTTACTTGAGTGGGAAATCAAGTGAGCAGTCCTATCCAAATATTCTCAGCCAATGGCACAACTCATATCCCTATTCTCAGAGGTTGAGCAGTTACCTCATCCAAAAATAAATCATAATAGCAGGTCTTACCTGCCTGAAGAGACTACCAGCAGACACACCCAGAAACCCAAACTGGGCTGACTGGTGAAGAACTGTCTCTGCCAAATCAAACCCGCAAAGTGTGGGAGAAGAGCCCCAATAACTCAAATGTACAGATACCAGTGTAAAGAATCAAAGATTACAAAAAAATCAGGTAAATATGACACCACCAAAGGAAACAAAACTCCAATAACTGACCCTAAGAAATGAAAACCTATGATCTGTCAGACAAAGAATTAGGAATAATCCTCCTAAGGAAAGTTAGTTAACTACAAGAAAACCCAGAAAACTAAATAAAGTTAGGAAAACAGTGCAAGAACAACACAAGAAGTTTGACAAGGAAAGAAGCAGCACCACCACCACTGCCACCACCACCACCAATAAGAAAAACAACAGAGATCCTACTGTTGAAAAATTCAGTAACTAAACTGAATTCAATAGAGAGTTTCAAAAGTAGATTGGACCATGGGGAAGAAAAAATCAGTGACCTGTAGGATGGAATATTTGAAATAATTAGAAAATTATCCAAAGAAGCAAAAAAAAAAAAAAAAAAAAAAGAAAGAAAGAAAGAAAAAAGAAAAGAAAAGAAAGAAAAAAAAGAAAAAGACTAAACAAAATCTATGGGAATTATGGTGCACAATGAAAAGGATCAGTATTATTGTGGGTACCACAGACAGAGAAGAAAAAGAGAAAGGGGGGCGTCTGGGTGGCTCAGTGGGTTAAAGCCTCTGCCTTCGGCTCAGGTCATGATCTCAGGGTCCTGGGATCGAGCCCCGCATCAGGCTCTCTGCTCAGCAGGGACCCTGCTTCTCCTTCTCTCTCTGCCTGCCTCTCTGCCTACTTGTGATCTCTCTCTCTCTGTCAAATAAATAAATAAAATCTTAAAAAAAAAGAAAGAAAAAAGAAAAAGAGAAAGGGGTAGAAAGTATATTTAAAGCAATAATGGCTGAAAACTTGTGAACTTGGGGAAAAAAATGGACGTCCAGATCCATAAGGTCCAAAGGACTCCAAATAGGTTGAATAGAATAGGGATACACGGAGACATATTATTATTAAACTGCCAAAATTCAAAAACAAAGAAAGAATTTTAAGAGCAGCAAAAGAAAAGTTATATCCAAGGGAACCTCCTTAAGACTTTTGGCAGTTTTCTTGACAAACTTTTCAGGCCAGGATAGAATGGGATTGCATATTCAAAATATTGTCTCTATTTGCAGATGACGTGATTATAGAAAAAACCCAGAAAACTGTTAGATCTAATCAATAAATTGAGTAAAGTTGCAGAATGCAAAATTAACATACAAAAATCAGTAACGTTTCTATACACTAATAACACATTTTCTATAAAAGAAATTGATAACATTACAGTAAAAAAGATAAAATACTAGAAATAAATTTAGGAGGTGAAAGATCTCTACTCTGAAAATGACAAGACATTGATGAAAAAAATTAAGAAGATACAAATAAACAGAGAGGTATACTGTGTTCCTGGATTAGAAGAATTATTATAATTAAAATGTCAATGGTACTTGAAGCCATCTATAGATTTAATGCATTCCCTATCAAGATTCCAGTGCCTTTTTTTACAGAAGTAGAAAAAACAGTCCTAAAATTTATATGGAACCACAAGACACCCCAAATGGTCAAGGAAATTCTGAAAAAGAAGAATAAAGCAAGAGGTATCACACTTCCTGATTTCAAGCTATATTATAATGCTATAGTCATCAAAAAAGTATGGTGCTGGCATAAAGACAGACAAATAGTCCAATGGAACAGAATTCAGAGCCCAGAAACAAACCCAAATATATCTGGGCAAATAATATTTGACAAGAGAGCCAAGAATACTTAATGGAGAAAAGACAGTCTCTTCAAGAAATGGTGCTGGAATAATTGGATATTCACATATTTTTTAAAAATGAAACCAGACTCATATCTTATAACACTTATAAAAATTAACTCAAAAAGGATTAGGAATTGAAACAAGTCCTGAAACTGTGAAACACCTAGAAGAAATAATAGAAATAAAGCTCCTTATCATGGGTCTTTGTATTGATTTTTTGGATATGCCACCGAAAGCACACCCAATAAACCAAAAATGAAGTAGTGGGACCACATCAAACTAAAAGGCTTCAGCCCAAGAAAAGAAACAATCAACAAAGTGAAAAGAAAACCTACAGAATAGGAAAAAAAATTGCAAACCATGTATCTGAAAAGGGGTTAATCCAAAATGTATAAAGAACACATACAATTCAATAGGAAAAACAAAACAAAACACACCAATTTGAAAAATGGACAAAATACTTGAATAGACATTTCTCCAAAGAAGATATACAGAAAGTCAACACATACATGAATAGATGTTCAGTATCACTGACCATTAGGGGAATGCAAATTGAAACCAGTGTGAGATATCACTTCACGCCTCTTAGAATGGCCATCATCAAAAAACAAGAGATGGTAAATGCTAGCATGGATGTATAGCAAAGGGAGCCCTTGTGCACTGTTGGTGAGACTGTAGTTGATTCAGCCACTATGGAAAACAGTATGGAGAATCACTTGAAAAGATACATGCACCCCCATGTTCATAGCAGCATTATTTACAATTGCCAAGACATTGAAACAACCTAAGTGTCCATCAGTGGATGAGTGGATAAATCACTGTGACATATATATACACGTACACATACATACAATGGAATATTACTGAGCTATAACAAAATGAGGAAATCCTACCATTTGCAATAACATGGATGGACCTTGAAGGAATTCTGCTAAGTGAAATAAGTCAGACAGAGAAGAGAAATACTTTATGGATTAATTTATATTGAAATCAAAAGAAGGAAGGAAGAAAGGAAAAGGAAAGAGAGAAAAGAAAAAAGGGAGGGAGGAAGGAAGGAAGAAAGGAAGGAAGGAAGGAAAGAAAGAAGAAGGAAAGAAAGAGCCTCAGAAAAAGATATCAGACTTGTGGTTACCCAATGTGGAGGGTGGGTGGGAATGGGGTAGTTGGAGGAATGTAGTCAGAAAGTATAAACTTCCAATTAAAAGATAAGTACTAGAAATATAATTAATGTACAACATGATGACTGTTGCTAACACTTCTATACAATATACAATAAAAGTTATTAAGAGTAAATCTTAAGAGTTCTTGTCACAAAAAGATTTTTTCTTTTTTTCTTATTATATCTGTATAAGATGGTTGCTGGTTGAACCTGTCGTGGTAATCATTTTACAGTATATGTAAATCAATCCATCATGCTCTATGTCTTAAATTTATACAGTGATGTATGTCAATTATTTCTCAGTAAAACTGGAGGGGGAGGGGTTAGTTTCTTAACAACTTTTAAGTATATAACGAAGTATTCTGAGTATAATCATAGAACTGTGCATTAGATTTCCAGAAATTTTTCACCTTTTAGTTATAAGTTTGTGTTCTTTAATAGCATCTTCCCAATTCCTCCAACCTCAGCCTTTGCTACCATTGTACTCTGTTTCTAGGAGTTCAGCCTTTTTAGATTCCACATATTAGTGATAAGGTACAGATTTGTCTTTCTCTATCGGGCTAAACTCAGCATAATGTCCTCAAATTCTATCCATATTTCACAAGTGGTAGAATTTCCTTCTTTCTCATTGTTGAATAATGTATATAAAACACATTCATTCATTCATTCATTCATTCATTCATCCAATGGCAGACACATATTGTTAATGCTTCAGTAAACATGAAAGTGCAGATATGTTTCTGATATCCTGATTTTATTTTCTTTGAATATGTACCTAGAAGTGAGATTGCTGGATCATATGGTACCAGCAATTTTTAATTTACTTTTTTTAAATTTTTTGAGGAAACTCCATACTGTTTTTCATAGTGATGAACCAATTTATATTCTCACTAACAGTAAACAAGGATTCCTTTATTTCCACATCCTCAGCAATACTTGTTACCTTTTGTCTTCTTGATGATAGATCCTTGTAACAGTTGTGAGGCGTTACCTCATTGTGGTTCTGATTTGTTTTTCCCTGGCGATTAGTGATGTTGAGCATATTTTAATGTACCCTTTGGCCATTTGGATGTCCTGTTTGGAAAAAAAAAATTCTATTCAGTTCCTCTGCCCACTTTTTAAGCAGATTGTTTGTTTGCTATTGAGGTGAATGAATTCTTTACGTATTTTGGGTATTAGCCCCTTATCTAATATATGATTTGCAGAGATTTTATCCTATTTGTTAAGTGCCTTTTCATTTTGTTGATGTTTTCTTTTGCTGTACTTAAGGTTTTAGTTTGATGTAGTTTCACTTGTTGATTTTTGCTTTTGTTGCTTGTGCTTTTTGTGTTTTATCTGAAAAATCATTACTAAAGCTCATGTCTTGGAGCATTTTCCCGTGTTTGTTCCAAAAGTTTTATAGTATCAGGACTTATGTTTAAGTTTTTAATCCATTTCAAGTTAATTTTAGTGAATAGTGTAAGATAGGCCCCAATTTCATTTTTCTGTGTGTGATTGTCCAGTTTTTTCAGCATTTTTTGTTGAAGAAACTATCCTTTCCCCATTGAGTTTTATTGGCCCCCTTGTCAGATATAGTTGACATATATACAGGAGTTTATTTCTGGGCTTTCTGTTCTATTTTGTTGGTCTGTGTGTCCATTTTTAAGCTGATGCCATACTGTTTTAATTATAATAGCTTTGTAATATTGTTTGAAATAGAAAATGTGATGCTTCCAGCTTTGTTCTTCCTTAATGGGATTGCTTTGACTATTTGGGGTCTTAGGTGGTTGCATACAAATTTAAAAATTTTTTTTTCTATTTCTGTGAAAAATGCTATTGGAATTTTGGTAGGGATCATATCAAAGCTATAGATGGCTTTGGATAATATATTTTAATGTACTTTGAAACATTAATATTTTAATGTATTTTGGTACATAATAGCTTTGGAACATTTTACTAATATTAATTATTCTAATAATGAACATAGGATATCTTTCCATTTCTTTGTGTTGTCTTCCATTTCTTTCATGAAAGTCTTACAGTTTTCAATGTAAAGATTTTTAACTTCCTTGGTTAAATATATTTAACCAAGTATCTTATTGTTTTTGATGCTATAGCGAGTGGATAGTTTTCTTTATTTCTTTTTCAGAAAAGTCATTATTAGTGTATAGAAGTTCTGAATATTGATTTTATACCCTGAAGCTTTACTGAATTCATTTTTGACTTCTAATAGCTTTTGGTTGCATCTTTATGATTTTCTCTATACGGATGTTCTCCAACTTATGATGGTTAGACTTACAAATTTTCAACTTTACAATGATGTGAATGCAGTACATATTCAGTAGAAACCATACTTCGAGTTTAATTTTTTATCTTTTCCCAAGCTAGCAATATACAGTATGTTACTCTCTCATGATGCTCAGCAGTGGCAGTGAGATCCAGCTCCCAGTCAGCCACACAATCAGGAAGGTAAATAAACAGTACATTTAAAACCATTCTGTGGGGGCGCCTGGGTGGCTCAGTGGTTTGGGGCCTCTGCTTTCGGCTCGGGTCGTGATCTCGGGGTCCTGGGATCGAGCCCCGCATGGGGCTCTCTGCTCAGCGGGGAGCCTGCTTCTCCCTCTCTCTGCCTGCCTCTCTGGCTACCTGTGATCTCTCTCTCTCTGTCAAATAAATAAATAAAATCTTTAGGAAAAAAAAAAAAAAAAAAAAACATTCTGTGCCCATATAACCATTCTCTTTTTTCATTTTCAGCACAATGCTCAATAAATTATGTGAAATATTTAACACTTCGCTGTATGTAATAGGCTTTGCTGTAGATAAGTTTGCTCAATGTTAGACTAATGTAATTATTCTGAGCACATTTAAAGTCAGTTAAGTAAGATGTATTAAATGCCTTTTGACTAAAAATATTTTCAATGTTCAATGGGTTTATTGGTATGTAACCCCATAATAAGTCAAGGAATATCTGTATAAGATCATATCATCTGCAGATAACAACAATTTTACTTAATCTTTCAAGTTTAGATAACTTTTACTTCTACATTTATCTTATGTTATCTTTCTGGGTAGTACTTCCAGTGCTATGTTGAATAGAGTGATGACAGTGTTCATTCTATTGTATTGTCCCTGATCTTAGAAGAACAGTTTTCAACTTTTAACCATTGAGTGAAATGTTAACTGTGAGTATATTGAATATAGTCTTTATTGTGTTGAGGTATACTCCTTTTATACCAAATTTGTTGAAGATTTTTATCATGAAATGATGTTGTATTTTGTCAGATATTTTATGTGCATTTATTAGGATGATCATATGATTTTTCTTTTATTCTCTTCATGTAGTATATCACATTAATTTAAGTGTGTTCAACTATCCTTATGTCTCAGAAATGAACCCCACTTTGTCATGGTGTATGATCCTTTCAGTGTGCTGTTGAATTCAGTTTGCTAATATTTTGTTGAGAATCTTCTCATCTATAACCATCAGGGATATTGACCTATGGTTTTATTTTCTTGTAATGTAGTGTTATCTGACTATCAAGATAATGATGGCCTCATGAAATGCATTTGGAAGTGTTCCCTCTTCCTTTCCTCCTGAGTTTTTTTGAATAGTTTGTGAAGGATTGGAGTTTTCTTTTTAAATGTTTGATGGAATTCATCAGTGAAACCGCCTCCTGGGCTTTTGTATGTTGGGAGGTTTTTGATTACTGATTCAATCTCTACTCATTATTGGATTGTTCAGACTTTTTATTTCTTTATGATTCAGTCCTGGTAGATTGTGTGTTTCTAGAAATTTATATCTTCTAGTTTATATAATTTGCTGGCATATAATTGCTAACAGTAGTCGCTTATGATCCTATGTATTTCTGTGTTATCAGTTGCAATGCCTCCTCTTTCATTTCTTATTTTATTCATTTGAATCTTACTTCTTTTATTCTTAGTCCAGCTAAAAGTTTTTCATTATTTTCTTTTTATCTTTTCAGATTACTAGCTCTTAGTTTCATTGATCTTTCCTATTGTTTTTTCTGATCTTTCTTTTATTTCCACTCTGATGTTTGTTATTTCTTTTCTCCCACTAAGTTTTGGCTTACTTTGTCCTTTTTTTTCCCCCCCTAGTATACTGAGTTATAAAGTGAGGTTCTTTGAGTTCTGTCTTCTTTCTTAATATAAGTATTTATCACTATAAACTTCCTTCTTAGAACTACCTTTGCAGAGTTCATATGTTTTGATACTGTTTTTATTTCAAGATACTTCTTGATATTCCTTTGATTTCTTCTTTGACCCACTTGTTGTTCAGAAGCATGTTGTTTAATCTATACACACTTATGATTTTTCAGTTTTATTTTTGTTACTGATTTCTAGTTTTATACCATTGTGATTGGAAAAGAAATGTGGTAATTTGAATCCTCTTAAATTTGCCAAGACTTGTTTTGTGGCCTATCATATGATCTGTCTTACAGAATGTTTTGTGTACATTTGAGAAGAATGTTTATGCTGCTTTTGTTGAATGGAATGTTCTATAAATTTCTGATGTGCATTTGGTCTAGTGTTAGGTTCAAGTTCAGTGTTACCTTGATGATTTTCTGTCTGATCTATCCATTGAGGAAAGAGGGTTATTGAAGTTCCCTTCTGTATTTGTATTGTCGTCTACTTTTCCCTTCAGATCTGTTAGTATTTGCTTAGTATGTTTAGGTATTTCAATGTTGGGTGTGTATATTTATGTTTGTTATTATCTGTTTTTGATTAACTGACTCCTTTATCATTATGTAATATTTATTTTGTCTCTCATTTTCATTTTTGGCATAAAGTCTACTTTGGTAAAAGTATCACTATCTCTACTTGCTTTTGTTTTCTATTTGCATGGAATATCTTTTTTTGTCTGTGAGATAATAGAAAAAATATATTGATCTCTGCTCCAGGTTCTAACAAGGTGACTCTGAGTAGGCTCTGGATGACTCCTGGATAGGGCTTGGCACCAGAAAGACTAAGTGATGATTAAAAGTTTGGGATTTTGGGTTGCCACTCTCCCAATTCTCTTGAGAATATAGAAGAGCTGAAAATTGAGTTAATGATCAATCATGCCTGCATGATAAAGCCTCCATAAAAATTCCAATAGTATAGGTTTCAGAGAGTTTCCAGATTGTTAACACATCCATGTACTGGGATGGTGATGCACCCCTATTCTATGGGACAGAAGCTGCTGCACTTGAGACCCTCCCAGACTTTATGCTATGTATCTCTTCATCTGGCTATTCATCATATGCTTTAATAAGGTGGTAGATGTTAGTAGGTGCTTTCCTGAGTTCTGTGAGCTGCTCTAGAAAATTAATGTAATACAAAAGGGAGGGAAGTTATGGGAACATCTGTTATATGCCCAAGTCAGACAGAAGTTGTAGTAACCTGAGCAACCACTACTTGTGATTGGCATCTGAAGTGGGAGGCAGTGTCATGGAACTAAACACTTAACCTGTGAGATCTGATGCTATCTTCAGGTAGAGAGTGTCAGAATTAATTGTAGGACACCCAGCTGGTATTGCAGGGAATTGCTTTGTGTAGGGAAATCTCCACACATCTGATGTCAGAAATATTGTGAGCATGATAGTGTTCTGTATAAAAGTAAGGAGGAGAACGGTAGGTTTTTCCAGTAGACCAGCCCTGCACTTTGAGACTATGTGTGTTTTTATAGCTGAAGTGAGTCTCTTATAGACAGCCTACACTTGGGTCTTGGGTTTTTGTTTGTTTTTGTTTTGTTTTGTTTTTATCCTTCCAGCACTCAGTGTCTTTTGATTAGTGAATTCAACCCATTTAAGTTTAGAGGAATTATTGTTGTGCAAGGACATACTAATGATATCTTATTAATTACTTTCTGGCTGTTTTGTATTTATATTGTTGTTTTTCCTTCTGTTTTTTACCTACCTTTGTGAATTGGTGATTTTCTGTGATGATATGCTTGTTCACCTTTCTTTATCTTTGGTGAATCTACCCTAGGTTTTTGCTTTATGGTTACATGAGGCTTACAGAAATTGTCTTACAGATATAACAATCCATTTTAAACTGATGGAAACCTAATTTAATTGCTTATAAAATCACTACCCTTTTATTCCTCCTTTCATATTTTTAATGTCACAGTTTACCTCTTTATTGTATATTCATTAATAATTTATGGTGGTTATAGTTATTATTATACTATTTTTCTTAAACTATTATACTATATACTATATATTATATATATATACTATATATATAGTATAATATATATATATACTATATATTAAACTATTATACTATAGTAAAGTGTTTCACACACTTACATTGTAGACTTAGTTTTTAAAAATCTGACTGTATATTTATTTACATTTACTAGTGTGTTGTATATTTTTATTTATATTCATGTTACTAATTAGCATCTTTTCATTTTAGCTGAAGAACTTTCAGCATTTCTTGTAAGGCAGGTATAGTGGTGATGAATTCCACCCCCTCTTCTTCTCTCTCTCTCTTTTTTTCAGTCTAGAAAAGCCTTTATTCTGCATCATATCTGAATGATAATATTGCTGGATAGAGTATTTTTGGTTGGCGTTTTGTTTTTTTTTCCTTTTAACACTTTCAATTTATCATTATATTCTTTCCTGGCCTATACGGTTTCTTCTGAGAAATTTGCTGATAGACTAATGGGAGACCTTCAGTAGGTGACAATCCTTTTTTTCTCCTACTGCTATTTTTATTATCTCTGTGATTTTCGACATCTCATTATAATGTGTTTTGGAGAAGGTTGTTTTAAGTCGAGATAATAAGGTGATCTACATACTTTGTGAACTTGAGTGTCCAAACCTTTCCTCAGCTGCTCGCTCTTCCTTCCTTCTCTCCTTCCTTCCTTCCTTTCTTCCTTCCTTCCTTCCTTCCTTTCTTTAAAATTATTTATTTTGAGAGCGCGAGAGAGAATGTACAAGCAGGGGGAGGGACAGAGGAGGAGGAAGAACAAGCAGATTCTGTGCTGAGTATGGAGCCCGATGCAGGGCTGAATCCCACTATCCTGAGATCATGACCTGAGCCAAAATCAAGAGTCAGACACTCAACCGACTGCACCACACAGGTGCCCCAACAGCCATTATTTCTTTATATAAACTTCCTATCCTCTAGTCCCTCTTTTCTCCTTCTGGAACTGTAATTATTCTAATATTTGTACATTTGGTCATGTCCCATAGATTATGTAGCTTTTTTTCTTTCTTTTCCATTCCTTTTTCTTTGTTCTTCTGTGACTAGATTATTCAAAATTCCTATCTTCTAACTCATCGATTCTGTCTTCTGTTTGGTCGTTTCTGATGTTGATGCTCTCTTTTGCGTATATTTTTTTATTTCATTCATTTCCTTTTCAGCACCTCTGTTTGGTTATTTTTTATGATTGTTATATTTTTGATAAATTTCTCATTTTGCTCATATATTGTTTTTCTCATTTCATTGAATTATATTTGTCTTTTCTTATAGCTTGTTGAGTTTCCTTAAAACAGCTATTTTGAATTCTTTATCAGCTAGGTTGAAAAATTCTGTCTTTGAATTTGGTTACTGGAGGATTTTTGTTATCTTTTCATGATGACATGTTACCTTCATTCTCCATGTTTCTTGTATTTTTTGTCTTGCTGTTTTCACATTGGGAATAGCCAACACCTCCTCCAAAATCTGTACTTGTTGCCCCCCAGTGTTAGATTTTTTTCCATTGGTCTTGTTTATGTCTCGGATTTTTCCCAGCTTTGAATGAATACATCTGCCCCCACTTCCTTCTCCCTCTTGTGGCTGAATTCTTAAGTTTGTATGTTTTCTCTTGTTCTTACAACTCAATGGTCTCACTGCTGGAAACCTCTCTTTTATTTTCTGGAAAGTGGCCCAATAGCTTAATTTTGTGTTTTCTTCTTTGCCTGCTTTGATTTTCTGAGCACATGCTGTATTCGGCGAGCATTTCCTTGCTGCTGCACTCATGAACATTCACAAGGAGCCCTCTGCAGAGTGAGAAGAAGTGTAGGTTTAGCATTCAGTGAGGGGTTGGGAGTACCTATGGGTGGGTTTGGGTGTCCTTGGATGAGGTCTTCCAGCAGCTTTGGACAGGCTTCCTGCTGGAGTCCTTACCAGTCAGAAGGAATTGCAACCCATTAATGCCCTTTGTTATTCTTTTATGCCTTTTCCCTGCTCTCCCCACTACCCCCAGCCATTGAGGTCTTGCCACAGTACTGTAGGTGCTGCTGGAGAGAAATGGGTTTCTGAGAATCCTACACAACTGGAATATCTGGGTTCTCATTCACTACTCTCCTTTTCTCTGTGAGAGAGGTCATTCCTGGCTAGTTCAGTTCTGTTCTGTGTGGCTCTGGAGGAGGGATAATGCTGGCAAAGTTCCTCTAACCCACTTTAGTGCATCCAAAGTCATGTTTTTGTTTTTGTTTGTTTTTTTACCCTCCAAGGGAATATTGAAATTTCTTCTCAGGAAAGCTAGACTTCTACAAAATCTCTGTTGTCTCTGAGTGGCCAAATCAGCACTTTCTAGATTTTACCCTACATGACCAAAAAGATATGGGCCTAGTATGTTGGCTTCTGTTGGTTCTACAGACAGTACTGAGGTCTGTCTGCTTAATATCCAATGCACAGGTGGGCAAGGCTTCTCCCAGGTCCTTGGGTATATGGTGCTGGATCCCACAATTTCTAGAAGTTCTTCTGTTTGTGAAGGGATGCTTATTTTTAGTTGTTAAGAAGGGAGACAAAAGGGAGAGCTGCTGTACTACCATGATGCTGACATCACCCCGATTTCTTACTGTTGAGTTTTAAGAGTTATTTGTATATTTTGGATATCAGTCCTTTATCAGAGTTATCTTTTGCGAATACTTTATTAATCAGTTTGTGGCTTATCTTATTTTCATGGCATTGTCTGTTTTGGATCAGAGTTTCTAATATTAATGAAGCCTCATTTATCAATTATTTTTTTCTTGGGTAAAGCCTTTGGTGTTTTATTAAAGAAACCATCATCATATCCAAGATCATCTAAGTTTTATTATTTTATTTTACAATTTACAGTGTTAAAAAAGAATATACAACGATTCTGTATTAGCCTGTAATGTCTAAAATATTTACTACATTGCCTTTTACAGAAAAGGTTTGCTGACCCTTTATATACCCAAAAATAATATTTAAGTGAAGTATTCTGAGGTACACAGATAAAATTCAAAGGAAATTCATAGCCTTGTATTTTTACGTCAGAAGATCTTTATGCCCTACATAAAAGCAGATACGATAACATCAGTAACTAAGTGAAACAGTTTAAAGGAAAATATGATATGTAACATTTTCAGATTAAGGACCCTCAACTTACTGGGGTTTATCAGTAGTAAGAGTATGTATGCAGTTATAATTATAACTGAGAAATATTAACTGCAATGCAGAATTTTACTATATAGTAATTACACATCCAAAAAAAAAAAAGAGAAAGAAATGACACATCCATCATTTTATTTATGAGTATTTTGTGGAACTTTTATGAATGTCAGTTAGAATATCTATGTATATTTATTTTACTATGAAACTTTTGTTTGAAGGGTCACTGAAAAAAGAAAAAAAGGACATGTCTTTTTATCCTGTGTTAGAAAGGATAATGACTGGTTTAACCATTTTTATTCCAAGATTTACATACAGAAGTTTTTGAGGCTTAGAGAATCAATTTAAATGGATTTTCTCCAGTTGTCTACTCTTATTTCATAACATATCCTCTCCTCTGATGATGGCAAATTTAGATGTTAGGGATTTAACAACACATTCTCTGCACAGGTTATAGGACTCTAGTGAGAATACAGATATTGAAGGGTACCTTCGTCAATCCAGTGATTTTAATATAATTGTCTAAAAGTGTCTACTTCTTGTAAGTACTTAAGTTCTCCTATTATCTCAATTAGTTTTTATTGTGTATATGCATTGATACCTTTAAATTTCTCAGATCAAGAGATAATTAAGATTTTTTAGCTTATTAAATTACAACTTTTCTCATATTTTATTAATTGAGTTTTAGTTTTAAAGGGACGATAGAAGGATTTTTCTTTCATGGAATAAATTAATGTACAATATAAGCATCTTTAGAGCAAGGTGGCTCTATGAAAATTCAAAGTGAAAATGTTATTTTCAAGATAAGAAAGCCACAGATGCTAATTGTTTGATATTTCTTTATGTTTCTCCCTCTTCCCCATGTAGTACCAATATTTACCTGATGAGCATAGTATGATTTGATTGTCTAACACTTCTAGAGATTATGAGAAACAATGTCCTCAAAGAATTCATAATGAGGAATTGAGAAATGATAAGCTGGAATAACCTGGAAATTAATATAAGGCAGCTTAAGTGCTAAGAGAAATATATATTATATGACCCTACATATATAAGATTAGCCAACCTTATTTTGGGATTGGGGGAAGTTCCACTGAAAACATTGAGTTGAGTAGAGTTTTAAAGGATAGGTAGAACCTCGAAAGGGTAAAAACATAGGTAACTTCATTTTGAGAAAAATGTAAAAGGCTTGACTATTTACAGAATGATGGGAATTACAAGGACGTTCACTATAAAGTCTGATATACAATCGTCTACAGAAGAACCTGAGGAGTCTGCCCTGATTTTTGTGCAGACTTAAGATTAATTTGTTTTGTTTATATCCTTTGAACTACTGTAATTAACTGTCAGTATGAAAGATGATCTGGAGTAGGTTGATTAAGGAGAATATTATTTTAGTAATTTAAAAGACAGTTGGTCCTTATCTAAGAAGAATTGGGGATGGATAGATGTTGGGTTCACATTCAATGTTAAAGAAGTCTGGAGATGAGAGAGAAGGAAAAATCTAGGTTTAACACTAAGAAAATTATACTTAAGGAGTAGACTGGAAGGTAATTCAATTACTAAGTCTAAAGAACTAAGAAGTAGAGAATGCATTTTGTTGGGTAATAAATTCAGCTTTGTACTTGAAAAGAGTGAGATTGTGCAGTTGTTTTCAGGTTACCCAGATGGTTATGCTAAAGAGAAAGAAATATAAGTTTGGAACTTTGAAGATAAGTGTAATATAAAGATATGGTTCTAAATTTCATAGACCCAAAAACAAGCTGGTAAAATCTATGCACTTTTAATTCAGTGCACATACACTATCACATTACATACTGAAAGGTGAATACCATTTCAGTGATATCAGATTGTTTAAAATCATGAGGGTATATCAGTTTACCCAAGGAAATATTTTGAATTAGAAAAGAACACAGCCTTAAATGGAACTTGAATCAAAACTAGGATAGACCTCATAAGATTAAAAGAGAGCAAATAAAACAACACAAAGAAAAAGAGGGTAAATAAATTGAACTTACTAAGAGTTGTGCTGAAGAAAATTAAAAAGGCAAGAGTTTTAGATATTAGTAGGAAGTTCACCATTCTCAAATGCTACTCTGTAATCAATTTGGGTAAAAGTAAAAATTTGGGGCCCCCAGGTGCCTAAGTCGACTAAGCATGTGCCTTGGACTCAGGTCATGATCTTAAAGTCCTGGGAGCCTACCTACATCCAGCTCCCTGCTCAGCAAGAAGAGTCTGCTTCTTCCTTTCCCTGTGCCTGTCCACTGACCTCCCCCCTCCACGACTCATGCTCTCTCTCTCTCTCTCTCACTCTCTTTCCCTCAAGTAAATAAATAAAATCTTTTTTGAAATGGTAAAAATTTAATATAGGACATAGGGTTTATCAATTATAAAATTGTTAGTAACTTTAGTTGGGATAAATTCTTCTGATGTAGTAAGAGAGAACAGACTGTAATAGATTGAAAAGATGAATGCCCATTTTTAAAAATTAAAAAAACAGTAATTAAATCTCTTCTTTCTTATTTGATACTTGGATACTGTTAATGTATTATATTGTACTGTTAGTGTTATGCATTCATATTAACCAGTGAGCTTTATATTGACTAAACTCCCATACTTTTTTCTTTAGTGAAATTGTCCCATATAAAGTTTCTATAAAAGTAAGTGATAGTATACCATGTGATTTCACCTGGGCCTTAACTACATGGAAATTATTCCAGAATCTAAAGCCTAGCGAATATTCTTCCTGCTACTGAGTGTATTGGGTTTTCTCTGCATTTGGTCAATAAATTTCCTTATTACTTGGATTATTTAGAGGGGATTTCTGTACTTTGCAAATGAAGAAAAACATCAAAACACTAGGTCTTAAAGGCCTCTATATACTCTCCCAAAATTCCACAATAAATTGCTGGGAGAAATATAAGAAAGAAACTAACAATTCTAGTACCCCAAACTCAGTGATGAATGAATATGACATGACAAATCTCCATTTTCATTAATAGATGATCCCACCTTTCCCTGGCTTTGGGGATTTTGAGGTCCTCCTATCCCTATTTCCAATTGGATAAAAAGTCAATAATTCTGGTGACTATATGGCTTGTCTCCTCTTTAATTTGTCATTTTTAACCACTTCCTTTATTTCTATTCAGGGTTTGCACTTATAATTTGCTTCATTTTCTTTTTTTTTTTTAATTCACTTACAGCTCAGCTTATTTCAGTTAAGACAGTTTTTCATACTTATATACACATTATTTTTTATCTTTTTTTCCCCTTCTTTCAACTCTTCTCCAAAAAGGTCTTTGTTAAGCATAAAAGAAACCTAATAGTAAACATACATTAAGGAAACTGAAAGTCATATATTTTAAGAGAATTTAGTCTTAAAGAAAAGCAGGTGACATTAAACTTGATAAACTTTGAAATTGCTTAGAATTCCTCCTATGAGTCTCCTTTACTTCCATCTGCCATCTTTTATTCTGTCTACCTCTTTTATTCTCATTTAATGAAAACTCTTATCCTTCAAGAACCAGAATTCATAGTAACTCTTTAAATCCCCATCCACATTTTTTGTTTACTTCTGCTATTTTAATATTTTCACTGAATTACATTGAAAATTCTTAAATTTTAGAAGCAACATATAATAAAACTTATTTGTTTACTATAATCTAGAACATAATTAGTATTCAAAATACTATTTCTGGGAGTAATCCATTTGACTTTTTAAGAAAGATCTTTTCAAAGTTGGAATCTCCCATTGTTATGAAACACTGAATAAATTAAAAAGAAACTAAATAAAGAATTTAAAAGCAATCTTCAAAATAGGTCAATAAAAAAAGAAAAGAAAGACACCTGAAATTATATGAACTCACCGTTTCCATTAGTAGATCTTTTCTTGGGTAATCACCAGTTTGTTCATCAAAGTTAACATTTTACCAGCGGTGAGCAAGTTTCCCCCATGATTAGAAGCATCTAAATCTGAGCAGCACTCTTTGGCATAACTCTAAATTATATGCCATTTATTTAAGCAGTTACTGTGTAATTAGTGTGTCTTAATTTGAGCATTAAAAATGTATTGAGTTCTACATGCAGCATTTATAATTACAAGATCAATTTGTGGTTAACTGATTTCACTGCTAAGATTTTTGTATCTGGAATATTTATATGCTTTTCCAAAATTGCCACAGTAGAGAATTTTGTGTTGGAGAGTACTTCAGTAAAAATAAATCATTTGTATTTTATGGTAGATTAATATTGAAACATGCTAAGTATAAAACCAATGAAAGAACCAATAATGTACTAAAAAGAAACCATTACATAAGCAGTCATTTATATAGACATGTATATAAAAGTACTCGCATACAATACATACAAGTATGGTCTTTCCAGGTTAATTTGCCCTGTTTAGGAAGAATAAAGCCTTTATTGAAGCTTGATTTGTATTTTTCTGAAACCAGGCATTTTAACCTGGCATGATTTTTTTTTTTAAATTTGTTTTATGACTTCCATAAGCAATGTTGTGAAAATATTCCTATTTGTATTTCTATATTGGCAGAACCATTTAATCTCCTCTTACTCTCTGCAAGTTCTTATGCCACTTAAACATCAAAATGACAGAAGCTTGACTTTCTCCTAGTATCAAGCATAAACATGATTGACTTAGTAGATTGTGTCATGATACAGATACGTTTATTCTTTGACTAAAGTTGATAAACTCATTTTCCAAGGGAAAAAACGGAAGTTTCAGAATGCCATTACTTGGAGTTGCAGAACATTAAAGAGCTATTTAAGAGCCTACATCTGGAGCACAGCACAGTCTGCTGTTGGGAAGCATAATTAGATACTCAGTTTGGTGTGCAATATTTTGCATGAATGACCCTGTTAATTTTTCCCCTTAAATCAAAACAAAAAATTACCCCAAAGACTCATCTGAAAAATGCAGCTTCAGCAAAGTTGGTGTATAGTACATTTGGGATTTTAAATGATGCACTGGGCTACCAATTTGGGCATCAATGAATAAAGTATACAAGAATAGAAGACAAAAATTGAAAAGGGAAAGGAAGATTTAACTGGAGAACTTGAAAACAAAATCAAAACAATAGATATCTATGAAACAATAAAAGATTTACTATTTACCATCTGAGGTATGTTTTGGAGTTTAATATAAAAATTGGAAATTATTATAATTAATATATAACCTTGAAAATTAATATATTATACTATAATATAATTAATATACTTTATACTAATATAATAGTATAATTAATATAACTTAGAAAAGAAATGTGAAATCTGGAGAAGATATTTCAAGAGTTATAAATTTTACATAGCGCTAATGGTATGTATTTAAGTCATAGACCTGTTGTTTTGTCTGCAAAGTAGTTCCTTCACTCAATTTCACCTACCTTGTCTGAGAAATCTTGTTGATTGACCTCTACTCAAGTAGCCATTAAAAATGAAGCAATATTTTCTTTCTGGAATTGTTTCATGGCAGATCCCTGGCACAATCTGGGCTAAACCTATTCCCAGTTCAAAGGGTTTTGGAACATGAAGTGGAGAGGAGGAAAGAATGAGTGAGGGACAGAGAGAGAAGGAAGAGAGAAAAAGGGAGAGAGGGAGGGATGGAGGAAGGGAAGAAGAGAGACAGAGACAGGAAGAGAGACCCAGAAATGGAGAGAGATAGCTCAAGAAAGAGAAGTTTGTCTTCAATGCCAGCAGTACAGCATAATGTACCTCAGTGACTATTATGCTATCTGTAGTAAGAAGTAGAAGACACTTTCTGCAGGAAGAGTGAAGAATGAAGCAGAAATGCATGGAGAATAAAAAAGAAGAAATATTGTCTTGACATCTAAATATGTGGTTCCTAGTAGATTTTAATGTGAGTTATATCCTTGTCTTAGGTTCTTTGAGATATACTAAACTTTTTTATTCTTAAGCTAGTTGAATGGGCTTCTGTTACTTGTAACATAAAGAATCCTCATTTAGTGAAATACAATTATGTGAGAGAGAAAAAGTGGTAATTGTAGAATAAATCTTTTAAAAAGTAATTTAGGATTAAAGATTAAGTGAAAAAAAGCAACAATTCATTAGAAAGCAACATGTAATTATGGTTTAAATATATCCAAGTAAATATTTCATATTAAGAAAAGCTTTATTTGTAGAGGAAAACCCAAGGTTAGAGTTCCCAGTTAAGGCAATAAACTACAGCACACAATTAGATATGACATTTCAAAAATGTTTAGAATTTACATTTTTTCATCCATCTATAATTCACTACAGAGCACTCCTGTAAGTAGAGTCACTGTTGCAAATTATGGCCTGTCAAGAATTGGATTAGTGAGATTCAGCATTTTTCAATCCATTTTCTCATAATGACATCCCATCCACTTCCAATTTCAATCTCTAAGTGCTATCTATATTTGTTTTATATTAATGGTCTGGCACAATTTCTGTTGCAATAAAATTCTTTATTGATAACTTCTCCCAAAGAGCTTTTGGATAAGAATGCTATTTTGATTAATAAGAGCTCCAGTCTCTGTTAAATGTCCCTATTAATAATACACTAGAGGTATTCTAAAGACGAATGTCAGTAGCCCTTTGTCAACACTTTATCTTAAAAATATGCCTTGCCTCAACACACACAGAGATACACAAACATCAGCTGAGCACCATATACTGTACTTACAAATACCTGTACTTAGTGACTAGAGACCAATGATAAGATACATATGCAGTTTTTAAAGAAAATAGAGCTTGTTACATGATGAAGAAAATGGTAAATCACTGACTGGCAATGATTAGAATTTATCAGAAAAGCAATCAGAATAAGAATGAGTCTTATTTTTGCTACGTTTTTGTGCTTGGTTGAATATTAAGAAAAAGGACACCTCGTTTAATCTTTGTGCTTGCTTTAAGCTTTTAGAAGGAAAACAGTCTAAATGCAAAATATTATCACTTCGATTGTTTCTATAATTTAGAAGGAAAGTGCAGCAGTCTCCTCCCACATAGTTTATTCCCCTTTCCTCATGACATCCATATTTCTTATTGAGGTTCAATTTATAAAATATAGCAGAGGATTAGTTGATTGCTAAATGAATCTAAGAAATAGACTTTCGTAGTAATTTTTAAACAATTAACATAAATTGATTATCTCTCCTGCCTGGTTTCCTGGCTTAATTAAAAATAATCATCTTTGTTAAAAATATGTTTTAAGATGAACTTTATACTCTATCAGTGTCGCTAACAGTGCATCAAATCAAAAGTATAAATACATTCTTTCCTTTTCTAGTTCCCCCCCCTTTTTTTTTCTTTCCCTAGTGTGAACTGAATACTAGGCCCATCTACATTCCTTTGTGTATGCTTTCCTCAAAGAACTTATGCTATGCCAGTCCTTCAACTACCATATCAGTACAGGTGACACAGATCTATAGCTAGAATATTTTACTTTGCATTATAAATTTAGTGACATTCCACTTAGGGAATTACAAAACTAATAAACACCTTAGAGACCATATTCTTTACTTTTCTTATATTATAGGAGATTAAATTATGGTAAAATAACATATGATATGACAAAAGAAAAGCAAAACCAAATAGAAATCTGTGCTTCTTTTATATCACTCATTTTAATTTTGGACGAGAAGTTACACTAACTCACAGAATAATCTTCAGTTTCAAATACTTAAAAGCAGTGAAGTTAAATATCATCTTAATTTTTTTCAATCAAATGTCACCTCTCTAATTCATTCTTAATAGTGTAACATTTATATTTTGTTGTTGTTGTTATTGCTTGGAAATTACTTGTCAATATATAGGAACTTTCTAATTAATTGAAATTGGAACCTGTAGTTCCTTAGAATAGAAATAAACCTAAGAATAAAATTAAAAATCATAACAGAGTACTCCAAAAATCTATGGTAATATCTATTAAAATCTGGATGAAAGAAATACTTTTAAAAATTAGAGTTTAAGAACTCATGAAAAAAACAGAAAATTTAAGGGGCGCCTGGGTGGCTCAGTGGGTTAAAGCCTCCGCCTTCGGCTCAGGTCATGATCTCGGGGTCCTGGTCCTGGGTCCTGGGATGGAGCCCTGCATCAGGCTCTCTGCTCAGCAGGGAACCTCCTTCCCCCTCACTCTCTGCCTGCCTCTCTGCCTACTTGTGATATCTCTGTCAAATAAATAAATAAAATCTTAAAAAAAACAAACAGAAAATTTAACAGAGATGTAAGAAGAATGAAAGATAAAATAAGCAACATGATACTTCCCAGAGAAGTCTAGGCTGAGAAAATTGCAGGGGTGAATTCAAGCTAAAATTTAACCCTTTCAAGTCTTAAGTTATTTTTACAGAGGCAACATGTCACTAATACAAAAATCTAACAAAAATAAATATTAAAAAATAAAAAAATCTAATTATAGATGTGCAACTTTATTAAATATTAACAAGTGTAACTCAATAATACAGTATAGACATTTGAAGTCACTCCAGAAAGGCAAGAATAGATTGTTTGTTCCAAATTCATTAATGCAATTCAACTTATTAATATAGAAATAGGGCAAATGCAGTATAGACGCAATTCACAAAAGAAAGTAACTAAACTTTATGGGGGAAAAGGAAATAAGTTAAATGAACCTCTCTAGAAAGCAATGAAATACATACTTAATAACATTTCACCTTCAATTTATTAATGATGAAATAAATTATATTTAGTGACATTGAGGGCTCAGACAAGTACTTTATTTTAACTTTTTTAGAACAGTTTCGTATATATATATGTTTTTAATGAGCATATTTTTTATTTAAGAATTCTAAGGCTAGAAATATATCCTATGTAAGTAATTATTAACTTGCTCAAATACTTAACTACAATAATATTCAAAGCATTTTAAAATAATACAATGGAAGACTGGTTAAATAAAGTTGATTGCATACTTTATATAATTTAATGATGCTATTTAAGAATAATGCACTAATCATTATAATGTACTCAGTGAAAAATAAAATCAACTTACAAAGCAGTATGCTTCCTCTCTCTAAGGCAAAGGGCTATTACCCTGTATGCATATATGCACACACACACATACACACACACACACACACAGGGCAAAAGCATACATATGAGCATTATACGGGAAAAAAATTCTGTAAATTTCAACACATTTCCAAAGTCAATTATAATCTTCAAAAATTTGAAAGAACATTATGTGGTAATTATGATGGTCCGCAGTTTAAAGAACGCTGGTGATTTTAATTTTCTTTTTATTAAATATTTAATTAATTTTATAGTGTTTAAAATTAATAATATAATTGTTGGATTGCTTACATAAATAGTCCATTCTCATTGATACCAAATGGTTGTAAACTTTAGACTAGTGCTAGAGGCCATTATAAAATTTCCCTCAGAATTCTCATGTACTGTTGGTGGGAATGCAAACTGGTGCAGCCACTCTGTAAAACAGTATGGAAATTCCTCAAAAAGTTAAAAATAGAGCTACCCTAAGATCCAACAATTGCACTACTAGGTATTTACCCAAAGGATACAAAAATACTGAATTGAAGGAACACATGTACCCTTTATCAGTAATAGCTAAATCATGGAAAAAGCCCAGATGTCCATCGACTGATGAATGAGTACAGATGTGATATATATACACAATGGAATATTACTCAACCATCATTGTCAACTTACATGGATGGAGCTAGAGAATATTATGCTAAGCAAAATAAGTGAGAGAAGAACAAATACCATATGATTTCATTCATATGTGGAATTTAAAATAGATGAACACAGGGAAAAAAAAGAGAGAGGCAAGCCGGGAAACAGAGTCTTAACAATAGAGAACAAACTGAGGGTTGCTGGAGGGGAAGGGGGGTAAGGGGGTGGGTTAAATAAGGTGATGGGCATTAAGGAGGGCACTTGTGATGAGCACTGGATATTGTATGTGATAAATCACTAAATTCTACACCTGAAACTAACATTACACTCTATGTAAACTAACTGGAATTTAAATAAAAATTTGAAGAAAGAAAAAAATTCCCTCAGTGCATATTCCGTTTTGTATTAATGAGTAACTTTTTTTTGAAATGCATTCAAAACTGGATAAAAGACATTTACTGATCTTTTTCTTATGGATTTCCTTAGAGTACTCCTTTTTTTTTCTTTAAGATTTTATTTATTTATTTGACAGAGAGAAAGATCACAAATAGACAGACAGGTAGACAGAGAGAGAGGGGCAAGCAGGCTCCCTGCCGAGCAGAGAGCCTGATGCGGGGCTCGATTCGGGGCTCCATCCCAGGACCCTGAGATCATGACCTGAGCCAAAGGCGGAGGCTTTAACCCACTGAGCCACCCAGGTGCCCCTCCTTAGTGGTATTGTTGATTATGCTTTGATAATGATTACTATAAATTAGTGGTACATGTGAGACTGAGTAATATTTTAACCCCAGATTTCTTGAAAAATCAACACCAAGACATGATTAAATATGTAAGGATTTTATTAGAAAAAAATGGCTAGATGAGAGGTAAGGGTTCTGGACAGACTGAGAGGACAATTTAAGTTTCACCCTGAGTGCAAGAGAGAGAGAAAAAGTTGGATAAAATCATCCAACTGTACTGCTGTGCAGTGTAAGACAGGTTTGGCAAAAGCTGTTGGGAAGTCTTCAAGTCAAAGCTGGTGATCAGAGAAATTTGTTTACACCAGAAACAGTTCTGTTAGTATCCCTGTTGCACTGCAATGTTGTCTGGGAGCAGCCCATCAGATATGTATGCTTGCAAAAATGTGGTTATGAATCTCAAAGTGTAGCAGATGTTTCACTCATCTATTATATTTTTGAGGATGCTAGAATTAGTATATCTTAATATTAACTTTCAAATTACTAATATAATATATTATATATTTGTTTTCTATTTTTTTCTATTTATGTAATTATTTGTTTCTATGTATTTTATATATGTGATATATGTGTATATATGTATATCACACAACAAATGTATAGAAACAAATATATGCTTAGAAATATGTATGTGAAATATATAAAAATATATATTTCTCATATATATCTGATAAATATATCATATATACCCATATATCTGATATATATATGAGAAATATTTAGAAATATATACATATGGTCTTCTCAAATAAATTTACTTCTGTGTTCTCCCTGAAGAAAGAGCAATGTAACATTACCTATGACTAATTATAAGAGTCAAAATATAAACACATATTTTATATACTATGTCAAGTTCAAAATAGTTAAAATGATTGTCATATCATATACTTAGAAATTTAAAGATTCTGTTAAGAAAGCAGTCATTATAAAGATCAACTATATAAGAAATAGGAAAACATGTCCATTTTAGCATATAGAACCATAGTAAATGACAGAGGGGAATTCCTAAAATTACTAAAAAATTTAGTAGCGTACAAATCCATGCAATTTGCAACTTTCTATTTATTCTTTCTCTAGTTTTGGCCTTATTTTTGTAAGAAATGTACATTTCAATTAATTATTAATACCTGAATTTCATAATACCATATTTTAAACTCCATTGTCTGAGTAATTTTGTCTTTTTTGTTTTGTTTTGTACTTTTTCTTCATCAGTCTTGTCAAAACAACACAAAAAACTGTTTTTTGGTTTTTTTTAATTTAAATTCAATTAGCCAACATATAGTACATCATTAGTTTTTGATGTAGTATTCAATGATCATTTGTTGCGTATAACACCTGGTGCTCATCCCATCATGTGCTCTCCTTAATGCCTGTCGCCCAGTTACCCCATTCCCCACCCATCTTCCTTTCTACAGCCCTCAGTTTGTTTCCCAGAGTCAAGAGTCTCTCAAGGTTTGTCTCCCACTGGGATTTCTTCTCTTTCTGTTTTCCTTCCCTTCCCCTGTGACCCTCTGTGCTATTCCTTATATTTCACTTAGCAATTTTATTGATTTCTATCCTTATTTCTTCTCTTTTTTTTTATTTTACTCTATTATTTTTCTAATTTCTTCAGGTGTTTTAATTCTTTCTTTTCTGATACGTTGAAAGTTAAATTTTCTAAGTATGAATTAACATTTGTGTTTTTCATGTAATCAGTGTATGTTTTCATGTTCACAGGCTGAAGTGATATCAGAAAAATGTGTCTAGCTAAATATTAGGAACATTTTTTAGTCTTTTCAGTTGACAGAAGTTAGAATGTGGCCTATTGAAAATTTTTAGTGGTCTCTTACCCCTCCCAACTTGTAAGCAGCAAGTCAGACAAGGTATATGGTTTTTATGGTAAATTGGGACTGAATAATTTCGAGTCATTATTGATACAGTTGAGAAGTCAGTCTGTCCAAAGTGGATGCTGGGGTAATTAAGGTCAATTTCAACAGCATTTTAGCATTCTCAGCACATCTAAGCTAGCCAATGTGTTTAGACTGTTTTGTATTTTCAAAGTGTTCAGATATATTTTGGTATATGAATCATAACAATGGAAAAACCTCTCAAGCCAGAGTAAAGAAATACTCATCTAATGAATTTAAAGTGTTCATATTGGGGGTCTAGATCTATATTACAATGTCATAGAACCAAAACCCATTTCATTTTTGTGACCTGACATTCTTATTTAGGTAGTAAAGGCAAATATCTCTAAAATCAAGAGCCTATTGATTCAGCTGGTGGGAATGCTATGGCCCAAAAACAACTCAGAAAATTTTATTACTTATGGCAGTTTTTTCTTAAAACTGGTTTCTTGACCTTAGCAATTTTCTTCTCATCCTGTGCTTCAAGGGGTCAATGCAACTGCACATGTGGTTACCAGGATACATGTGCACACACTGCCTGATGCAAGCGCAGTGGAACAGCTTGATTTGTCATCAAAATGGAGAAAGCTTGAGGGAAAAGTGATGTGATGGGTAGCAGCTAGAATTTACAAATGCTGATTGTCCTGTAAATTAACAAAACAGTGTTGATAGCTGTCGAGGCCGCGCGACAATCTCGAACCAGGTCTGAGGGTAAGGGAATGAGGAAAAAGAAGTAGAGAGACAAAGTGTGGGAGCAGGAGGGACACAGTGGATGATGTCCAAACAGTGTTGAATTTTATTTCAGAGTGCACTTGATTATATAGTATAAGTGAAACAATTACAAAGAAGTGTTTATATTTAGAAGTCACGTAATGCTCTTTTGAGCTTCTTCTTTATC
>CM052895.1:69304274-69445908 GCA_028534135.1 Potos flavus | reverse complement strand
GTAATGCTCTTTTGAGCTTCTTCTTTATCTCTGTTTGCAGCACTAAGGACAGACTCTTCAGACAGCAGGAGCAGGTTATAGCCCGGGCAAGGACAGCACAGGCCCATAATGATAAGGCCAGCTTACAAGGTTTCCCATGTGAGCAGTCACGCACCTGCAAGCTTCAAGGCCCATTGCACAAGCCCTTTCTCTAGCGCCCACATTCCGTCCGCTCTTTTTCTGAACGGGCGGGGGGCACGAGTCCGGGCTTGGTTTGGTCCTACCAGCAGCTAGCTTGCGGCTGCCCACAGATAGCAAGTTGACACCATGCACAAATGCGTGCGTGTGTTTGTCTATCTGTATACTGAAACTTAGTTGTATAGATATATGTTTCTAATGTGAAAGGCACATGAGAAGAAATAATTTATAATTGATGTGTGGTTAAGAGTTTGCATTTCCTATGTAGAATCAGCAAATAATGACATTGCATTATTTCAAATATTAGTTTGTCCCACCTGCTTACTCTTACAGTATAGCAACAATTGCCTTATTTTCCTGGTTAATAAATATTACCCTAACAGAATTTCTGGAGGAATCTTAAATAACCCACTAGAACTGAATTACATTTGCTATTTCCACACCATTTCCAAAACAGACATCATTTTGAAAGATTGTTAACTAAAGACTATTGAAATGAATTTCAGTTTTGTGCCTGAACCTATAGCAATGCTATTTGAAATGTCCACTAGTAAGAGTTCTCAGGGACTTGGAGTTCTCTGCAGTCCTAAAAGATATTTAAATACTTACATATCATTTCTCTCCATGAGCAAGATGTTTTACAAATTTTTTGAATTATTTCACAGCATTGATACTATACAGAAGAAATTGTAATATACTAAAATATTTTCTCTTTATTAATTTTGTTGCCTAGAATCCTTAATTTTATGATTGTATATAGCTTTCTTTTTAACTTATTAACTTTTATTTTATTTTATTTTATTTTAAGATTTTATTTATTTGACAGAGAGATCACAAGCAGGCAGAGAGGCAGGCAGAGAGAGAGGGGAAAGCAGGCTTCCCGCTGAGCAGAGAGCCCGATGCAGGGCTCGATCCCATGACCCTGAGATCATGACCTGAGCCGAAGGCAGAGGCTTTAACTCACTGAGCCACCCAGGCGCCCCTAACTTATTAACTTTTAATGGAATGAAAATGGTCAAAGATGACTGATATAGAGAGCTTAAAATGAGAAGGAAAAGAGATTCAACTTTTTTAGGGCTAGGAAATTAAAATCATAAAGGAGATGTGAAGTGACTTATGGGTCATTTACTATTTAAAAATCATAAACATTCTATAAATTAAATTCCCTCAATTCACCCTTTCCATGTTTTCAAAAGGGGTAAATACACAGATCTTATCTTTCCTAAGATAGAAAAACTCTTAAAGGAATTTCAAGCTGTAAAGAATTTCTGTGTCAAAATCTTACATAACATATAGACATTTAATTGAAGATATTAATTTTTGTACTCTAGTTGCTGACACATAACCATTTAGCATTCATGTCATTGACAGATATTTATTTCATCACCACAAGCTATAACATATAAAAATTTAATTATGGATATTCATTTCCTTCTTTTATCCGTGATGTATACCCATTTAACTATCACATCATGGATACATACATATATTTTCACCAGTGCAAGCTGTGAAATGTTAAAATTAAACTGCAGACACCTATTGCCTGTTCTAGTTTCATGCACATAAAAACTAGGCACGAAATTATAGCCAAACAGGTATTTTACTCTTAAATACTTTTAATAAAATGATGTTTTCAATTTTAGTAAGTGGATATTTAATCTTTCAGAAAACTAACTATAAATTTAGATATGAGCAATTGTCTAACAAATAATATGAAACTGAAATAATTCAATACAACTTCAAAAATAAAACTTCAAATTAATTTTTTATAAAAATGAAGCATATGTGCTATAAAATGTCAAGAAAAGGGAAAAAGCACCTAAAATTAAAAACTCACACCAAAATTCTAACACTTGAAGACAGTCTCTGACAAAATTCACTTACATTATAGAGAATATCTCTCTATTGCACATAAAAAGTTACAAAGGTAAAGATATATAGGTAGACAGACGAAGATATGCAAAGAGAATAGTGCTTTAGAAGAAAAATTATTAAAATGCAATGACATTTAACAAAGGAAATAAAGCTAAAGACAAAGTACAGAAATTGATGAATTTCAGATAAATCTTGTTTTACCAGAAGACATATAGTTACTATAAAATCTGTTTAAATTTAGAAAACGTACCCAAAACTGTGTGGCTTCACTTTGGGTCATCAGAGAGAGCATTACAATTACTGATGCCTGAGTTTTACCCCCATAAATTCTGATTTAATTGATCTAGGAAGGTGTGGCTGGATTATCAGGAGTTTTAAATGTTATTCTAACATGAAACCAGAGTTGAGAATCACTGATCTAAAGCAGGGAAAGTTACAGTGAAAATCTTCAGTTATGTAAGATTTAAAAAGTTACAAATCTTTTATTTATAAGCTTATATTTAAAGCTTATTTATATATAATAGTTATAAAGCATACAGCTTCATAAATGAAGAAATTAGCAGATTTATACTGCTGTTATTACTTTATTATTATTATTTTTATTTTACTGACCAGGAATTAAATATATTTTATAAATCAAAAAGTCTCATAGTTATTTTTTAAAAGATTTTATTTATTTATTTGAGAGACAGAGCACCAGTGAGAGAGAGAGAGCGAGCAGGAGTGGAGGGGGAGGGACAGAGGAAGAAGCAGACTCTGCCCAGCAGGGAGCTGGACAAGGGCTCTATCCCAAGACCCAGAGATGCTGATCTGAGCCCAAGGCAGACACTTAACTGACTGAGCCACTCAGGCGCCACCCCAACAGTTATATAATCTTAGTTATTTGAATTCATTCAGTCACCACAAATATCCTTTCAGTATGGTTTCCTCTTCCCCCTTTGCTTTTAATCGTATCTTTAATGGCAGAATTTAATTGGTTTCTTCCTACATATCTAACTATTCAACCATTTATATATGTATTTCATGTATTTATGCTATAATTTTCTTAGAATGGAGTTCTAGGAAATAAAATTCTTGATTTACATTGTTTTATGTAAAACATTGTAGGTTTTATTTTACAGTTTACATTAAATCCCTTGAATATTGCTGTAGAGAAATATGAGGTAAACCAGACTTTTGCCTGCTTTAATTAACTTTGTTTTCTTGTTCATGTGTCCATGAATCTTCTTTCTCTTTTGATCTTAGTCCCTTGATGTTTATCATCATTTTTTTTTCTGGTGACTGATACTTCATTATGACATATCTCAAGTCTAACCAACCATTATTTCTTTTTAACTCCTTATGTAAGTGTGTGTTCTATTTTGTTTTGCTTTTCAGTATAACCAGTTATTGGATTTCATTCGCCTTCACTATCTATCATTTTAAAAAATATATTTGTTTGTAAAGGATAAACAAAGGAGCTTGCATGAAAAACAATAGAGAAATAATGAACAATAATTTAAAAAATTGTGCACCCTCTACTCAGGCCAGTAAGTGGAATTTCCTAGAATCTAAGAGGCCCCCACTAAGAGCTTCCTTCTTATTCCCCCCACTGCAGGGTAACCATTATTCCAAATATTGTGTTTGGTTCATTAAGTTTCTTTATAGGATTATTACATATATTGTTATTCCTAAGCACTATATAAAAATTTTCAAGCAAATAAATAAATTCATGCCATATATTCATTTGTGACATGTTTGTTTTACTCAGTGTTACATTTTTGAAGTGAAAATAACACTGATAAATATACCTTACAGTTAATTCAGTTTAACTGCCATTATTCTATTATGTAAATATTTTATATATTTTAAAAATGTGTTTAACTCTTGTTGAACATTCCATTGTCTTCTAAGTATTTTACTTTTTAGAACAATACTATTATAAACATTCTTACATATATTTCTTAGGCCATGTGTATGAGTTATTAAGGGTTAATATAACCTAGTAATATAACTTCTGAATCCTAGGATATGCTCATGTTCACCTTTTGTATGGTAATATCAGATTTTTTTAAAGTTTATTAAAAATTTTACTCTTTCAAATGAGAAGTACAATTATATCATATATCCTCATATATTGTATAGCTTATATATCTTCAACTGCATTTTACTTTGTCCAACTTTTTTTTTTTGGTAATCCGGTACATGAAACATAATACATAATGTGGATTTAGTTTGCATTGTATTTTCTATTGATTACTTTAAATATCATTTCTTTGTGTGTGGACCATTTGTGTTATGTATTCTTTGAAATCCCTGTTAACATCGTTGCCTGTTTTTTTTTCCCCACTGAGTTGCTTGTTCTTGTTGTTTTGTAGATATTCTTTATTCTGGATATTTATCTTTAGTTATATGTTTAATATATATATTTACCAAATACAATAGACTTCTATATTGGTAGTTCCCACTGAAACATACCTTCTTGTACTTAAGCTATGAGTATGTATATATGGAATGTACCATTCCACATTGTTTCTGAATTTGGCCATGTACATTTCTTTGATCACTTGGCTATTAATGAGGATGATATGAACTTATGTTCCATAAGCATTTTCTTACAGACCTTAACCTTTTCGAAGTTTCTTTACTGGTTACCAGCCATCATGTTATATTCTATTTTGAACTCATCAATTTTTGTTGGGGATAAGAAGGCCAGAGATTTTTTTCCTTCTCAGTCTAAAGACCTTTGTTCCTGCAAAATAATATCAAGAGAGCTGCCCTTGAGGAATCCCCCAACAAAAACTCATGTGCATCTGGACTTGATTTAGATGATGAAATTCTAGACTTCATGATGATGTCTGATGCCTCAGTAGAATGAGACATTAGAGAATTTGTGGACATTGAGTATAGTTTGCATATGTGGAAGAGATGTGAGTTATTAGGAGTCAGACAGCAGATTTCAATAGACTGTTACATGGTGTTCTGTAGCAGTAGTGCCTCCCATAGTCAGACCTTTCGGTAATCCTTCCACATTGTTTTTGCTTGGCCAACTGACTTGTTTTGGCCAATGAGATATTATCAAGCAGAGGTTTGATAAATACTTGTACATTGGAATTATCCTCTTGCAATGTTTTCTGTTGGATACCAGCTGCCATACTATAAATAAGCTGGACCAAGAATGATAAGAGGCCAAATGGGGAGAGATTCTGAAGGAAGCAGCCATTTAGGATGCTCCAATCCCAGCTGGGCTTCCAACTAAGACAAACTGCCTGAGTGACTTTAGCTATACCATGTTGAACAGAAGAAAATTCCAGCTGAAGCCAGTCAACCCACAAAGTTAAGAATAACTACATTCTTATTTTTCTAAACCTCTTAGTTTTAGGATCCTTTATATCCATTGGTCCATAACTATCCATAAAATATCCATAAAACATCAAATTTGTCTTCTTAGTCTTTTTATAGTGTCTTTTGGTGAACAAATGATCTTAATTTTAATGTAGCTAAATACGTTGGACTTTTTCTCCATGGTTTCTATTTTTGTATTCTATTTAGTAAATATTTCATGAGTTCATAAGGGTACCTTATTATATTTAAAGTATTAATAATATTTTTCAGTAAATCCATGAGCAATTTTTGTGGTCTGTGTGGTCATGTGTGTGTATGATTGTAGTCCAGTTTTATTTCACTTTCTGGGAAGTTACTAATTTTACTAAAATTGTCTTGTTTTGTTTTGTTTTACAAGACCACAACTTATCTACTTTCATTGCATATTAAGTTTGTGTGTATGTATGAGTTTGTTTCTGGGTTTTCTGTACTATTGTTTTGGTCATTTTATAGCCTTGCATTAATACTAAATTTGTTAGATTTATCCTTAGGTATTTATTTATTTATTTATTTATCTATCTATTTATTTATTTATTTTTTTAAAGAGTTTATTTATTTATTTGACAGAGAGAGATCACAAGTAGGCAGAGAGGCAGGCAGAGAGAGAGGAGGAAGCAGGCTCCCCACTAAGCAGAGAGCCCGATGCGGGGCTTGATCCCAGGACCCTGAAATCATGACCTGAGCCGAAGGCAGAGGCTTTAACCCACTGAGCCACCCAGGCGCCCCTATCCTTAGGTATTTATACTTTTAAGCAATTATACAAGCTGAAAGGAAATAACAAAGCCTTAAATAAAATTAAAAGGACTCCAGATCCTTATCTGAGATGATAGGAAATTATTTGAGTGGCTTGAGGAGAGGAATGATAATGTAATTTAAATTTTAAAAACAAACTAGGACTAGACCTCTTCTAATCCATAAAGAAGGGAAACAGGAATTAAAGCAAGACAGGGAAGAAGTATGGAAAGCATGGAGTCTGATTTAAAAGGTTTTAAAATAATTCAGACATAAATATATAATTACTTATTGTTGGTAGAGACAATGGGAATTTTTGAAAGAAAAAGAATGGAGGAAAGGCTCAATTTTTCATTTGTTTTTCCTTATTTTTTTTTTTTTTTTGCCAAAGTAAGTAGGTTACCATCATCTGAGATAAAAGAGAGTGTATGAAGATAAGATTGAAGTGGGAGAAGTATAAGTTTAGTTTTGGATCTCTTAATTATGAGGTGTTTATTTAATATACACACGGCACACATGACTCTGTTGAGTAAACAGGTATTTGATTCTGAAGCCTAGTAGATAAATACTAACCTAAAATATAAATTAGGGAATTACCAAAGAATGAAAGATATTTCCGTGCCCTGGGGAAAGAGATAATTAAAATAGAAAAGAAAATATGTTTGATTACAATTTTGGAACCCTTCTTCACTGGTAGTTCTAGATGAGCAATAACCATCAGTAGAACACCCAGTGTAATTGTGAAGGAATACTCACAAAGCAAGAGAACCAGGAGTATGTGATATCTTGGTTGATAAGAAAACAAAGTGTTGCAACAGGGAAGAGAAGAACCTACCATATTTAATGTCCTTAAGTAACATCAAACCTGATTAGTGACCTTGGCATTTAATATCACACGCTTCATTGATGATCATTATTACAACTGTGTTGGTGGAAGTAAAACCCTGGATGGAGTAAGAACAAGAGAATATTGAAAGAGAAAAGACAAAATGTGTGTGGAAAACTCTTTTGCATAGTAATGTTATAAAGGGAAGGTAAGAAATTGGATGTAAGCTCTTGGGAAATTTAAGATCAAAAGAGGCTCTTAAAAAAAAAAAAGATAGTCTCTTAGTTGTTGTTTTTTAACATGGCAGAAATGATCACATATTTTGCTTGCTTTTTGAAAAATATGAAGGGGGCACATGGATGGCTCAGTCAATTAAGCATCCAACTCTTGATTATGGCTCAGGTCATTATCTCATGAGATCCGTCCCGCAATGGGCTCGGCACTCAGCACGGAGTCTTCTTCTCCCTCTCCTTCTGCATTCTCTCTCTCATAAATAAATAAGATCTTAAAAAGATATATGAAGAGAGGATCTGAAGATGCAGGAGATAAAGGGAATAATAAAAGGAGTGGTGACTTGATAATAGAAAGAAGAGATGGACTCTAATGTGCAAGTGCCGAATTTGGCCTTTTCTAGGAATCCTTGCCTTCCATCAGTGAGGGGGCACAGGCAGGGTATTGAGTATAAAGCAAGGAGATGTGAAGCTGGGAATTTGTAGAAATTGGGTTCTGTATATATAGCTTCCATTCCCTAAAAGAAACAAGTACTTCAGTTATAAGTGACAAGAGGGGAGGATTTGTAGGTATAAAGAAAAACATACATTAAGCAATCACCCAAAACACTAGAATAATTAATATTCCTCTCATAATACATATGTCTTCTGGGGAGCACTCAGGATTGTTTGAATCACCTCCTCTTCATTCTGTTGCTTAAGAGAAGGATCCCTGCCATAAATAGTGTGAGATGGCTGAACACACGGTATCTGACACCAGATGGATGATATCAATAGCAGTTTTACTAGGTGCATATACTCGCCTGGGGGAGAACAGGGATCCATGCAGGGCCTTACAGGGATTATACTCACAAGCAGAGTAAACAAGAAAGGATTAGGGGAGGCTGGCTTTATAGTAACAAGAGGATAGGTGTCACCTGTTTTCTACAGGGGGGCATAATTGGCTCCATTGAGTAATTTCATAGGCTGGTGGGAGAAGTGAAACCCCTTAGGTTGAGGACCCAGTAGAGTATAGTAGGGCTGGTGTGGCTGATAGTGGAACTAGCTGAGTGGAGAGCTTTTTCTAATGGGGCATTCTTGGTGAAAAGTGGTAACTTGTAGCTAGGCCATTGGGACCCTGTGATGCTCTAACATGTTAAGCTGGCACATAATATTAGCCTTAAGCCACAAGGACTCATTAGTGGTTAGTTGTGAATTTAATTTCATACTAGTCAAAATATTTGCATACTTTTATTCCATCATCTATATTTATTTGTTTTATATTGTTTTCTTTAAATGACTATGACTATTTTTTAAGACTTTTTGAGACAAACATTTTATCTACAGTGTCTATGAAAGTATTGGTAACTTTTTCATTATAGTCTTGTTGTGTTGCTATGGAAATTTCTCCCCAGTTCTTCCCTAATTCTTCTCACTCTGCCCACCTTTCCAGGCCACAAGATGCCTCTGTTTTGATTACTTCCTTGAATGAGCTCTATATAATTCATCAAATAGTGTTGGTTACAAAGATGGAGAAAGCAGGCTGGAATGGTCTACAGCCTTGCTTTAGTGTGTTGTGTCAAATACATACTTGTCAAGTTTATTGGTGCGTTAGGCATATGCCTTCCCCTGTTTTTACGACTTTGCAAGTTGTTTTACAGCAATGAGCGGTATCATATGGATCACAACCTTTTATGTAATAATGGCTCTCATTTGCTCGTTCACCACATTTTTCACATATGACATAAGATTAGGTAGAGATAGCAGAGATTCTAAATATAATATAGTAAGTATAGATTCTCCTTCAGTTCCAACTCCTATCTTACTATGCAGTTTGAATAGAGCCTATCTGCAGCTGTGGAACTTAGTCTACAGCCCTAATCTCATCCTACTAATCAAGGGATCGTGGAGAGATATTTATGTTAGTGAAAATTTGAAGAAAATTAGAGTCTTTTTAGAGGCATAGGTGGTATATGTTGACTCTTAGTTTGCTGATTCACCTTGGTATACACACAGTGTGTAGCTATGACAGTGTCTTTGCTTCATCACAAATTGTGTTCTTTCTATATCTTTTCAAAAAATATGTTTGCATTGGAGTTCATGAAAGAAGAATGGGAAAGGTATTTCTACATTCCTATCTTTAACTGGAATTGCATTTCAATTTATAAACATGAAATTTGTTTTAAATTATCAATGAAAGAAAAATCTAAGTGGAAAATGAAGATGGGGAAAGAATTAAATTTTTAAAATGATGGGGTACTTGGGTAGCTCGGTTGGTTAAATGTCTGACTCTTGATTTTGGCTCTGGTCGTGATCTCAGGATTATGAGATTGAGCCCTGCATCAGGCTCTATGCTCACATGGGAGTCTGCTTGAGATTTTTTCTTTCCTTTTCCCTTTTCTTTTGCCCCTCTACCTCTTATGCATTCTCTCTCTCTCTAAAATAAATAAATAAATCTTTAAAAAAATAAATGATTATTAATTTTTTAGGTACTGTCAAGAATGACCCTCAACAAGGTAAGCAAAATTGGCAGAGTAAGGATTTTGAAAATCTCTTCCTCTTAAAAGCAATAAGAAAATTGGCAGACATTGTCACAGTCAATTATCACATAACTCTAGAAATTTGCCAAAGACTTATAGAAACCCAGGGAGCATTTATTTAAGAAAAACAGCTGGATCTCTGTAAGAAAAGTGAGCTTTTTCATGCCTTTCAATAATTTCATACTTGCTCTCCAGCTTCACAATAGCTTAGAAAACTAATAGGCTGCACTCCCAATCAAAACCAGTACCTAGAAGGTACTGGAGGGAACAGAACAGGATTAGAACTCCTTTAAAGTTTCATTCTGAGAGAATTAATATTTGACTTTTTTTGGCGGTTCCCTGAAAGACCCATTTGCAAGACTGTCTGAATTTGACACAATCCAAAGCTTTCCAAGTGTGAAAAGCCTTTTTTCCAGGGGTGCAGGGGGCGGTATTAGAAACAATTAAAATCAGTTGTTTAACTTTGTGGCTCTGTGAGATGGTGAAAAAAATTGGAGAGAGTAATATGCTAACCAGAATGTTAAAAAGAAAAGCAGATGTTTTTGAAATACTCTGACATAATCTGTGGAATCAGGAAGGCCATGCAAATGCTGTGTGTACATGTGCCCAGGGCTGCATGCAGGCTTAAGAAAGGCTTGAGACTGCCCTCAGTTCTCATGTCTGGTTGACCTTAAGGTTCTGTACAAGTAGGAAGTGAAGGCTAAGGTGTAGTTGTCAACTCCCTGGCTGAGCATTAAAGGCATATCCCAGTATACACGTATAGCCCCTTAGCAAGTAAACACTGGGAGACTTACTGGTTCTAGGAATTGAAGGAACTATCTGTCCAATTGTTAATTACCACTAAGCTACCCAAGCAGAGGCTTTAGGTCACACACAATAAATACCATAGACTTTGCAAAATTTATTTAGGAAAGCTCTGGCAATTAAACTACATGGTACTGACATAAAAAAGACATACAAATCAATGGAATAAAATCAAGAGTCTAGAAATGAACTCATACATTTATTGACAAGTGATTTTTGACAATGGTGCCAAGAATATTGGGTGGGAGACATCATTCTAACAAATGATGCTGGAACAACTGGATATTCCCATACAAAATAAATAATTTGTATACCTACCAGACACTACAAAAATTTAAGCCAAAATGAATCAAAGACCTAAATGTAAAAGATAAAACTATAAAAGCCTTATAAGAAACAAAAATATAAATCTTCACACATATAAATCTTCCTGACCTTGCATTAGGCAATGGTTTCTTAGATATGACACTAATAACCAAAGAAGAAATAAATAAATTGTACTTCATCAAAATTTAAAAAAAAAAGTGCTGTAAAGAACATTTATCAATAAAGTAAAAAGACAACTCACAAAATGGGAGAAACATTTGTGAATCTTCCATCTGCTGGGGGACTAGTATCTCGAAATATATACAGAATTGTTTCAACACAACAATAAAATAGCAACCCAATTTTTAGATATGTACACAGGACTTGGATAGAAATTTCTCCAGGGACGCCTGGGTGGCTCAGTTGGTTAAGCAGCTGCCTTCAGCTCAGGTGATGATCCCAGGGTACTGGGATCGAGTCCCTCATCGGGCTCCTTGCTCAGCGGGGAGCCTGCTTCTCCCTCTGCCTCTGCCTGCCTCTCTGCCTGCTTGTACTCTCTCTCTGTCTCTCTCTGACAAATGAATAAATAAAATCTTAAAAAAAAAAAAAAATTTCTCCATATAAGTTGTACAAATGGTCAATTAACACATGAAAAGAAGCTTAACATCATTAAGAAAGTGCAAATCAACAAACAATAAACCACTCACACTAGGGTGGCTATGATTAAAAAGATAATACAATAACAAGTCTTGAAAAGAATGTGGAGACATCTGAATCTTGATTTATTACTGGAGATAATATAAAATTGCACAGTCACTTGGAAAAGAGTCTGTAAGTTCTTCAAACATTTAAACATAGAGCTGTCATTTGACACAGCAATTCTATAAGTATATACCTAACAATTGAAAACGTATGTTCATAAAAAAATTGTATATGACTGTTCAGAGCAGCCTTATTCAAGACTAAAGAGTAGAAACAACTCGAAGGTCTGTCAGCAGATCAATGAATATACAAAATGTGATATATCCATACAATAGAATATTTGCCAGCTATAAAAGTGAAGAACTGATACATGCTCCAACATGAGTATTATGCTAGTGAAGGAGTCAGGCACAAAAGGTTACACGTTTCATGATTCTATTTATATGAAATGTCCAGAATAGGCAGATTCATAGAGACAGCACTTTAGAACAAACTGGAATTAGTGCTGTTAGTGGCACAACCCTGTGAATATACTAAAAACAATTGGACCATACACTTTAAAAGGTGAATTTTATGACATATGAATTATACCTCAAAACAAATAATGAAATAATGCATCTAGGTAAAATCATCAATGGCTATTAAAACTATTAGGTGAAGGGTTGATTGAGGAACTTCATGATAGATGAATCTGTATGACAACCCCTGAATATTATTCAAAATGTTACAGACATACATTAAGTGCCTCCTGATATAATGCTCTAGGAAGAACACACACCATTTAAGAAATAGTCTTTCTAAAAGAATTGAACTTGAAATTATCAAGTCTATAACCACCAGTTTTCAGGAAATATGAAAGACAGAGATGCATGTTAAATGATATCATAGGAATGCAAGAAATCAAATTAAGACACTGGGGATTTAAGAAAGAAGTGACTCAGTGTCCTTAAATAAATGATTTGAAGAAAAGTGGAGGAAATGGAAATATAAATTCAAGTCAACTAAGCCATAAAAAATCTAAAGATTTGAACATGAAAAATAATTTTTAGAAAATCTAGGATAATATACAGAGGTTGAGTATTAGAAGATTATAAAAAATTTGAATACTTCATAAAGTTAATAATTTCTTAATATCACCTAATACTAAATCTGTATAAATTTGCACAGATCATTAACTCTAGGTGATAATGGACACTTGGGACTCATAATACTATTTCTTCCCTTTTGTATATGTTTGAAAATTTCCATAATACAGAGGTTTAAAAAACTCTAATATTCAACAGCAGTGGGTTGGTATTGATAAGTTCATCTACTGAACTAGGATTGTTTCACTGGGGAAAGCATTATAGAGTCAATGGGATGATCTTGGGCCTTGTAATCCAAAATGCCTAGGTTTGAACATGGCTCTGTGACTTATAAGTGCTATTACCTTGGGCAAGTTACTTACTTTTCTAAATCAGTTTCCCATCTGTGAGCAAGGATAATGTTACCTACGGCAGAAGGTTTATGGAGGAACAAGTGAGATGTTATAAGTAAAGTGGGCATCACTTTATGTATATATAGGGCCTGGCAAGAATAAGATAAATGTCATAGAATAAAATAAATGTCAACTACTTTAAAACCTGGCTCTACAAGTAGTAATCTCTATTGAATCAGATTTCTAAATAGTAAGCCATGTTTGTTTTCAATTCTAAGTTAATACTCACAAAAGAAAGCCGATCAATAGTGATTCCTTAACTCCTCATGCATGTTCATACTGTATTAAGGAAACCAAAATAGCCAACTCATAATATTTGAAAATAAATGAATTTGTGATAGTTCCTGATTTTGTAAAGAGGCTACTTGATAACAGATATGCCTATTTGGAACAAATTCATTAAAGATAAAAATGCCAAGAAATAAGCTTATGAAGAAATAAACTATATATTTTATGATATTTGAGGGGAAATAAATACGGCTCAAATTATTATAGTCACTAATAGTAGTAAATTTAAGACAGAGTTTTGAAACTGTCTTTTCTGCATATTAGCCATTTTTAAGCTAAATTCAAGATATTATATATAAATTTTGATAAGCATTCTTATTTTTACTTCAACTTCCTCATCCCCAACTTTGGATCACTTATAACATTGTTTCCAAGAGCCAGGATCTATTCAGATAGTTTATATTACAAAACTATGAGTCATTTCTATATGTATACATTATATTCCTCACTGTAGAGGAAGGATAGAGAGAAGGGACATGATCCAGAGACTCAAATGTTATAATCTCCTCTTCTTTATGGCCTGTTATTATCTTTGTTAGTGATGTCACTCTGTATTCTTCATAATAAATGACATATACAGTTTCATATCCCCCAGGTCTTTACAGTTTTCTTTCCATTTATTTTCACTTAATATTTGATAGAAAATTGGAATATATTCCTTGGGGGGAGGGGAAGCAGTCTTTGATGCTCTTCTGTGTGATTCTTTATCGTTACATATTTGCCAACAGATGTCATGACTTTTGTGATGTATTTGAGGAAAAATATTTTCCTGGTACTGTTTTGCTTCTCATATTTTGGGCTCTTTTTTTTAATTATTATTTATTTATTTGACAGAGATATCACAAGTTATTACAAATCAAATATACTCTTACCATACAATCTAGCAGTCCCATTCCTTGGTTTTTACTCAAAGAAGTTGAAGATTAATGTTCACACAAAAACTTTACATGATTGTTTATAGCAGCTCTATTCATAATTGCCAAAATTTGGAAGCAACCAAGAAGTCCTCCAGTAGGTGAATGGATAAATATACTGTGGTACAGCCAGTCAGTGGAATATTATTCAGTGATAAAAGAATTGAGTTGCCGAGAGAGAGAGAGAGAGAGAGAGAATTGAGTTGTCAAACCAAGAAAAGACATGGAGGAATCTTAAATGCATTTTACTAACTGAAAGAAGCAATCTGAAAAGTCTAAGTACTATATAGCTATGTAACATTCTGTAAAAATCAAAACTATGGAGACAGTAAAAAATATTAGTGGTTGCCAGGGGATGGAGAAGGAATGGGAGGAATGAATAGGTGGAGCACAGAAGACTTTTAAGTCTTTGAAAATATTCTATTATATAATAATGGTATATCATCACACAATTATCCAAACCCACAGAATGTTCAACACCAAGAGTGAATCATAATGTAAACTGTGGACTTTGAGTGATTATGAATATCAGTATAGGTTAATCAGTTTTAACAAATATGCCACCCTGGTATAATAAGGAAGGCTATACATGTGTTAGGACAGAGGTTATATGGAAAATCTCTATACTTTCCCTTCCATTTTGATGTGAAACTAAAACTGCTTTAAAAAAAGTTAAGTCCTTATATATGTATATCTATACGTTATATATACGTATACATATATATCTTTTCTTTGACAATAATGTAACCAAAACAAATTTTTAAAACCTAACTTACTATAAATTAGAAACCTTATTAAATAGCCAGAAGTTAAAGGAAATTAACTAGTTTACCTATAACTGACAAAAAAAAAAAAAAAAAAGAGAGAAAGTTTTATGTTAAATTATTGCCGTATGGCTAAAACTCTCCTGGAAGAAATGCCCAAAATATTTAATTATCAAAGAAAGGCTAAAAATAAAGGAATTAAGTATACAGTTTAACAAGGCAAAATGAAAACAATGATAATGATAAAAAACTAAAAAGTATATAGAAGGTAAAGAGACAGCATGAAATCAGGGAAAGAAAAAAAAATAAAGCAAAAAATTAGTTATTGGAAAATATCAATTAGACAAATTTTAAAAAGGTATTCACATAAAAAAAATAGCTACATTGTTCAGACTAACACTATCAGCCATGATAAGGTAATTGGTATGGGCTACTATTTATTTCATAAACAAAAATAAAATTGGAAAAGTATATGTAGTAACTACATTTAGATATGGAAAAGAAGCTGGGCATGATTTTGATTCCTGAAAAAGGAAAGTAAAGTGAGCTCACAGTTTCCTTACTTTACTAGAATATCTTCTTGAATTCTCTGTTAGGAAAAGAAGAGAAAGTAATGAATAACCAGAAAGGCAACTTGAAAAGGAATAGAAGATTAGCTTTACCCACTCATAAGAAAATTACAATAAATGTAAATGGAATAAACTCTTCAACTAAGATACTGTTAGGCTGAATGAAAAAGAAAGATCCAGCTTTATGCTGTTGAAAAGAGGCATACATTAATATGAGACAAAGATAGGTTAAAAATAAGAGCATAGAAAAAGATTTACAAATATTAATCATTAAAAGCTGAAATAACTATGTAAATATCATTCCAAGAAAACAGGATAATGAATATTCCCAGAAATAAATAAAGGTATTTGATAGGAATAAAAATGTCAATCTATCAATAATCCATCAATCCATCATTAATTTTAAATGGGGGTATGCACCTGATCAAGGAGCTTCCAAAAACATAAAACAAAAATAAATAGATTTGAAGAAAAGTACTGACAAATCCAGGTTATAGTTTAGGATTTCAACAGTATACAGCAGTTGACAGAAAAAGTAGAACAAAGATCAATACCAAAATAAAAAATGGCTAAAAGACTTGAACAGATATTTCAGAAATGTAGATACATGAGTGACCAAGAAACCAATGAAGAAGCACACATCATTTTTATAATAATAAGGGAAATGAAATTAAAACCATATTGAAATTCTAATACACAAAAACTATTAAGATTGACAGCCTATGTTTATATATATGAATTTATTCATATATATTAATTTATCATCAACATGCACACATGTGTGTATGAATGTGAAAACAAGATTGTCAAGCGTAATTCATTTGGTCAAATATGGGAATACAACAAATGCCCCTCAACAGAAAAATTTATAGTTATGTTATAAAAATATAATAGAACACTACACAGTGATTAAATAAGGGGTGGAGGTAGAAACAACTAATTCAGGCAACAATGTACTCAAAATATTATGCTGTGTGAAAGAATTCAGACACAGATACATAATGTACTTAAGAATTCCATTCAGATGAAGTTCTAGAACAGGTAAAATTAATATATGTTATAATTAATCATATCAATATTCTTTCTGTAGTAGAACATGTAGCAGATATTGACTGGGAAGAGGCATGGTGAATTTTTCTGGAGGGTTGGAAATGTTCAAGATCTTGATAAATGTGTGTATTATATGTGTGCTTGCAGTTTTCAAAATTCATGTGACTATGCATTTAAGATGTGTACATTTCATTTCATGTACAATATGCCACAATATAAAATAAGGATAGAATGTGGGGTGCCTGGGTGGCTCAGTGGGTTAAAGCCTCAGCCTTCATCTCAGGTCATGATCTCAGGGTCCTGGGATCGAGCCCCACATTGGGCTCTCTGCTCAGCAGGGAGCCTGCCTCCCCCTCTCTCTCTGCCTGCCTCTCTGCCTACTTGTGATCTCTCTGTCAAAAAAATAAATAAGATCTTTAAAAAAAAAAGGGATAGAATGAAAATATAAATTAGGAATGAGAAAATTGTAAAACTTAATAACATTAAAATTAAAATCTAAGGGTCGCCTGGGTGACTCAGTCAGTTAAGTGTCTCTTTTTTTTTCAAGATTTTATTTATTTATTTGAGGGGGAGAGAGAGAGAGAGAGATAGCAGGAGTGGGGAGAGAGAAGCAGACTTCTGTCTGAGCAGGGAGACTGACACAGGGCACGATCCCAGGACACTGAGATCATGACCTGACCCAAAGGCAGACACTTAACTCTCTGAGCCACCCAGGCACCCCAGGTGTCTGACTCTTAATTTCTGCTCAGGTCATGATCTCAGGGTTGTGAGATCGAGCCTTATGTCAGGCTCCTCACTCAGTGGGAAGTCTGCTTCTCTCCCTCTCTCTCTGCTCCTCACTACACTTGTGCATTCTCTCTCTCTCTCTCTCTCAAATAAATAAATAAATCTTAAAAATAGTAATAATAATAAAATCTAAATATTAGATTTTTATCTAATCACTCTATTAAGAAATTTAATTCTCATCAGTTATAACTTCCAGTTTTAAATAAGTAGTAGGAATATGAAGGAGAGCATAGAAAATATAGTCAATAATATTGTAATAACTTTGTATGGTGACAGATGGCAACTACACTTATGGTAAGTGTTTCATAATGTATGCAAATGTCAAATCATTTATGTTGTACACTTGAAACTAACATAATATTGTATCAACTATTCTTCAGTTAAAAGAAATAGAAGTCTCAAACAAAATGCCCTCAGACAAAATTGAAAAAATAATACAGGTTACTCTGTAGATGTTAAATCCCAAGAGAAGCAAGAGAGAATAGGAAGTTCAGATAGATGCTATTATACTTGCTTAGATTTTCATCTTTAATTTCAAATAATATAAATAAAATTGAGATTGTTTTTAGATGGTAAGATAGATGATTCATAAAAACAATTTGGTGCAAATATTTTTAAAGCATATTACTCATATTTCTAACATGAATATTTCTGAAGGCAAAGATATATTGTGTATTATTCATAGCAATAGGATTTTGATGAATTAATAATAAAATCATATATGACAACTCCTCTTTTATTAGTTAATTCTATATTGTATTTTATTAATTGGACCATATTTCTAACATTGATATTTCTGAGTTTTATTTTTTATTTTTTGCTTTTTATGTTTATTTTTTCTTTCTTTCTTTTTTTTTTCCTTTCTTTTATTGTGAATTGCACAAGAATTTTTGGTTCATAGCAGAATTAATCAAATGATCCTCTAAATTCCCTGGCCATTAAATTCTTTTAGTCATAATTTTTTTTTTTTTTTTTTTTTGGTTAATTATGATCAAGTGTTAGGAATGGACCTTTTTACATGAGTATTTCAAACAGATAAAATGTGTAATTCTATGTGTCACATATGAAAAAAATCATTGTATTGATTTATTTTTTTTAGATTATTTGGATAGATCAATAATATGTGCAAGTATAGGAAATAAAGTGATGAAGACATTGCGGAAGACAGGACTCAAATATTGCTACATTATTTAGTTTTAAAGACAGTTTCTTTATTTTTCAGTTTAGTTATCCATAGGCAAGAGCATGAGATTATTTGCTGAAATATGCTGTCATACAAAATGAGAAGCCAGAAAATACAATGAGAAGAGGTGATCTAATTCATTGTGTTCTCAAAATTAAAGGACTGGGAAAAGCAGACAGATGGTTCTTTTGAGAGATGAGATGAAACAAGATATTAATATTTAGTACAATAAACACTCATACTTTGAAAGGATGGAATATTATAGAATAAAGAAAGGAAAAGATACAGCTTCTTATTACAGTGTCAAAAACATATAGAGGATATTAGACAAATAACGAGGATGTGTTTAAAATATATATGCAAGAAAAACTTTGCTATTATATGTTGTTTACAGTTTTGTTGTTGGCAGTGAAATTATTATTGAATGAGTACACAGAAATGCCATTCCAGGAAATAATTTTGAGATAAAAAAATAGCTGTAATCAGAGCAGCCTTTAAGTTATTAAGTTTTTTATATGATACCAAGTAACACAACTTTTTAAAAAAGCAATATGTAGGTAGTTCAGTTTCACATGGCCAGTTTACTTTTGATGTTTTTCCTGTCAGCTCATTTTTCTGAAATGATTCTGTACTGTGTATCTTTGGTCTTAATATTTAGTTTATCACCTAATATTAGCCTATGAGTGCAAACAATGAAATGTTTATGCAAATTTATTGGATAATTTTTGATGATCTACATAGAAGTAGCCACCTTACATTTTTTATAGAATTTTGATGGACTGTTCATTTATCTTATTTATATTTTAATAAAAATTGAATACATTTAAAGTATACAACATGATATATGTAATATATGTGATATATATGATATATGTGATATATGTATATATATACACACAATGCAGTATTTATGGCAGTCAAGCTAATTAACATATGAACTCCTCACATAGTTACCATTTTTGTGCATGTGATGAGTGCACCTGAAATCTGCCCTCTGAGTATGTTTACAGTGTTTAATTCAGTATTATTAAGTATTGTCATCATGCCTATGCATTCAATCTCTGGACTTATTCATTCTACTTAACTGCAATTTTGTACCTTTTGGCCAGCATCTCCCCATTTCTTTTACCCCCACCAGCCCCTGGTAACCACCACTCAGAGTTCAACTCTTTCTTTTCTCTTCTCTTCTCTTACCTTACCCCTTACCTTCTTTCCCCCTCCCTTCCCCAATCCTCCCCTCCCTTCCCCTCCTCCTTCCTCTCCTCTTCTCTTCCTTCTTTCCCGAGTCCCTATGTAAATGAGATCCTACAATATTTGTCTTTCTCTGCCTGGCTTATTTCACTGAACATAATGTCCTCCAGGTTCATCTTCATTCTTGCAAATACCAGAATTTCCTTCTTTTTCATGGCTGATGATATTCCTGTGTGTGTGTGTTACATCCTTATTCATTCGTCTGCCATGACTGTCCATTTTTATTAATTATATCTATACTAAAATAAAATAATTTGACAATAATGGGAGGGAGAATTAATAGAAAAGACTTTATGATCAGATATAAATATTAATATAAAATTATAGTAAATACATGAAAATTATCTGATGCATCATGGGTCTACAGAAGAAACACACTTGAGCATTTGATAATGGAGGTGAGTTCCCAGTATCAGAAAATAAAAAAATAGTAAAATGTAATAATTTTTATTTTACAAAACAAGTAGATTCATTCCATATAGAACACATATTTAGTGAGTATTTATAATTATAATCAAATTTTAAAAAATCCTCTTTTACACAGATATGCTAGTGTCAGGACCATCATCTGTTTATGGTTGCATCAGTATTCCTCCCTGAGGTATTTTTTACATCTTTCTCTTGGTTCAGAAAGTAGAAGGCAGCATTCTGTATTTCTTTTAACCAGCAGTAGTTGTTTGCTTCCATATTTTATTAAAACTCCTTAAATGTGACATTTATTTCTTTGATGTATAGCTGAAAAAGACTCAGAATGTCCTCAGATGGACAATGAAAAGATAGCTTATTTGATAAAATTGCTCCAAATTTTCTCATGAGCTGAAGAAGCAATTTTTAAATTTAAGTAATTTTTATAAAATTTAAATAATTTTTTATTATTTACAAAAATAAGAGTTTTCAATAAGATAATTTCAAGCTAATACCTTATTTCTTTGGAATACTCAATATGTTTTGGGTTAAATGGTCAGTTTTTGAGATATTCTCCATAAACTTTCTCTTACCCACAATAGTATCTGTGTTCATAAAGGATGGTGGCTGACTTCAAGCTACCAATGTGACTTCACTGAACAGGGAGTTAGTTCCAACTCAGTGACTGCAGATACTAGAGGATTTGGTCCAGAACCATAAGCTGAATAGTCAGTTAAAGTAATTTATTCTCTTTTGGATATATTCTCAGTCTTTCAGAACTCATTCCATTCCCTTTTCTTCCCATAGTTGATATCTAAGGGAGTAAGGGAAGCTTACCAATCTCCTTTATCAACCCCAAAGTCCATTGCCTAGTGATGAGGATGAGAGATGGAGAAAGAAAAAAACTAGCTTCGTTTATTAGTGGCAATCTGTCCTCAAAATGTGAATATTAAATTTAAAAATACCCTTTTGCCCAGATCAGATTTTCATATCTGTAACTGCCCTCTTGCCACTTGCTACTCTGGTTAAGACAAGGTCACTTGATCAAATGGTCATTCTATATTCTGATGGCATTCATGTTATAACTTTTTATGCTGTTCATGTAGTTAGCTTGATATTTAGGGATAAATTCAGCATTGAGACTGAGATATACATTTCATAGTCTGGTTTCTCTCCAGGCTTTGGCAAGGCCTATGTCACTCTGGCCAAACTGGCTTCCTTTAACATCTTAATGAGACTCTGGGTAGCCCTGAGTATTAATCATCTTCTCCATCCAGCCCCTGAGAGAGTCACTGCCCCCCAAGTCTCTTTATGGAGTCACCATGATCCTTGCTGTATTAGGGCCCGTGGAGGACTTTACTATTGAGGAGTGGCCATTATTCTCCTGGTCTTCCACCAGAGTTTCAATCAGAGTGTAGCAAATAATTTCTCCATTATGAACTTGGCTATATTTCTTTCTTATCTCTATCTTCTTTCTCTTCAGAGAATACTGGGAATGAGGAGGGAACCTTTGTTTTACTTTTTATTCCACTTTGTATGCTTGACTCTTTCTCATTTTTATTGAAATATTCACATAATATAAAATTTCACGTAACTACTTTATAGGGTATAACTCACTAACTTCTAGTATATTCACAAAATTGTGCAACAATTGCCACTGTTCAATTCCAGAATATTTTTATTACCAAATGAACCCTCTCAACTGTTGGCAGTCACTCTTAATTCTTTCCACCCTCCAGTTCCCAGAAACCACTAATCTACTTTCTGTCTCTGTAGATTTACTTATTCTGGATATTTTATGTAAATAGAATCATATGAAATGTGGCCTTTTGTGTCAGGCTTCTTTCACTTAGCATATTTTTTCCAAGTTTATCAGTGTTTTGCATGTTTCACACCCATTAGGTTGGCTATGATTGAAACAATGAAAAATAATAAATGTTGGAGAAGATGTAGAGAAACTGGATGCTTCATATATTACTAGTGGGAGTATAAAATAGTGAAGGTATTGTGGAAAACAGTTTGGCAGTTCCTCAAAAAATTTATGCATATAGTTACCATGTAACCCAGCTAGTTCAATCCTAGGTATATACTCAAAAGAACTGAAAACACAGGATGCTGACACTAAACTTACACATATGCACAGCAGCATTATTTCTAATACCAAAAAAAAAAAAAAAAAGGAAACAATCAAAATGACCATTAACTGATGGCTGGATAAACAAAATGTGGTATGACCATACAATGGAATATCACTTAGCCGTAAAAAAGAACTTAAAAATCTTTTTAAAAATGTTATGCCCCCTTTTTATCAAGATAATTTTTGTTTTCTCCCTTCTTAAAACAAATAATGATATGCTATGGGGAGGTAGACAGACATTGTATTACTAATAAGACATTTATGTCTTCTATATCTATACCTATATCTGGTAATATTTTTGAGATTATTTATTGGAATAATTTCAACTGCTGGTAATGAAAAACCAAACTTCAGGTAGCTTATATATGAGAGAAGTTTTACTGACTCACATTACAGAGGAATTTTAGAATGAAGATGGTGATCAGGTATATGCAATCAAGGTTGCAGCTCCATTTCACACAGATTCTAATTTTTTGGTCATTTTCTGTATGTTAGCTTCAAACACAGCTTGATAGTAAGCTGAACTTAAATTTATTGAATGGAGAATATAGATCTTCATTATTGAATGGAGAATGAAATTTATTTAATTTAATAAAAGTTTAGGTTAGTTTAGTTGAAAGATATGAGTTTATTTTGAAAATTTTAGGCAAGTCTAAAACATCTTGTGGAAGAATAGAAAAACAGCAAGAAAGACATTGAAGAATGTTTACATTCCTCTGACATATTTATTATTCCTGTGAGATGTTTCGAATTTGACCAATTAAATAGAGGAAACCCAACTGAGACAGAAATCTTTTTACTACTCTTAGTTGACGTGGAAATGGAACTTCTCTGTATGATAATGACAACAGCTATATGAAATCAAAATATAAAGCAGTTAAGGTGAAGCAGAAAGGAATCTAGACAGAGCTAATTTGGGGGGATGTTTAAGGGAAGAATTTGAGAAAGGATAGTGCAGAAAGCAAAAAGTAGATCACTGAGGGAAAAACTTTGGATAGGTTATAAAAACTTTACACAAGACATATATTTGAAATTATTTTTAAATTGTTAGCTCAGCCCATTGGATGTCCAGCTGACTTTGGTTGAAATTAGTGTAAGTAATAAGCTAAATATAAATCTAAGTTTATTTGGTGAAACAAATCCTAGATGTATTAGAATTGGTAAGTTAGCAGCATCTCCATATGCCATTGCCCCTATGAAAATGGAATTATTTACTAAAGCCCTTTCACAAACACAAAACAACCCCCCCCAAAATATTTTTTTTTATTTTTCTTGAACCATATTAGGGCAATGTCCATTCCTCAGTCTGTTTCTGTAGCCATAAAGTGTGAGGTGTTGATATGCTTCATCTTTCTAATATAAAAATCAGTGTGTCATTATGGTACAGAAGGTGATTGACTTGAAGAGTTAGAACTTCTTACCCCCCAAATCTGGAATTGTTTCTCCAGGCCTTAGTACAGAACATATGTATGTGGAGGAGATTATAAAATGCCCATCTTTCATAAAATAATTATTGAATAGTTATTGTGTATGTGGTAATGTATAGTAATGGTAAAATAATGAGCTAGACAAAGTCTCCTGTATCAAGTAGCTGACAGGCTAATCCACTAGTTAGATGTAAATATTTAACTTAATATTAGATGATGAATAATATTCTACTTGAGGGTGGAGTATCAGACAACATAGTATATATAACAAGGTGACCTTCATGTCCCTTGAAAATGGACAATGCACAATGATATATGAAAGGAATGACAGGAAAGAGCCTCACGTTCCAGGCAAGGAGGAGGAGCATCTGCAAAGAAACTAACGCTTAAAATAGCTCTGGCTGAGTTAGAGTGAAATGAGACTAGTGGAGTAGGAGGAGCATCCATGGATAAATCCAGTATAAATTTGTAGACTAAGGAATGTAGGCTTTTTTGCACAAACTGTGGCCAAAATATTGGTTAATTATACATATAATTTACTATCCATTCTAATATCTCTGTGAAAAATTATGTATGGGACAAAGAGAAGGGTGGAATTAGGAGGCCTTTTATACGTTGGGATAAAGACAGGTGAGACATCTAAATGGAGAGCATGCAATACTAAAGTTTGGAAAAAAGATATGGACTCTAGACATACAGGTTTAGGATTCAGCTGTTGTTTATTAATTATCAGAGCAATTAGTGCAGAATATAATTATATTACTTCATATTATATTCAGATGCACATATGTACACAATCACATACAATATCTGGGTTTATAGATATTCAGCTAGAATCATTTAGATTTTCAGTGTGTAGAGAAGGAATTCAGAGTACACATATCTAATGAATACTTAAATATTCATAGAACTTTTCCCACTGGAATATTTTAAACCAAATTGAAGTTTTAATATTATTGAAATGAAAGCATAATACCCAAGATTATAAGCATTTTGTGTCATTTAAAATATAAAGTGTTCATGTAAGCTTTGCATTGGCTCTGAACTTTTGCTATTTTGTTGATAACAACATTAGGCCCTAGAAATACTATTTGTGTAGTGTCATCCCATAAAACAATGATTTCTCTGAAGGTTTTAGTGAAGACAGTCCTATTTTGAACTATATTTTTGTTATCTTTGGGCCTAAAGTTTAAATCTGTTGAATTGCAGTTATCCTCTTTCATTGGGAATAGTTAACCATTTTGGCCAACATTTATATACTTTTAATGCCTTACCACTGTTAATTTGCATGTCTATTTTATATTCAATATTAACTCTTTTGGATGTATGGGATACTTCTTAAAGAATTAATTGATGTATAATTCATTAGCATTCATTTGGAAGCTCCTGCTCCTAAGATTCTAGGGAAGATAATTACTTAGAGTTGAAAGATGGCTTTTGGTATATTTTCTATAGTAGGAAATATGCTTTACATTAAAAACTCATCAAATATGCATAATACCTTATTAAGACCATTATTATTATTTACTGAATAAATATATGGACTTGACTCCTTTTGAGTAGTACAATATACACATATTAAAGGTATAACACTTAAGTCCATTGATACCACATTACAGTTTACTGTTTCACTTTATAAAGTGGTTTTGTAAATTATTTTGCTGATTAGGGTTTTAAAGGATATAGAAGGGAATTGGGGGAATAATATAAGAAAAAGACTAATGGCCTCATTAAGAACTGTTTTTCAGAAACGGCATGCACTAAAATGCACACAGTAGCAACAATTAGTTGAGTGAATGGGCAATGAGTCCCGATTCTCTTACCTCACCAGTAAATTCTGTCAGTACATAATTTGTGAGGCATAACATTACCTGCTAATGACTCTATGATATAGTCGAGATAGATTTTTACAAGAGGAATCAATAACTTCAGAAAGCATTTAGAAGGTTTTACTTAGATTGCTAATATGATTAAGTGATGAGGGAAAAAGACATCTATAATTTCTTTAAAACTTTGTCTTTACTGGAACAATGCCTATATATAAGTCTGCATTGCTTTCTACCGTAAAAAAAAGTTTAGCAATTTTTTCCAGTGATTTTATTGTGATGACTGTACATATATTTTTACTTATATGTAATAATCACAAGTGTATTACTAAACATGTTGCTGAAGGAAATAACATTTACAGTGAGCAAGCCATGAAAAAAATAGCTTCCATTTTGAGTAGATACATTATAGTTGCATAACGCAATTTTAAATAGATTTGTCTCCCTGAGTACACAGTGTTGCATATTATATTGCTGCGAAGGATTAGTCCATGCTTCTATGGTCTTTTGGAATCTCCTTTGGCGTAGTAATAGAAAATTTTAGGTTTCCTCAGGCTTACTGGCTTCTAGATGTAGACTTAAGATCCTCTGGGGGAATTTCAGATGGAACCAGGGAATGAAGTAAAAACTCACTGGTGTAAATTATGATCTATCTTTGCATTTGAATTTTTTTTTTTTTAAGAGAGTGCGGGCACACAGGTGAACAGAGGGTGGGGAGGGGCAGTGGGAGAGGGAGAGAGAGAATATTAAACAGGCTTCACAGCCAAGCAGAGTCCAATGTGGAGCTCAATCTCACAACCCTGAGATCATGACCTGAGCTGAAATCAGGAGTCTGACAACTGACTGAGGCACCCAGGTGCCCCCCGCATTTGAGTATCTTGACTCTTCCTGGTTTGAATCATAACTTTACTACCATTTACATGTAGATTTGGAGGCTGTGTGTGTGATCAGTATATATCTATGTGTGTATATATATGTGTGTGTCTGTAAGTGCTTTTAACTGCTGCTGATCCATCTCAAAAATTTTTGTGTCCTTTTTAAAAAAGTCATCTGTATTTTTGCTTACACGTGTAGTAGAAAAGTTGTTTTATATAGACTAGCCATTTTTTAATGTGTTTATAGACTTAATTGACATTCAAAGATACCAATATAAAATAAAATCTTAACCATAAATCTTAAAAATTCTTTTTCTCAACTTTGCATTTTGAAGTTCAGTCTTTAAGTTCATCTTGTAATGATTGGTGCTTCATTCATTTAGTTCCCTGGAAATTATTCAGTGATGCAGATTGCCAACTTCATAATATATTAGTCCTAGTGGGGTACTTTTTAGACATGCAGGGGAAATTGACACTTTTTAAAATTTTATTTATCTAGTTTATATGATTTATTTAGTCATTTATTTATTTTGCATTTTTTAAATCTGACTCAATCTATGCTCACTGATGAGCTTGATGTTCTGGATGCCACAGAGAAAGCTAGGCATAATCCTCCCACTTTAGCAGCATGGAATTTTATTGTACTTTCTTAAAAAGAAAACTAAAGCATTTAATTATCTTTAACAAAGGCTAAATACTATCTTTTCTCAGAAAGTAAATTGCCTGATGCTGCTTTCATAAATCTTTAGAAACTATTAGTATCAGTTACTCAGCACATATTTATTGAATACTCAACATGTTCTGGCTCTTTTCTAAGATCAGATACAATAATGGTAAATAAGAAAAATTTCATTCCCTATGGATATTTCCTTAGAATTGAACAAAGGAAAAAACAGACAGCTAAAATATGGTGTAATGGGTATAAAGAAAGTACCATTGGAGGACCCTATAACCTAGGCCAAACCTGGTCTAAACTAGACCAAGATTTTGGATTCTACCTGAGAATAAATGATACCTAAATGATGTAATAAATGTACTACAAGCACTAGGTCATCAATGAGTTCAGAGAAAGTGGAGAAGTATTCTAAAAAGAGGATACAGCATATACCCTAAACCAGAATGAAACAGTGGTATGTTTGAATAACTGATAGATTTTAAATATGCAAGATGAGATGACAATGAGAGATAAAAATGGAAAGGTGAATAGGAGCCAGATCATGCCATATTTGGATGTTGCAGATGAGTGATGGAGCCACTTTTAATGCTTTTTAAAAGAGCAATCCAATCAAATATGTTATTTGGGAGCATTGCTTTATACACAGTATAGAATCTGAATTGAAGGGGGAAAGATTGCATTGGACGGAGACTGATGACATAATTCAAATGAAGGATGACAGTTAAGTGAACTAGTAGAGTTATCGAAAACTGGAGAACCATTTAGCAAAAGAAATGCACAGAGCAGGATGCTTGGGTGGTTCAGTCAGTTAAGCCTCTGGTTTCTGCTCAGGTCAGATCCCAGGGTTCTGAGATCTAGTCCCCCATCCATTGGCTCCTTGCTCAGTGGGGAACCTGCTTTTCCCTCTGCCCGCCACTCCCCTTCTTGTGCTTTCTCTCTCTCTCTGACAAATAAATAAATAAAATCTTTAAAAAAGAAAAAAAAAAGAAAAAGAAATGCATAGAGCTTGGTTAAAAGGAATAGAAGGAGAAGTGGAAGTCAAAATTGCCTTCAGCATTTTGTGTTAATTCTTTTGTTTTCAATTTAGATGGATGGGATTACCGTGAGTCAGCTAAAGAAACACTTTGGGAGGAGCAGATTTGTTGGGGGAAGATAATGAATTTTATTTTAGATGAAGTTTAAGATGGCACTAGGCAAGGAAGTGAAGATGTTTATTATGTTTAGCTGGAAATGTGTAGTCAAGATGTACTGAAATCATAGGCTTAGGTGAATTTTGCTGAGACTCTAAATTAAAAGAGAAAAGAAAAGGATGAGAGAAAAGCCATGAAAGATAGAAAGAAGGAACTGCTAGAGAAATGTCAAGTGAACTAGGAAATCTTAGTTATTATCAAACCTGGGTAAGAGAATATTACAAGAAGGAAAGAAAGTTGCTAATGCTATTGAGAATTTAAGAAAGATAACAACTGACATATACATTGGATTTAGTAAAACAAAACAAAACAAAACAAAAAACAAATAAATAAAAATTGTTAACTTGCAAGAACATTTTTGGTAGTTGTAATAGGTATAGTAGCCAAATTGTTAAGGGTAGTTCAATGATTGGGAGGTGAGCAGATAGAAAAAGCAAATTAACACAACACTACCTGAAAGTTTGGCTATTAAGAGAATTAGTAATGTGAGAGAAAGTGGGAATAAATAAAATCCTAGGAGCAAATAGCTTTAGGTAAATCCTCTTTCTACTCAATTTTCTCCTAGCTGTCCTCTAAGGAGAGATTATTTTTACACATTCTCTTACAAGTAATGTCAGTACTGTAGTAGATACTCTTTGTCCCCAGCTAGCCTGAAATACAGATGTAGTTAGGTGTGTATTAAATGATAATCAAGTATGGTTAACCCCATTAATGTTTAGAATACTAACTCAGCCTTTTTCCTTGAACAGGAATGACAAAGGATCTAGATAAAATTTAAAGCATTACTTTTCTTTAAAAATCTAACCAACCTTTGGTCCCAGAGCTCCATTGTACCATACAAAGCACTTCCTAACCCATAGGCCTTTAGGAGTGGCCTGAATGTTTTCTAAGCCTGTGGAGGCACATCCCTTATAAATGCTTCCCGCCACCTCCAGTTTCCCTTCTCCTATTCTTTTTAGATAGACAATACTCCTCTTATTTCTAATGCTCTCAGCCATTCATCCCTTCTAGGAATGCCCCAACTCTCTCAACAAAATAATGAAGTTCACTTTTCTCAGTCCTTTCTTTTATAATTCCCTGGTCTTAGGTGCCTGCTAATTCCAACCTGTTTTTTCTGGCACCTTAAATAGAAAGGAGACAGAATTTACATAACAAAGAGGATGTCTCTCTGCAAATATTAAGTTCTGGCTCTTCCAGAGAAGAGAAAATTACTGGAGATGTCTATGTCCCAGGGAAAATGTGTTTTTTCCTTCATTTTGCATATAAAATAAGATTAGGTTAACATCATTACGAAACATGGCTTCTCATTTACAGAATATAGAAAATGTTTCTGTATCACCACAGAAAAAAAAAAAAAAAGCATTAGTGAAAAGACCTTACACTGTCTCTTACTTATAGCTTATAATCTAAGTCAAGTTATTTAAATCTCTGAAAATCAATTCTCTTGACTAGTAGACTAGGTACAATAATAATGTTTACCCACTAGGATAGTGGTAAATGAAGAGAGATAGTTAATGTAAAAAATTCCCAGAATTCGGTAAATTCTCAATAAGTGATGTTATTATTGATGACTTTCATGCTTAGTAATAATCTTACATATAATCTTACAAGTCTAAAAAGACCACATTCTCACCCAGGCTAGACTTTCAAGCTTCTGTAGGTAAAAAATGGTCAAATGCTGACGATTTCATATTGTTCACCTAATAGTATCTAAAATGAATAATGTCACATGCTTGACCATGAGATGGTGGTAGGGTGTGTTTTGAAGTAGATATGTTTCCATTTTTCTACCGTATTTAAAATGAGAACTCCTTTTAAAAGAAAGAGAACAGATGAAGATATTTGCTAGTGTGATGAGGACAGTAGCCAGTTTCTAAAAGGTGGTTCAGTGAGTAGTTTAAAATATTGTTTTTAAAAAAAATATATATATATATTGTTTCTTTACAATTTAAAGATTGTGTTTATGGTTTTATTTGGGATTGAGTTTGTTATAAAATCAAGGAATAATAAAATTCTTAGTAAATAGTAAACTTTATTTCTTGTGCACATCGTTCATTATTAAAATATTACTATTAGTTAATATTAATGAGTTTCCTAAACATCAGTGTACCTTTTCTACAGCATGTGGTCATTTTAAATATCCTAAGCCTCATTTTAACAGTGCCCCAGATGGAGCTCCTTTTTTAAAACATTGGTATGCAATAAATATTAAATTGAGTAATTATGGACACCAATTTCTAATTGCTCTCTCTGATTATAGAATAAGCACTCAACTGGACATAACACTTTATGTATAATTGAATGGAAAATGTAATTTTCAATACATATTTTTCTGTGGTCACAAGGAAGCAAAATGAGAAATAAATGCTCTCTAATAAATGATTACATTTTTTACTGTGATTTCCATAATTAATTTGAAATCCCCAGCTAATATACCATAGCTATCAAGTACACTTCTCAAACAATCTTCAGCTATAGTCCATGAGTTTCTGTTCAGGAAACAAACTAATGCTAAAAAATGCCATGCAAATTTTCAGCCAGAATTTACTGGAAATAACATGTAGTGGAAGAACATGTAGGAGAAGGAAGAACCTAGAATTAAATTAAATTCAAACTCAAGTAGAAATTCTGTGGGATTATGTGACATTATATAGAATATTCTTATATTCATCTGTTTTGAATAAAACAGCATATTAAAAAATGCACCTACTATTTCTTTTCTTGACCTTTAGCAAGTTAATTCATCTCTTTGTGCCCTAGTTTTCTCAGTTAACTTTCCTTATAAAAGAATTTGTAGTGCCCTTCTCAATCATGGTTCTGTAAAGGAGGGATTCTTATAATGAATACATATCCTGCTGTTCATTATTTTTTAAATAAAATAATGCACATCTGCTGGGTGCCAATTAGGTAATGGGAAATATTATATAACACAGAGTAGAGTACTATAGAAGACTGGTAGTGAAAGAATGAATGTAATATTTTTTTCAAACCACAGTTCAAACGTTTGAGTGTTACTTAGTGCAAGGGTAGAATGACAAGTCTTAGAAGAAATTTGAATCCATTACTTCTATGAAAAAAAAGTATACCTGTCTCTTATTTAGAAACTTAAGTAAAATCAGTCAGTCAAACAATCTATGAAAGTGTTGCAAAATAATGCCTCACTGAATAAAAATATGGACTAAAAGTTGTAGTATTAATAGAGGGTTATTCTATTAGAATAGATTCTAATACTCTATTAGAACCTTCATCCCTGTCTGCTGTATGCAAGGGCAGAAAGGTCTCATGTATCTAACTCTCAGTGGATAAATCAGACCCTATTTTAAAAAGGATTTTTTTAACCTTAAAAGGTTTATTTCTATTCCACAATAATTGGTTTGGGGATTATCTAACACTTTGGATTATCTGCACCATTAGTGAGGATAATAAAGAGCTGACTACATTTTGCATTGAAATAGCACGGTCTATTACGCTCATGAATAGTCTGAGAATAAAGCATGGGAAAGTCTTGCTGCATTTATTTACAACAGTTTAATTGACTGCCACGTGGTTGATGGGTTTTTAGGTTGTTTACAATTGATGGTACAACCACCACTTATTCAATGATTAGTTTCAAAATTATCAAAACTAATTATAGTAAATAATTATAAAGATATGGTGTCAAAAAGCTTAATTTCTGTTTTTGGAAATAATGTAGCCCTATTTCACAAGTATCTTGTCTTGGGTTTCTGTGCTTTGTTTTTTTGTTTTTTTTTACAAAAACTAGTTATCATTTTGCCCTCTTTTTTTCAAAGGCATCAAAAAATTATCAAAATATTAATAATTTTTGGGAAATGTATTTCGAGTAATGTAAAGCAAACCAATCTCAGTTGCTAGAATTTAAAACTCTGATAGAGTGCCAGAAATTCATTTTCCCTAAAAATATTCCAAGCATTTCTCTTTATGGAAATCATTAAAACCTTAAATGAGTCCCCCCACCCCCCTTCCCCTAAACATTACCACATGTCTGGGACTTAAGTATTCCTATCAAACTTATGATAAAGATAAAATTCCTTTGTGGTCCTCTCCAAAGCTATTTTTGTTATTTTTCCATGGTTCACGAATCATAGTGATGCTGGAAAAAATGGCATTCTTCACTTACTAAATCAGGCATGAATTTGCAATGGTATTTCATCCAAAATGTCTGGCAAAGATCATATTACTCTTTCTAATTTTAAAATTTTAAAAATAACTCTACAGTTTCTTACTTCTTTTAAAGAAAATAACTCATGTACTAGGAAATCTTAAATGATGTTAACATTATTTATCTCACAATAATAATATTTAATTAGAAATAGCCTTTGGTGCTTTTTTCTGTATTTAGTCAGTTACCCAGGAAATAATAAAAACATAATTTTGAGGGATGCCTGGGTGGCTCAGTGAGTTAAGCGGCTGCCTTCAGCTCAGGTCATGATCCCAGGGTCCTGGGATCGAGTCCCACATCGGGCTCCTTGCTCGACAGGGAGCCTGCTTCTCCCTCTGCCTCTGCCTGCCACTCTGCCTGCTTGTGCTCTCTCTCTCTCTGACAAATAAATAAATAAAATCTTTAAAAAACAAACAACATAATTTTGATATTGCTATCATTAAAGAGATTTATTTAAATGGCTTTGGGTGAAATTTTCCCATATATCAAAGTGTATTCATTCATTTTCAGATTCTTTTTTTTTCCCCCCACAATATAGCAAGCTCTGTTTTAATTTGTAGGGTTATGTTTTAGAGAAAGGCAAAAAAAATTCCCTTCTCATAGAACTTATACTCTAGGAGGTTAGATAAACATAAACAATTAACTAGTCTGCTTTTGACTTGAGCAGAATGCCACAATTTAGAGTAAGAATCTTGCTTAGTTAGTAGCTGACAGATGATACAATCCAAAAGGATAGGAAGAGTTAACTCTCTGAGAAATGAACTTTATTTAGTGCACATTGGAGATGGTAAAGATATAGGCAGATAATTTCCCTCTCATTTCTCCTTTCCATGTACTGTTACCAAAAAGAGCAAAATTAACTTTATTTTTTTTTAAGATTTTATTTATTTATTCAACAGAGAGAGAGATCACGAGTAGGCAGAGAGGCAGGCAGAGAGAGAGGGGGAAGCAGGCTCCCTGCTGAGCAGAGAGCCCAATGTGGGGCTCAATCCCAGGACCCTGAGATCATGACCTGAGCCGAAGGCAGAGGCTTTAACCCACTGAGCCACCCAGGCGCCCCCAAAATTAACTTTAGATTGAGGATTAAAAAATCTTCAGACAAACAAAAACAGATAATTTACTATCAAACTCTGACCAGAGAAATTTCCAGTGTATGAACAAACAAAAAAATGATAAACATATGATTGATCTTTAGAAATAAAAATCTTTAGGACACCTGCGTAGCTTAGTCAGTTTAACATTCGACTCTTGGTTTTGGCTCAGGTCATGATCTCAGAGTCCTGAAATTGAGCTCTTCATCAGGCTTGCACTCAGCATGGGAAAATCTGCTTGAGATTCTCTCTCTCTCTTTCTGTCTCTCTCTCTCTTGCTCTTGCTCTGCACCATCCCCTGCACATACTCTCTCCCTCTCTCTAAAATAAATAAATTTTTAAAATCTTTATAAATAAAAAGCTTTTATTATGAACAACCTCATACATATTCTAAAATTGAAAAATATTATAATAAACTCATACATATATCAAATAGTTTAGCAATTATCAAAGATGGCTAATCTTGTTTGATCTGTTATCTCATCCATTAGAAATCCTCTATTAGATTAATTTGAAGTGGGGGCTCCTGAGTGGCTCATTTGGTTAAGTATCTGCCTTCAGCTCAGGTCATGATCCCAGGGTCTTGGAATTGAGCCCTGAGTCTGCCCTCCCCTCTCCCCCACTCTGTGGGGAGCCTGCTTCTCCATCTCCCTCTGCCTGCCACTCCCCCTGCTTATGCGCTCTCTCTCTGTCAAATAAATAAATAAAATCTTTAAAAAAAAAAGATTAACTTGAATTGAATCCTAGCATCTGTGTCATTTCATCTGAATTATTATAAACTATAATAATTTTTAATAATAAGCCATTATTATAATGTGTAAAAGTAAGTTATCAGTAAATAGTCAATACATGTCCAAGTTTCCCTGATTAAATCATACTTTTTTTTTTTTTCCATCCAGGTGTCCTTAAGTCATACTTTTTTTTTTTTTAATGTTATGTTAGTCACCATACAGCACATCATTAGTTTTCGATGTAGTGTTCCATGACTCACTGTTTGGGTGTAACACCTAGTGCTCCATGCAATCGATGCCCTCCTTAATACCCATACTTTTTAACAGTTTATTTACTTGAATATTCAAAGAAGTTTCATACATTGCAACAAGTATCTATTACACTGTTACATTGTAGGTTTAAACTATTGGTTCTCTCTCTCTCTCTGTTAGTGTGTTGTATATATGTTACAATTTACTTGTTGAGTAAGTGGAGTCAAAATTTTGAGAGAATTTCTGAGAGTTGATTTTGCTAATTATATCCCCATACTGCTATTTAACATGTCTAAACAGGTTTCTTTGTCTTGTGTAATTTCTGTACATTGGTAGATAGACCTCAACACTGGTAATTTGACAAGTGCATTTCAAAGTGCTGTTCTGATTTCAATTGGCTGTTTCATTTTTGTGATTTTAGCAAACACTGAATACTATTGTTTAGATACATCTTTTAACTAGGGGTTGCAAAATTATGGTATTCTTATTTTAAAATTAATTTTTACATACAAAATTACTATATAAAAAGAAATAATTTGGTATAATCAGCTATTTGGTTACTCTGAGATGCCCTTTTTATAGAAAAGATAGAAAAAAATGGTATCAATTTTCAAAATAATGAGTTAAACATTTAACATCCATCTATATTGGCTTTTTTGTTTTAATATAATTATAAAATCATGCAATAACACACATTTGATGTTTTTAAATTCATTACCATTGTGATTCTTATTGATGATCAAATCGTCTGATCTTCACTTAAAGGGAAGGGTCATCTTTCTTTGTTTCCTGAGTCCTTCTGATAAATTTTGTACTCTTTAAGTGTTATCTCTCTTTGTGGCATGATAAGAAATTTCAGGATTATCTTTACTTTTCTGTACCAAATCTGGAATTGGACTTTCTCTCTCTCTCTCTTTTTTTTTTCCATGAATCTCTTGTTCAGAGTAAGTATTGATATATTTTGGGTTATTAGTGTAAATATATATGTTAAATTTTTAGGTACTCACTATTAGAAATTAGTAGAATATATGACATGCAGATTGGTAGAAAACTAAGAAAAAAGAAAATGTGATCCATCAAGTCAAAATATGGTGGGAATAAAAAAATAAATGAAATGGAAAATATGAAACAAATGAAGAGACAAAATAAGATATAGGCAAGAAATTAAAATTTGTGACTAATGACAGTCACCTTAAAGGAGATAAAATAGCTGATAAGTAAAGATGTATTTTTAAATTGGATTTTTTAAAAAACCTAATCCTTTGCTATTTGCTAGACACACACCTAAAATCTAAGAACACTGAAACCTTGATATTAAAGGACTAACGAAAAAGAGGTAACTGGATAATACTAGCAAAATGAAAGCTGTTGTCAATATATTAGTATATGTGACAAAATAGATATTAAAACAAAAACACCATAGGTAAAGATAATCATAAAGAGAAGCACTTAAACTTAAGAAGAAAATATAACATTCTTAAATTTATATATACCCAATAGAATAACCTCAAAATGCAGAAATCTAAAATGAGAGATTTATAATGAAAATGCAATAAATCATAATCATAGTAGACTGTAGCTTGCCTCTCTCAGTAAACAACACATTAAGAGAAAAAAGTCACTGAAGTGGGAGAAAATGAATATATTAAATAGACAACACATGCCCAAAATGAAGAAAATACTTTCTCAGTATTATCACTTTTATACATTTTATACAAACACATCCCTTTTATATATTTTCATACAAACACACAAAATACTAGTTTCAATTAATTTTATAATCTCAACCATTCAACAAAGAGATAATTACTTTTTCCACAGAATCTTCCAGAGAATATAGAAATATTTTTATGAGATTAGAATAGCTTTGAAGTCAAGTAGAGTCCAGAAATTTATAGTACAAGTATCTAGAGTGACATATCTCATTGTTAAGTTTTGAGGGAGGCAATGGATATATCAAGGTAGCTTTTGTCTGTTTCCTCTTCCTTTTCTGAATGAGCCAGCCATTGGTAGCATACATTCTGCTCCCTCTTTCATACCATTACAGGGGCAGACTCTTTTGAAGATTCGGGGAATAAATTAAAACCAGAAAGTGTTATAAAGGATAGCTATTTGGAGGTGCAAAGCATAAAGATTCATTTGGAGTGGATAATTCATGCCTTTACCCTTTAAACTGTCGGCTTTTGGCAGTATTTTGTAATCATGAGGCTGTGCTATTTGGTTTTTACTGTTAGAATCTGGACATGTGGCATTAGGCATTAAATGCCAAATAAGCAGCATTTCAAGTTGGCAAATCAGTGAATTCTATGGCATATTTGGCCGTAACCTAGTAGCTATTTTAGAGAGTTACGTGCATTAGATTGTAAGTGCAGAACTTAAAAAAGCTGAAGCCTCAGAAAAGATAAAGAGGCTATTTGTCTCAGCAACTACATACAGGCCATTGCAGGATAAGCATATACCAGTCACCTTGGCCTCAGAAATTGTGTGGTACATAAAAACCATCTTAGCCAAATGAAGGAGACTCTCCTAGAACATTGATGCAGAATAACACAGGTGCAGCTATGTCTGGATAATAAGCTTGGCAGAGATAACACCATACCTTTTTAGATTTGTTGAGCAGAACAATATATGCCACACTAACAGGTGCTCATGTAGCATGCACTAATAGCACTAGTGTGGTTTCAGCTTAAAGTTCTCCTTGACTGTAATAGGCTGAATTCACATCTTACATATCATCGAGTAGGTTGGAAAGGAAACAAAGGCACTTCATATAGGTCCTGACCACCAGGACCACCACCACTCCATTACTAGGCATTGAGCCCTTCAAATAAAATCTTTATGGAGCAACTTCTCTAGAAGCTAAGGATTGACTTGTCTAAAAATGGCAAACATAGGACTAATGATCTGATTTCTCATTATCTTGGATACCATATTATCTTTTCATGATGTATGAAAAGCAGAGCACAGAGATAGCAAGTTCTAGGTACAATAAAATTGCTTATGAAAAACAGATGGACAAATGCAAATAGCGTGCACGCGCATGCGTGTGTGTATTGTGTGTACGTTATCTGCATCACAGGTTATGGTCACTAGAAATCAGACTCTGAGACAGTACCTGTGGGAGAGTGAAAGAATCATGACTGAGCAGAGGGAAAAGTTGGACTGCTGTGAAGTCACAAATGCCTCAGCCAATCCCACAGGGAATTCTGGAGCTGGGATTGCCTTGCAGAAATGCCCTGAATTCTGGCAAGGTTGTTTGCGAAGTCTTTGTATCTCCTACATTTACTATACAACTTGCATTGTAGAATAGAATATTAAAATGAGTATATTACATATAATTGATAATATATTGTTTATATATACAAAGTGTGTATGTGTGTGTGTCTACCTGTGCATGTGTGTCTTAAAACATCTCGAACTCTTGAATCAACCAAGAACAAGGAAGCAAAACTTTAATAATAAAGAAAAAGGAAGAACTGCAAAGAAGACAGGTCAATAACTTGTATTTCCACTGAAATACATGCCACCTTTGGTTTAAGATAAGAAATCAAGCCTAATGGAACATTGGAATATACTCATGCATATATCATGTGTATATAGCCATTAAATTTATGGCAAGGGTGTCACTTTAATGCAGAAAGGAAGCCATGATATCTCTTCATGCTGAGACAAATAGATATCAATCTGAGGAGGAGGATGAATGAATACTGACTGATCTCACTTATTCTACCAAGAAACAATGAATTTTGTATGGATAAAATATCTAAACAGGAAAGGTAAATCTTTAGAAGAAAATGTTGAAAAATATTTCTATGTTTTCATGAGCTTTTGAAAGACAAAATTTTCTTAAAAGGACAGAAAATTCAACTATAAAAAATAGGCTCAGTTGGTTAAGTGTCTGACTCTTGATTTCTGCTCAAGTCATGATCTCAGGGTCATAAGATGGAGCCCTGCTTCAGGCCCTGCACTCAGCATGGAGTCTCGTCCCTCTCCTTCTGCTCCTCACCCCGCTTGCTCTTTCTCTCTCTTTAAAATAAATGTAGTCTTTTAAAAAGTTATTTAAAAGAGGTAATATTAAGTTTTAGGAAAAAAATACAGCATCTGAGACTCTCATTCACCACTTGTAAAGTGAAATTTGGTTTGGCCAATTGGGAAAATTCTTGGCATTATCTACTGTAGCTAAACATAAAACTTACCCTGTGATCAGTTAGTTATAATCTTACATATATACTAATGTGAATATGTAATCATCAAAAGACATATACAAGTGTATTTACTTTTTATTAAAAATAGCTCTGAGGCCCCTGGGTGGTTCAGTTAGTTAAAGCACCAGACTCTTGGTTTTGGCTCAGGTTATGATCTCAGGGTCATGAGATCAAGCCCCATTTAGGCTCCATGCTGAGATTCTTTCCCCATTCTTCTCCGTTCCTCTCTGCTTCTTCACCTGTTCATGTTCGCTCTTTCCCTCTCTCTCAAATAAATAAATAAAATCTTTAAAAAAAAATAGCTCCAACTGGGGAAAAAAATGTCTTCCGACTGTACAATGGGTAAATAAATTGTAGTTTGTTTACATTATGAAATTCTCTTTGGCAATAAAAATCAATGAGCAATTGGTCTGTTTCAATACAGATGAAAGAGCATACTTTGATAATGAAACCAAACACAAAAGAACATGTACTGTATGATTCCACTAATATGAATTTCAGAAATAGGCAGATCTAAACTATGAAGTTAAATATCAATATAGTGGTTCTCTAGGGTATCCTCTAGGGGGAGGATATCATGACCAGGGAGGACATGATAAGGGTTTATGTCAGTGATGTCTCCTTTTCCTAATCTGGGTGGGTACTGATTACATGAGATGTCAATGTCATGGAAACTCATTGCTATATATGTAATATTTATGTATTTATGTATTCCTGATAAATGTGAATAAAATTTTTACTAAAAAACATGAGAAATATAAGAGCAATAAGGATGACATAATTCACATTATAAAGTCTTGAAATAATTATGCTTGATCTCATAAAGATAAGGTTGCAGCTACAGAACAAATCATAGCTCTGCTTAAGACTCAAGCATTATTGGGTTAAGGTGAGAATAATAAGAATTTGGGTATAAATTTAATTACTCTTAATTCAAAAGAGGAGAGATTTTTATTTCAGAATTTAATTTTTTGTTTGTGGTGTGTGTGTGTGTTTAGATTGTAACTTGTATCAGAGGGGTTTATATTCTTTTTTTTTTAAGATTTTATTTATTTATTTATTTAACAAGGAGAGAGAGAAAGATCACAAGTAGGCAGAGAGGCAGGCAGAGAGAGAGGGGGAAGCAGGCTCCCTGCTGAGCAGAGAGGCCAATGCGGGGCTCGATCCCAGGACCCTGAGATCACGACCTGAGCCGAAGGCAGAGGCTTTAACCCACTGAGCCACTCAGGCACCTCAGAGGGGTTTATATTCTAACTTGAAACTTCTAAGTTGAAATTGTATTATTAGAAGATCTATATTATGCATCATATACATATATGTATATGTGTAGAACCAGCGCTATGAGCTACACGACTGAACATATTTGCAAAGGATAATAATATAGGGAGTGAATAGCCAGTGTTAGGTACAGAGAGGTTTTGGAATTAATTTAGTTAATGAACTATTTAGATCTATTTTCGAGCTTCTGGAATCAAATTGACAATTTTCCAATATCACTCTCCTAACTTCCAAAGAAACATTGGTTGATGGTTGGTGTGTGATCTTAGGAAGGTGGAACATATATCCTAGAGTTTGCTGATCTCCTCACACAAATGGGATGGCTATAGCCCTGTTAAATATATAGTGAATGGTTAAGGATAGAGAGTTAATAAAATAAAGTTCTAGGACTATCATGGGGCAGACTTCTTTCCAAATCTTTATTTATATTTTTAAACAGAAGGTCTTTAACTTTAGTAAAGCTCATAATCCTGCCAAGGGTAAAAGGAATGATTTATTTGGATTTTGTTGTTGTTGTTGTCACTGTTGATGTGAATTGCTACGTTTCTGACCTCAAACTATGGGTAGATTTCTTAAAATAAAAATAGAAAGCCATATAATAAAGGTTTTTAATTGCTTTATATTAAAACTAAGAGGTTATATCCATAAAAATGGATCATAGAAAAGTTAAAAAGCAAGAAAGATTGAGAAAATGTTTGTAATATATGTAACTAAGGATTGGTATCTTAATTATACAAAGAGCTCTCAAAATTCTGTAAGAAATTCATGCTACCTAGTAATTAAATGGGCAAAGGAAGTTGATATTCATTCCAAAGAAGAGGAAAGATGAATGACCAATGAAATATTAAACGATGTCTAAGCATCATTTTAGTAATATAGAACTGCAAATTAAAATACAATATACTGCCATTTCATTAAAATTAAAACACTTAAAAGTTGAACAATATGGAGCAAAGCAAGTTAGTAAATGCTACTGTGGTGAGACTATTCATTGATGCAACCATTTGGGAAACCATGTGGAATTATGCATTTGAAAATGTGCATTCTACAAATCCACCAAATTCACTCCTAGGTATGCACTATACAAATTCTTGTATACATGCAATATAAGTAAGAGAATGTCCATATGAGTATAGTTAGTACTAACAACCCAGGACACAATTCAAATGCCAATCAAGACCAGACTAGATAAATATAGTATACCGATTATAAGGAATTATATACTGCAGTAAGAATGCATACACTATTACTCATTGTAAGACTTGAAATATTCTTGAACATAGAATTTTGATCACATCAAAAATAAAAAGAAAAAGGCTAGGAATACATTTAGTATGTTCAGATGGAGAAAACATTAAAAAAAACTCTTTGTCAAAATGGAAAATTCTGTTCCCCTTCTATAAATGGAAAGAAAAATCATCTTCTTGGGTAAGAAGACAGCATAATTAAGTTTTCAATTTTACTTATATTAATTCATAATTTTAATATTAAATGGTATATAATATAAATAATTACATATAATAATAGTTAAATTTATATACTCTCAATGTTTTAGGTGTAGTTCTATGATCTTAACATATATTGATTTGTGTAATCCTGCAAATAATCCCAAGAGATATGTAGTATAGTTGATATCACTATTTATAGATATGCAAAAGGATTTAACCCATATTCTGTGTCCTTAACTACAACAATATTCTAAATCTGTGACTGAAAAGAAACAAACATCATGGTTTTTTTCCCTTGAGGTAGTTTCTAATCTATAAATTATAAAACAAAGAATTACGAATATACAGAAAAGTTTTGAAAAAGAAGAGTAAAGGGGGTGGAATAGCCTTTTATAATTTTATAATTCTTTAATAATTAAAATTTGAATTTGGCTCATAAATGGAAAAAGGAATCGAACAGAATAGAAAGTCTAGAAATGGACTCAATTATACATAGGGTTTTATTGTGCATTAAAGGTCTGTCTCAAGTCTATAAAGTAAAATTAAACTTTCTGAATAACTGGTATTTAGACATAAGGAAAAGACAAATTTTATTTCATACTTCACTACATTGTACATCAGAATAAACTCCAAATAGGTAAAAACATAAATATATGAAATAATTAAAGTACCGGAGGTAAATATAGGTACATATTTTTGGAGGAAAAACAAAAAAATCTGGGCAGTATAATTTTTAAAGTACAACACAAAATATGGAGTACAACCTATAAATCTGGAGGTCATAAAGGTTGATAAAGGTTACTACATTAAAATCTAAAAGGCAAAATACTATAAGCAAATGGAAAGATAATGATATAGTGAAAAAATACTGGCAACTCATCATAGACAAAAGGGCTAATGTGTTATATACATAGAACTCCAAAAATTAATAAAATAAACTCGAAATTCAATAGAAAAAAAAGGAGAAGACATACATGCATATTAAGGGACATTACACAGAAAAATAAAGATTAGGGCACCTGGGTGGTTCAGTCAGTTAAGCATCTGCCTTCTGCTGAGGTCATGATCTCAGGGTCCTGGGATCTAACCCTATGTTTGGCTCCCTGCTTCAGCAGAGAGTTCGCTTCTCCCTCTCTCCCTACCCCTCCTTACCATTTGTGCTCTCTCTCTCTCTCTCGCTCTCTCTCAAATAAATAAATAAAATCTTTTAAAAAAAAAGGAAAAGAATAATAAATGGTTTAAAACATACAAAATGTACTCTCCTTCACTCATAATCAGAGAATTGCATGTTAAGTTATATTGAGATGCCATTTTTTGTTTAAGACATTGAAAGAAATGCAGACTGTGACAGTATACTTACCAGCAAGATCGCAGGAAAAGTCTTTTCATTAATTTTGAGGTAAATATAAAAATGCTACAATTCTTGTGCAGCATATTTTTGAAAAAATATATCAAAATTAAAAAGATGTTTATTTACCCACTTGACCCAGTAATCTGACTTCTGGGAACTTATTGTCCGTATATATCTGCAAGTTTATAAAGTAACGTTCAAGACTATTTGTTGCAGAATTATTTATAATAATAAATAATAAACAGTATTGGAAATAATAGTCCGTCATTTTTACATTTCCATCAATTCCACCAATAGGGCATAATTTCTATAAAATAGTTATCTTCTGCAAAATAAAATACTATAAATCTTTCTACATACTGACATGGGTAGATTCTTCAGGATAACACTGAGATGTATATAAGAAATTGGTAAAATGTTTACAGTTGTGTCAATGAGATTAAAACTTCTTATTTTTGAATCATGTAAGATATGTCCTTCTTGAATAGTAACTATAAACTAAAGGTAATGTTAAATAAGGTTTTTATTTTAATGAAAACATTTAATTGAAGTTGGTTTGCTACCAAGGAATTTCTACTATAATGATACTTGCAGTTTCAGAATTTTATGTTTTGTATGTCCAAAATGACCACGATTTTTTTTTATTTTGTAATTTTAAGCAAATAGATAAGTGCTCAGATGCTTTATTACCTGAAAATGTATGGAGATGTTGGTTTAGATTCACGGTTTATACACATATAACAATTGGCTATAATGCTCCATCAGATTTCTTAGTTCTAATCCAAATCTTATTAAGATTAAAAAATCATAAAATGTAGCAATGAGCTGAGTGGCAATCTCTTCTGAGAGCAAGTGGGAAAAAGTGGTTACAAATAAGTTTCCTTGAATTGAAACAATTATCTAGATATCAACTAAGTCATTCCTTAGGTATAAAACAATTATAGAAACTATGTCAATGGCAAGCTTATGAGTATTTTGCTGCTTTGACTGGCTAAGGTAATTTTACTGAGTTATTTTACCTAAATCTTGAAGATAAGCTGTATTTTATTTCAGAATTGGGAAAGATTTAGTATTGATCGCATCACTTACTGTAATGCAATACAGCAATTTTATTCTTTGGCATACCCATGTAAGACAAATATTTTCTTGTGTTATGGTTAACATTTGATTATGAACAGATTATTCACATTTCTTATGTTACATGTCATAGTGGCCTAACTGAAAGATGGAAACTAGATATTTTTATGTTCATGATTTTCATAACATAGTATGTTGTTTTATTTGGGATTTATTTTGGTTGAAAATGATGCCCTCTAATTTTCCAGGTATTTTTGCCAACATCATCAGGTTCATTTCCATTAGAACTTAAATTAGCAATGGCTAATGCCAAAGGCTATCTGATTCCTACCAGGATTTGAAAAGAAAAGTATTAGATTCTGTGTAATGTTGAAGAAGTTTGATGCAGTTATTTCAATAATGGTGTCCAAACAAGACTTTGGCTTGATAGTCACATTTTATACCTAAACGTGAACCTGGTATCTCCTTATATTTTGATAAAATGTAATGCAAAATTTGTTCGTTAAGTTACAGTTGTGAAATGGGATGCATTTACTCTGTCTTATTACAGTCGCAGTTTCAGTGCTGAGAGCAGTCAGCGCCTATTTTTGGTAATTGCATCAGTTCTTTTTTTCTTACTATACAGATCCAAATGGTAATCACTTTGAAATTCTAGAATAAAATGCCGATAGGTAGGGAGTCTGGCCATCACCCTGGAAAATCATCTGCCTCTTAGCATTTGCCACTTAATTAAAGTAGCATCTGAAATAATGGAAGGAGGGTGCTGAATATACTCTAGGAAACAAATGCTGCAGAGAAGCCTTGGCGCCTGTGGTTAGACAAGCACTATTATTTATTAATTTATGGATCATCACAGTGCTTTATGACAAGAGAATCAACAATATAGCCTTGAAAACAATAAAAATCTGAGAAGGTATGCTCTCCTTAAACAAAGAATAGCAGTAATGCCCTTTTGATTTGATAAGAAGAAAACTCTAGAAGCTCTGAGCTTCTTGACAAATACCACATCCAGAATTTTAATTCTTGGGGAAATTAAATTGCCTCAGATGACCTTCGATCAATTTTAAAAGAGGAAAAATTGTAATGCTTTAAGCCACAGTCCATTTTAGATTAGCACAGTTTATTCTAAGCCTTAATGGTTGTATTTCCTACATCAGTCTTATAAATATGTCTGAAATTTCCATCAGCTTTCTGTAAATGTACCCATCATTTTTGTCCACATTAAATAAATAAAATTCATTTATTTTTTTCAACTCAGAGGCGATTTATTATCTTTAAATATGAGGTAAATAGAATCTTTTTGGGTTGTCTTTTAAAACATGCCGGATATATTCTGAGACTAGGTAAAAATGAAAAAGGAAAATTCTGTTTCGAAAATCTTAATGAAATCACTGAAAAATAAATACATTTAATATGAGGGTTATTTAACTCTGTACAGTAGCGGTAGCTGAAGACATTCGGTTCTTATGATATATTGGGAGATATAATGAATGTTGTCTCCCCAAAGGCTATTCATGATGTTGTGATAAATCTTTACTCCTATGGCCTCTAAAAATGCAATCCAGAAAATAAATTATTTAATAACTCAAAAGGAAAAAGAAAAAAAAAAAACGACTATGCTGACTGCCACTGGAAATAAAGGTACTATGTCACAGAATAGATTAAAATGAAATGTTCTTTCAAATTTTATTTCAGTGTTCCCATAGTGAAATTATTAAAATTGGAATGAAAACTATCCCTATACATCAAAAGTTAGAGAGGAGCCTATGTCAAGAAGAAGGTGGGGATATGGGAAAATTAAAAACAAAAGAACCTAGAATTTGATATATTGAAATACCAATACCTGAAAAATATTGATGTTAGTTTATAATAAAGATACTTTTTAGAAAGTTGGTTCAAGATATTTTTTGAGGCATCTTCTTTGTGAAAAAGCTTGCCTAATGAAAATAAGTCATCTTCTTAAGCATTAAAGTCAAAGCTTTTCTTTAAATGAACTACATGCCCGTGTCTAACTTTCTGATTTCTGCACCTTGAAAATGGTATTTTATGAACAAATTGGGGTAGAAATTGAAAATTTGTAAAAAAGTCATGTAAATTGTTTTTAATTTCATTATCAGCTTTATTTTAGTGTAATTTTTAAATTGAGTTAGAAAATAAAAACACTTGATTTTTGTTTTAATTTTAAAGTTGGTTATAATTAAAATCCTCCTCCAAAAATTAATATAATTTCATTTGACAAATATATATTGTTTTTCTCCAGCTTAAGGCACACTGTTAGAACTGGGGGAAAGGGAAATATCAGCCAGATTTGTCATTGATCTTTACCCTGAAGCTCATTAGAAAGGTAAAATAATAGTTATAAAATGATATAATAAGCAAAACTTTAGTCTGTCTGCTTACATTGGCATAATCCATAGTGATAATTGGACAGTCTTTACTTCTGGATAATGATACTTATCTATACAGGAGGAAGTTCTCATAGCAAGAAGTTCTCATGTGTAAACAAGTCCTCTGAATGGATTGGAAAGCAGACCTCTAAGGCATGCTCATTTGAAATAGAAAATATCAATTGTACATGAGACTGAAGAAGTAAAAGAATATTTTCCTGAATTAAAAGTTAAACAAAAAATTTCATCTTAGGTCAAATTCAGAAAAGTAGAAAGGCCATATTTATTCACTTAACTGAAATATTCTTGGAAATGTTGTGCAGGGGTAAGATCAGGGAATGTCCTGGGAATCAACGAACTAGACTTTTGTATGAATGATGCACTTGTTATCTGTGTAACCCTGAGCAAGCCTCTGAGATGTCTGATGATCAATTACCCTAACTGCAAAATCATAGTTTTGCAATAAATGACCACTCAAAATCCATTTTTACTCTCAAAAAAGTCTGTTAATATGACCACTATAACCCCCCTCTTCAGAAAAATTAGTTTGAAAACTTTCACTATCCACATACATTCAGTAAAAGAATTTAAGGGAAAAAAAGGCAATTTACAAGTAACTCATATACAAATTATTCCAACGTAGGATTATTTGTAGTAGTTAATAATGGAAATAAAATACATACATAGTAATAGGACATTGAATTAATAAATTCTTATACATCCATATCATAGGAATAATGTACAGGTATTTAAATTGTATTTTTTCAATAATATTTAGATAGAAGGTAAATGTCCATGATATAATGTTTGATCAAGTATATATTTAACATAATTTTTGTTAATAGTATGTGATCTTAATTAAATAGCTATCTATATATACATATAATGGTAGCTAGATAGATGCACACATGAATGTGTATTTGTGTCAGTACAAATATACGTAGCTACACACATACATACTTTCCCACCAATAAGTCTAAGATTGAAACATAAAAAATGTGTTTATCACTAAATAAATCATAGGTACATATTCTTCATTGCAGTTTTCTGTAGTTTTCATTTTCTACAGTAAGTATATACTTCTATTATTTTAATTTTTATCTTTTTAAAGATTTGTTTATTTTGAGAGTGAGAGTGTATGTGAGTGGGGGAGGGACAGAGGAAGAAAGAGAATCTCAAGCAGACTCTGCACTTAGTGCGAAGGCAGACCTAGGGCTGTATCCCATGACCCTGAGATCATGACCTGAACCGAAATCAAGAGTTTGATGCTTAACCAACTGAGCCACCCAGGAACCCCATACTTCTATTATTTTTACATAGAAATCATGATTATTTATTATTTTAGTCAATATTTAATGTTTTGGACATTTGCTCCTTGCAGATATTATGCTAGGGGTTTTATATCACTTTTTCACAACTAATTCTGTGAAAGATAAATTACTTTTTATCACACTTTACAGCAGAGTAAAGTGAGGCTGAAGGGGATTGTTCAGATTCACATGGAATAATATCCATCCTTTTAGAATGTTGAGTGAAGTTTTGGGATGCCTGGATGGTTCAGTCAGTTAAGCGTCTGCCCTCAGCTCAGGTCATGTGGAATTGAGTCCCACATCAGGCTCCTTGCTTGGCAGGGAGCCTGCTTCTCCCTCTGCCTGGTGCTCCCTCAGCTTGTGCATGCACTCTCTCTCTCTCTTTCTGACAAATAAATAAATAAAACTTAAAAAAAAACCCAAATGGAATGTTTGGTGAAGTTTCAATGAAAAGTATATCATATATAACAAAAATTGGAGTAAAATTATATGTAAAATATTAAAGCATCGTTTTTTTGTGACAAGAATAAACTTTTTATGAATCAGCTGCAAGATAGTCTAAAATTTAATTGGTTATCAATATAGGATAGAGAACATTAGAGGGAAAATGATCTTTTGTAAAAGAAAGAATAACAGCTAAGGTCCAGTTTTACTGTTTCTGTGTATGATGGATGAGTTAATTCCTCAGACTAATGAACCAAGTCTTTCTTTTGGCCAGAACTAATGAACTAGGATGTTTTGCAGACTCAATATTGTAAGGTAACCACTCCTCTGAAATAGACATGGTCTTGATGACAGCAATCATATGTTAAATAATGATCATGGTGAAATTTTACCTGAAGTCACTAATTTTTTTCCCCTTAAAGGTGTTTGAAAGATCATGGAGGAAGAAATGAACTATAACTAGGAGACAGTAGGGGGTTACCTAGTTTTGGAAATACGAGAGATTTATTTATCATTGGGGAGGATCATAAAACCAGGAACGCAACTTGACAATATTATTTATATAATTTGAGTATACATTCATTGGCTTTTGTCCAGTCTTTACTTACATCATCTCAAGTACATACAATAATCCAATGATGGTAATATCATATGGGATGCTCTTTTATATAAAAAAGAAAGTAGAATGTTGGAGTAATACTGAATGACAAAGGAGTCTCTGAGAAATATGGAATAGGAAGGGACATCAAGACATCTAATGAATGAGACATTACATTGATACTTAAACATGATTCACAAACTTTTCTTAGCACTCTCAGGGAATATTTCAACATCAAAGACACCTGGACGATGGATATCCCTTTTGTTAGCCTTGTGTTCCATTATCCATGCATAATCCATCAACTATAGAACTTACAAAAATGGGAATAGTCAAAAGAGGATGAACAGTGCGATTATACTATAAAGCACTTCTTGGCTATTGCTTATCTGTACTGTCCAAGGTTTCCAGAAAAATGATGCCTACTTTAAATTGTGCCTCAGACTCATGTCAAATTGCAAAAAACCTCCTATGTATTTGAATGTGGAATGATATGGCAGCTGTTCAAAAAAAAAAAAAATTTCAAATAGAATTTAATATATACAGTACAGCTAATGAAGTATATAGAGCAAACTTTCTCAGTTTTGCTTTTCAACATTTGCAAATATCACTCCTCCAGCTAAAATGTTGACAAATTACTTAATAAACACACAGAACTTGCTATATGCCAGGCATTCTTAATTTTCATAAAAATAACTCATGTAATCTTCATAAGAATCCTTGCAATAGCAGAATTATTATTCCCATTTTACAGATGAGAAAGTAAGAAACAAATAGAAGTTTAGAAATTTGCCAAGTTACACAGCCGGAAGTGACTGATCTGGGTTTCAGACTGTGCAGTCCAGCTTCAAAGTCATTGCTTTTAACCACAGGCCTTCTCTGTGTCTCCATGTGCTTAATAACATCTTAGTTGATTGAACTATGGGCAGAATCAACTGGGTTTCAACTTCAGTTCTACCAGTTATAAGCAAATACTGGTTTGGTCACTAGCTTTAATTAGTCCTAGTTTCTCTATGTATGAAATAGAGGTCATAGCAGTGATCTAATTCACTTGTTATGGGGGGAAATGGGATGATATAGGTATGCTGTTTTCTTTCTCTTCCCTTTTTTCCAGTATTGGAAAAACTGGAAGAAAGGGAAATGGAGTTACATTTCTTGGAAAAATACGTCTTGTCATCTAGATCTTTTTCTATTTCATGTCTACACTGCAATTGCTCTTTTTCATTAAGATTATCAGTAATTATCAGTAATTAAGATTATTATTCTTAATTGGATACCTGTCAATATTATGAGCTTGTGAATTTTTCAGAGTTGACAGAATAGCATCATTCTAGTTACTGTGACATGGAGTCACTGTAATAAATAAGCATTTGTATGGAAAACCATTACTCTGGGATCATGACATAAGAAAGATGTGACCAGGTGGGATTTGAGGTGACTTATAGAGATGTTCACATTCTGGCACCTGATTCCTATCTGCCGGGTACTGATGTTTTAGGGTTTTTTGGATATACTCCTAGAAAAGCTGAGAAGGTACAGTCTACATTTTTTCAATGTGCAATTTTCCCTACATATATGCCCAAGAGAATTGCTAATGTGATCAAGGCACTAATTTTCCCACTCCTCCCAGATCTGTCAGGAAGCCTTCCACTGAGCCATTCTTGGACAAATAAGGGGAGAGCATCTTTGACTTTGTACATCCTTGCCAATTGCCCTTCACTTTTTAGTTTCATCTCAAGACTTCCCCATTTTCTTAATAATTAATGAATTCTCTCATAACTCAGGGAAGTCCAGGGATTGCTGTCTCAGTTTCATCTTTTATCTATCTTATATTGGCTTTCTGAACCAATTCTCACTTAATTGATTATACATTCTCTACTGCTGATTTACATTGTGGCTTTTCTTTTAATAAACTAGTTCCTTCACAATGTTTTTTTTTTTTTTTTTTAAATGTTGCACTAACTTATATCAATACTAACCTGGAATTTTAATAATATATCTCATGCTTACATGAAAGATAGTCTTCTTTATGTGTTCTCCCTCCAACTTGTTATGTTTCCTATCACTATTCATCTATTTTATTGTCGCGTTTTCTTCATTATTTCTTAAAAGGAATGCATTCTTGTTCTGTAACTGATGACATATTTAGGAAATTTATGCTGTTGTTTGCTTTATTGATTTGTGAATTTCTTCTTTCATGCTCAATTGGGTAGTTTTAAAAAATTATATTCTTACATTCCCCAATTCTATAGTGTAATATCCTGTTTCAAGAAACGCTAAGTCGGCTGATTTATAGATTTCATAACGCCTGTCCTTTTCCTGATTATTCTCTCCTTTTCAGGTAAACCACATTAGTACACAGGTTGCTTGAATACTCTGTATATTTGCATTTCCTCTTTGTCACTCTCAGTTATAACAATATCATGTATATTTCTTTTTCCTATATATACATATTTCAAATAATCTCATAATTTATATTTGATTACCTCCGTGGTTCTTAAAATTAATAGCTTGAAGTGGTAAAATCCTCCCTCATTTTTGGGTATGCTTAGCTGACATTTATTTTCTCTTGTGAGTTTTCTGGAATTTTTTTACTACCTTCCATGTGAAATATTCACATATACAATTTCAAAAGGTAAAAATAAAAAAATAGCATGGCGTCAAATATAATGCATTTGGCGATTGGCACCTGACATCCGAATCTAGCTGGCTGTATGTGTACACTCATTCTGGTCATTCATTAGCTATGAACTTTATATGTCTTTTTTGGGAGGGATTTTATATGATTTTGAGATTCTACTTGAAGTTATTAAATAGGCATAGTTGATTCAAACAGAATTATTTGGAGAATCTGTCCAGCTTTTTATTATTCACCTGTGTAGTGATTGTCTTCTTACAGATGAAGAAAAGGTCCTCGCCTGTAATCACTAGAGAACATTTTATTCATTATGTCCCTTCTTGGTGCACAGGTTATCAAGTGTATCTCAGGAGAAGGACAAATATATGTGGTTTTCCATATCAGTGATTTAACCACAGTTCTGTAATTAATAATGTTTTGCATTGATATTAATATATGAATGCTCTTTTAGAAAATATAGCATTGGGAACAATAATCATTCAAAATTTAAGTATTTTGTTTTACTGTTACATTATATGACTTTCTTTGGAGACTTCATAATTTATTCATTAAAAAGTAGCACAGCTGTAAAAATAGTCCCTCTGGGAGCACTGTGAAGTTTCTGTTGAAATGGAGGAAATAAGTGTGTTTAATTGATCAATGAATTTATGACCATTCATTTTCTGTAAAAAAAAAAATAATATCTCGAGGGACAAAAGCAAAAGACAACAACCAGCACAAAAACCTTTTGTGGAGTTTTTTACTCTATTTACCTTACTGTAATGTAGATATTTTTTTCTTAGACACTAAGATTGTATTAGTTACTGTGGCCTTAAGACATAGTTTGTTCTTTTGACGAGCAGCTGCTTTTTATAAAATCTGATTTTATTCTGTAACAAACAAAACCCAGTCATACCTTGATTTTCTGAAAAATGTATGCTTTTCATTATCAGGCTTTAATTCTCTTTGCACCAGCACCTTTAAGAGACAGCTGGGTAGTTTTCAGGTAGTTTTTCCTTTCCACCCTTAAATTAAGAAGCAGTGTCTTCTTTAGATGTCTATAATAAGGGGCACCTGGGTGGCTCAGTGGGTTAAAGCCTCTCCCTTTGGCTCAGGTCATGATCTCAGGGTCCTGGGATCAAGCCCCACATCGGCTCTCTGCTCAGCAGGGAGCCTGCTTCCCCCCCCACCCCGCCCCCCCGCCTGCCTCTCTGCCTACTTGTGATCTCTCTCTCTGTCAAATAAATAAAAGTAAAATCTTTAAAAAAAAAAAAGTCTATAATAAATTTCATTCTTAACGTATCTCTTCTCACCTATTCTGAAATTTGGAAGATATAATCACAAAAACAAACTCAGCATTAAATTGATCATGACAGTAAACATTTTGATCACTTGATTTATGTCAAGTCTCTAAGTGCAGTTGTTAACTTATGTGATTAGAATAAAAAAGTATCTGTTCTTCCGGAATGGTTGTTTTTGAAAATGGACTTTTCAGTTGTCCTAATCCTTATTGACTTTCTTTTTCCTTAGTGATTAGAATAGAAAAGAATCCACTTATAATTCTACATTTTTAATATGAAGTTATTAGTAGAAGGATAATCTCAATCATTTTATAATTCCTGTTTACTTTAGTGTCTCTACATTGCTGTAAGAATGGTATAGGAAATTCTGGAATAAGAAATTCCCTGAAGGGGCGCCTGGGTGGCTCAGTCGTTAAGCTTCTGCCTTCGGCTCAGGTCATGGTCCCAGGGTCCTGGAATTGAGCCCCACGACAGGCTCCCTGCTCAACGGGAAGCCTGCTTCTCCCTCTCCCACTCCCCCTGCTAGTGTTCCCTCTCTTGCTGTCTCTCTCTCTCTCTCTCTGTCAAATAAAAAAAATCTTAAAAAAAAAAAAGAAATTCCCTGAAAACTTTGACCAGATTAGAAGAATATAAACTCTATAGAAGTATAACTTGGAATATAAAATGAGAAAGAAGGTGAAATAATAGAGTGGTAAGCAGAGTACAGGCAAAGAAATACAATTGGAACTAATAAGTAATTTATAGGAAGACTAGTAATTTCTGGATATAGCTTTTCATAATCATCAGGACGAATCAACTATTTGAAATACATGACAAATCTGAATAATTTTTTGAAGTTTAGTATATTAGAGAATGGACAAACTATAGCCCATCATGTATTTCTGTACAGCCTGTAGGTTAAGAATGATATTTGCATTGTAGATAGCTTAAAAGAAGGTACAATAATACTTTTGTCACATGTGAAAATTATATGAAATTTAACTCAATTGACCATCTATGTTTGGGTTTATTTCTGTATTCTCAATTCTATTCCATTGGTCTGTATGTGTAAGTTTCTACTACTAACACCTATTTTGAGGACTATAGTTTAATAGTAAGTTTTGAAATTGGACATCAGAGTCCTCCAACATTTTTTTTCAATATTGTTTTGGCTATTTGGGGCCCCTCGTGTTTCTATATGAAAGGATCAGCTTTTTCATTTCTGGTACAGTTTGCTGGTGTGTGAATGCTCAAAAGGGACCCTATAAGAACAAAATGTATGTTTTGATCTAAGTATTCTATTGCCACCTCTTCAAACCCCCTCAACCATCTGGATATAATCATAAATTACTTCCTCTGAAACCAGTTTTGTACCTCTAGTTGCTAAATATGCAATATCCAGCAATTCTATTGAGCTTGTCTCCAGAAAGCATATTCTTCTGTTACAAATACTTACCTAGAGAATCTGACGGAGTATGAAGTTCTTTTCTGAACAACAGTGTTCAGGAGATTTTCCCTCTCTCCTGTATAAGGTGTCAGTATAAAAGAACTTCAGAGTATCTGTCTTTCTCTGCTCATTGTCCTGTATGGTACTTAGTGTTATACCCTCTGAATGAACGGGAGCTCAGAATGTGCAGGGGAGAGGAATAGGAATGTTTTTTCTCACTTAAATGGTAATTCCCATAGCTGAGAGACAGTCTTTAGAATCTTGTATCTTGTGTTTAAATACTGACAGTGCATATGACATAAAATGTTCCTTCTGTTGAGATAATTTGTACATTTTTGTTTCAGAGAGAGAATGGGATAGACCGTTTAAGAAACGGCTTCTGCCTTGGTGATGGAATTGATGAAAAATCTCCACCCATGGACTGTGGTTTCCATTTGCTTATCCTTTGCAATGTAGGTGACAGTATTTTCTTTTTATAAAAAAATTATAATCAAGATTATTTTCATGGGAAGGTTGAGGATGGTATAGAATGCATGCTTAGATTTTGTTATCTTTTTCTTGACAGAAAGCAACATATGAAACATGACTATTCCTATTTAACTAGTTATAAGACATTATAGTAATATTATAATAGTGGAACAAAACATGGATTAATTTAATTTATATGGATTATTTATGTTTAAGGAAATTACCAAATATGGTTATGTAGAATAATCAATTTGTTAGCTATATTTTTATGTTGAATTAAAACATTTTAGTCTATTGAAAATTAAACTTACAAATCATTAAAAAAAAGATATCAATAGACTTAGAAATCTCTTTATCCTGAGGAAAGTATGAGAAAATGGTAAGATTATTTCTTTTATTTCATTCCCAGTAATTAGCACTTTAAAAAAAGCTGAAATGAGGATAGGTAAGAAGAAAGACAGAGGTTGGCTTACATATTACTGAGAAGAATATCTGATTTAAAAGTATGTCAGAGAAATCACAAACCAATGGTTTAGAGGATTATTCTTGTTTTTCTTATTGACAAAGAGAAGAGATATAATCAAAGGTAAAGTCACCATATTCAAACAATGAGATAAGATTATTCTATCACTCAAAATACCTATTTTTATCTATAGCTCAAATTATAAGTAATTTTCTTCTTAAATTATATTGAAAAAAAGATCTTATTCAACTGTTACAAGTTTGCCTTATCCCATTATAATTTTGAATATTTCAATTCATCCTTATAGTGATTCTTATAATTGAAATGTGCAATACTAGCTTTTGGTCTGAAAATGACGTCAAGCATTATGTCCTCCTATTCCCTGAGTGAACATAATTAAAAAATAGAAAAAAATGTATGTATGAAATTCTTATCCCTTCAAAGCCCCCCACCCATATTGAAGTTGTCTCTTGCATGTGTTCCTTTTAAACGGGACATTTTATTATATTTTGAAATGAAGGTAAGAGTTGGCAAACAAATTATGACTAAGGATTAATCTTAAATTTTACTACGTCTTTTTGATAGAAATGCAGTTGTTTGGAGAATATATAATGATTTAATTTCTCACACACACATTCTGAGCTGAGAAAGGTTAGAGGAACTTGAAAAAGAGGCACTGATATAGAATTATCAGTGACTATTGCTTACCAGGGAGTAGGTGAATCTGCACCCAAAAAAACTAATATTGCCTCTAACAGCCAGATGTGCATTCATGCATTTTAACACTATATCTTTCTGATAATCCTGAGAATTTGTTTAGTTAACTCTGACTAATTATGTAATCATTGATATAGTGACAACTCCAGATGGAAAAAAAAAAAAAAGGAAGGGAATGGAGGAGACTTGGTCCTAGTTTTAATTCTCATAAGCTTGCTTATCATGGGACATGTAGAGATAAAAATTTAGGACATGGAATCATACCCAATAAGCATGTATATCTGAGTCTGCAAATTTTACTAGCAAAAACTCTTACCAAGATTAATCTTCTTCAGTTGGTCTACTGTTTGACTCTTTAAAAATTGAAGTAGTACATAAGGTAAATTTGGATTTATAATTTTCTAGGATTCTGAAATGCAGTTTACCAAATAGTTAGGAACTGGTCTATAAAGAGCTGTTATTCTTTAGAGGTATGAAAGAGGTATTCTCAAGGTATTCTCAAAATAATTGGGGAACCATGTTATATACCCATCTTTTGACTATCGTCCAGTCATATCACTTTCTCTATATATGAATACTTAATGTATCAAAGTGCAGTTTGAGAAAAATTTTATCACCTAGGAAAAATAAACTCTCATATCAGAGAAATGTAGGTTGTTTTAAAAAATTGTGCCTTATCTTTTTTTTTTTTTTAATTGAGCAAAGGGAGTCTTCCTCTGTGGCATTTAAATGGCATCTGTCTCAATTCAGCATGCTTGTCCATTCCCAAGGGTATATCTATTTCTTGCGGTCATTCTGTGAACTTCAGGTTGCTCTGCCAAATTAGGTTTCATGAAAACTATGATGCTTGGTAGGACTTACATATAATCTATAGACTAATTTAGGATTAATTTGTATCTACCTATTATTTATAATTCTCTATCCTTGAATATGTTTCCATTTTCAGTGTCTTCTTTTACATCTTTGATGAAAGTTTTATAATTTTCTCAATAAATATTTTGTGTGTGTATATATAGTATATATATAAAATATATATTTTTTTCTAGGTACCTTTTAATTTGTATTTCTATTTTAAATGGAATTTTAAAAATTACCTTTGCTACTTTATGTTTCTGATATAAGTAATGCTATTGAATTCTGTGTAGAAATCATATTTAATTGCTTGAATTTTTTGGATTTTCTGTTTATTTAGTTATTTGATCACTGAATAATGAAAATGAGATATTTTTCCTTTCAACCTTTATTTTTATTTTTTTTTAAAGATTTTATTTATTTATTTGACAGAGAGAGAGAGAGAGATCACAAGTAGGCAGAGAGGCAGGCAGAGAGAGAGGGGGAAACAGGCTCTTTGCTGAGCAGAGAGCCCGATGTGGGGCTTGATCCCAGGACCCTGAAATCATGACCTGAGCTGAAGGCAGAGGCTTTAACCCACTGAGCCACCCAGGTGCCCCTTCTTTCAACCTTTAAACATCTCTTTTGTTTATCCAATTATTTTACTACCCATGATTCTTATAAATACTGAATCGAAGTGCCAGTAAATGTGAATTTCGGTCTTACTAATTTATTTAAAGGAACTCTGTTTGTCTTACCATTACATATGATGCTTTGATAGATTTTGGAAAACCACCACTATCTTTTTAAGGAAGTTCTTTTGTAGTGTTAATATATTAATTCATATTGTCCTAACATAATATTTGGTTTTAACAAATTTTTACATCCTTTGAAAGTTTATTACTACTTTAATTGGTTAACATGATTATTCAAATTCAGATTTTTTATTTTAAATCATTTTTGCAATCACAGGATCATTTCCCAACCCCTTTTTTTCTTACTATCTTGCTTTCATTGATAATATGACCAGGTAACATGATTTTATATTTTACTTTAAATTATCTCCTATACATCCAAGAGCACTCTCTTATGTTAAATATCTAGACTTTTTCATGTTCATCTCCAATTATATAAGTCAAAAGAAACAATGAGTGAAAAATCCTTTATTGATTCTTGTCTTTGTGGGGGTTCTGCCATTCTTTTCCAGTAAATTTGTTCAATAAAGATCCAGATAATGAATATTTTAAACTTGGAGGTCATATGATCTCTGATTCAACTATCCAAGTCAATTTTTGCAGTATAGAAGCAGTACATTATATTAACTGAATGCAGCTATGTTCCAAATAAACCTTATTATGGACACTGAAATAACCATTGACAGAACTGAAGGGAGAAATAGACTGTTCTACAATAATAATAGTAGATTTCATTATTGCACTTTCAATAATGAAAAGAACTTCTTGACAGAACATCAAAAGGAAATAGGGGATTTGATCAACAGTATAAACCAACTATATTTAACAGACATACTGAACACTCCACACAGCAATAGAAAATATACATTCATCTCAGATGAACATGCAACTTTTTCCAGGATAGACCATATTTTAGGCCATAAAATAATTCTCAATGCATTTTAAAAGATTGAAATCATACAAAATATGTTTTATGATCACAATAGAATAAAAGTAAAAATCAACAGCAGAGGGAAAACTGGAAAATATGTGAAAATTAAACATAGACAAATAACATAGTCTTAAAAACAATAGGTCAAGAAAAAAATCACCAGAGAAATTACAAAATACTTTGAGATGAATAAAAATAAAAACATAAGATTCAATAAAAGCAGTGCTCAGAGAGAAGTATGTAGCTATAAATGCCTACATAAAAAAAAACAATACTTCAAATCAATAACCTAATTTTATGTATCTTAAATAGTGTAATAACAGCAAACTAAACCCAAAGCAAGCAGAAGAAAGGAGATAATAAAGAATAGAGCATAGGGAAACAAAACAGGGAATAGAAAAACTATAGAAAGAATTAATGAAACCAAATGTTGGTTTTTTGAAAAGGTAAACAAAATTAAGTCCTTAGTTAGACTGAAAAAAAAAGAATACACAATAACCAAAATAAAAAAGGAATGCATAGGCATTATTACCCGCCTTACAAAAACTAAAAGGATTATAAGATAATGCTATGACAAATTGTACATCAAAAAAACTAGAATATCTAGATGAAATAGAAAATTCCTCAAAACACACATATTATCAAATTTGACTCCAACAGAAAATCTAAACACATCTATGACAAGTAAAGATATCAGGTAATTGGGGCGCCTGGGTGGCTCAGTGGGTTAAAGCCTCTGTCTTCGGCTCAGGTCATGATCTCAGGGTCCTGGGATCGAGCCCCGCATAGGGCTCTCTGCTCAGTAGGGAGCCTGCTTCCCCCTCTCTCTCTGCCTGCCTCTCTGCCTATTTGTGACCTCTCTCTCTCTGGCAAATAAATAAATAAAATCTTAAAAAAAAAAAAAAGAAATTGACTTATTAAAAAAAAAAAAAAAGATATGAGGTAATTAAAACTCTCCCAATAAAGAAAAATCCAGAACCAAATGGCTTCACTGAGCCATGAATTTTACCAAACTATAAAGAATTAAGGCCAATCCTACTCAAATCTTCCAAAAAAAATTTGAAGAGAGAACAGTCCTAACACTTTCCGAGGCCAGTAATACTCTGATACACAAGATGCCACAAGAAAAGTAAACAACAATCAATATTCCTGATTAATATAGACACACAGCACTCAACAATATAATAGTAAATCAGATTCAATGGTACATTAAAAGAATGATACATCTTGAACGAGTATGATTTATTCCACAAATATAAAGGTGATTCAACATAAGATAACCGAACAGTGTAACACATCATGTTAATAGAACAAAGGGAAAAAAAATCATATGATCATCTCAACAGATGGAGAAAATGATTTGACAAAATCCAGCACTTTCATTATAAAAAATATTCTCCAAACTAGGAGCTTTCTTAACATAATAAAGGGCATTATCAGAAACTCATGGCTAACATCACACTCAGTTCATTTTTTTTATAGTTGTTTTGATTATTATGTGTTCATATTTTATTATATTTTAAGTTTTTATTAAAATTCCAGTTAGTTAACAGACTGTAATATTAGTTTTAGGTGTACATTACTGTAATTCAACCTTTCTATATATCAGTGCTCCTCACAATAAGTACACTCCTTAATCTCTATCGCATATTTAACCCAACCCCACACTCACTCCCCTCTGATAACCATCAGTTAAAGAGCAAAGGGGAAAAAAACAGGCAAACCAAGAAACAGTATGATACTCAATTTAAAGACTGAAAACCTTTCCCCTAAGATTAAGAGCAAGAAAAGGGTGACCACTTTCACCACTGTTATTCCATATTGTACTAGAAGTCCTAGCAAGAGCAAATAGTCAACTAAAGGAAATAGAGTAGGGGCACATTGAAAAGAGAGAAGTAGAACTATTTTTATTCTCAGATGACATGATTCTATATAAGAAAATCCTATTGAGCCTCCCCTCCCCCCTCCAGTACACACCCAAACAACACACAAACTACTTGAGCTGACAATCATATTTAGCAAAATTGCACAGTCATTTATTTTTCTATACATCATCAATGAAAATATGAAAAGGAAATAAAGATTAAAAATTCCATCCAAAGAATATAATGCTTAGGAATAAATTTAACTGAGGAAGTAAAATGCTTGTTTGTTGAAAGCTACAAATCATTGTTGTAAGCAGTTAAAAACCTAAATAAATGAAAAGGCATCCCTTATTTATTGAATAGAAGTCTTAATATTGTTAAGATGGCAATATACCCCAAACTATCTACAGATTTAGTGCAATCTTTATCAAAATTCCAAAGGTGCATTTTGTAGAAATAAAAGAGCTGGTCCTTACCTTCCTATGAAACTATGAGGGACCTTGGGTAACCAAAATAATATTGACATGAAAAACAGGTAAATAACACTCTCTGATTTCAAAGCTTACTGCAAAGCTACTGTAACCAAAGTGGTGCAGTATTGGTATAAGCATACATAAGACTAGTAGTATAAATCTGGCTATCCAGAAATAAATTTCAGTGTTTATGGTCAGTGTATTTGATAAGAGAGCCAAGACCATTCATTGGGTAAGGATCATTTCTTTAAAAAAATAGTGATTTTAGGACAACTGAATCATCACATGCAAAAGAAACAATTTGGAAATCTGTCTTACTCCATTAAACAAAATAATCAATAGCACAAATATAAGAATTAAAATTATAAAACTATTAGAAGAAAGCATAGGGGTAAGTTTTTATAACCTAGGATTTGGCAATGGATTCTTAAATTTGACTCCAAAACTATAAGGAACCAAAGAAAAAATAGATAAATTGGACTTCATAGAAACTAAAAATTTTATACACCAAATAACATTACAAAGAAAATGAGAAGATAACTGACAGAATGGGAAAAACTATTTTCACATTGATTATCTGGTAAAAGTTTAATATCCAGAATATGTAAAGAGCTCTTAACAACTCATCAACAAAACAACAATCTATTAAAAAAAAATGTGCAAAGGGGTGTCCTGGGTGGCTCAGTCAGTTGAGTGTCTGACTCTTGGTTTCAGCTCAGGTCATGATCTCAGGGTCGTGAAAGTGAGCTTTGCACTCAGTGCAGAGTCTGCCTGGGATTCTCTCCCTCTGTCCCTGCCCTTGCTCACATGCTTTCTCTCCCAAATAAATAAATAAAATCTTTAAAAAAATTTTTTTTGTGAAGGGCTAGGGCAGATATTTCTCCAAAGAAGACATACATGGCCAATAAGCACATGCAAATTGTTATAAGATCATTGGTCATTATAGAAATGTAAATCAAAACTATAATGAGAGAATCACTCTGTATTCTGGGTTGGCTTTAATCAAAAAGCATAAAATTACAAGCATTGGCAAGAATGTGCACAAATACCAATCCTAGTATTTTGCTGGTAGAAATGTAACATTGAGCAGCCACTGTTGAAAACATTTTGGTGGTTTCTCAAGAAGTTAAATGTAGAAATAACATATGACACAACAATTCCATTCCTAGATTTATACCCAAAAGAAATAAAAACATATGTCTACACTGCTGAAATGTGTATAGAAATATTTATAACACCATTGTTCACAATAGCCAAAATTGGATACCATGTTTACCAAATGATGACTAGATAAACAAATTGTGTTATACATTTATGATATTCAGACAATGGAATATTATTCAGCCATAACAAGGAACAAAATATTGATACATGACACCATAAGGATGAAACATGAAAACATTTTTTAACTGGAAGAATCCAGACAAAAAAGGTCAAATATTTTGTTATTCTTTTATATGATATATCTGGAATAGGCAAATCCATTAATACTGAAAACACTTTTGAGATTACCAGAAATGGATGAAAGGGGAAATGACTGATTACTTAATGAGTACAGGATGTTTTTCTGGGGTGATGAAGTTTTGAAGCTTGAGAGAGATGGTGGCTGCACAACATTATGAATATGTTAAATGCCACTGGTTTGTATGCTTTGAAATTAATGCATAATTTTTATAATAAGCAAATCTTACATACAAATAGAGGCAAAAAAATTTATTTCAAAGTTTATTGTAATATCCCATAATTTATATGGGAATTATTATATTTATACAGGGAATAGTATTAATTCATGAATTAAATTAATGAATTAAATTTATAATTAAAATACAGTAAATATATATATTATGCTATACGCACCATTGGACATTTTCACTAATTTGTTTCAAATCTTGTGTGTCCAATGTGAGCTTGTGACTTTTCGATACTTTTCAAAAAATTAAGTGTAATTTACAGACTGATAATCAGGAAAAAAATTGAAAAATTCCCGGTAAACAAAAGTCCAGGACTGACAGCTTCACAGGTGAATTCTACCAAACATTTAAAGAAGAGTTAATGGGGTGCCTTGGTGGCTCAGTCAGTTAAGCATCCAACTCTTAGTTTTGGCTCAAGTCACAATCTTGGGGCCCTGGGATTGAGCCCTACATCAGGCTCCACACTTAGTGTGGAGTCTGCTAGGAATTCTCTTCTTCTCCCTCTGCCCCTCCTCTGTTTGCATGCACACACACACATGCACATGCTCTCTCTTTCTCTAAAATGAATAAGTCTTTAAACAATATAAAGAAGAGTTAATACTTATTATTCTTAAACTATTCCAAAAAAATAGAAAAGGAAGGAAAGCTTCCGAATTCGTTCCATGAGGCCAGCATTACCCTGACACCAAAACCAGATAAGTACAGCACTGAAAAAGAGAACTATAGGCTAATATCCCTAATGGACATAGGTGCAAAAATTCTCAATAAAATACTAGCAAACCGAATTCAACAATACTTTAAAAAAAAATCATTCACCAAAATCAAGTGAAATTTAGTCCTTGGTTGCAAAGGTGGGTCAGTGTTCACAAATCAATCAGTGTGATACATTACATCAATAAGATAAAGGATAAAACCATATGATCATTTCAATAAATGTAGAAAAAGCATTTGACAAAGTATAGCATCCATTCATGATAAAAACCCTCAACAAAGTAAGTTTAGAGGGAACATACGTTAACATAACAAAGGCCATCTATGAAAAACCAACGGATAACATCATCCTCATTCCCCTTAAGGTCGAGAACAAGACAAAGATGTCTACTCTCACCACTTTTATTCAACATAGTACTGGAAGTTCTAGCCACAACAATGAGACAACAAAAAGAAATAAAAACAATCCAAATTGGTAAGGAAGAGGTAAAACTTTCACTATTTGCAGATGACATGATACTATATATAGAAAACCTGAAAGACTCCACAAAAAGAACTGCTAGAATGAATAAACAAATTCATTAAAGTCATAGGATACAAAGTCACTATACAGAAATCTGTTGCATTTCTATACATCACTGATCATGAAGTAGCAGGAGAAATTAAGGAATCAATCCCATTTACAACTGCACCAAAAATAATAATATACTTAGGAAAAAGCCTAAAAAAAAATAAAAATAAAAAAAAAAGGTGAGAAAAAGCCACCAAAAAGGTGAAAGACTTATACTCTGAAAACTATAAAATCCTGATGAAAGAAATTGAAGAAAAAAGCCACCAAAAAGGTGAAAGACTTGTACTCTGAAAACTATAAAATCCTGATGAAAGAAATTGAAGACAACACAAAGAAATGGAAAGATATTCCATGCTCATGGATTGGAAGAACAAATATTATTAAAATGTCTATACCACCCAAAGCAATCTACACATTCAGTGCAATCCCTATCAAAATGCCAACAGCATTTTCCATAGAAGTAGAACAAACAATCCTAGAATTTGTATGGAACCACAAAAGACCCTGAAGAGCCAAAGTAATCTTGAAAAAGAAAAACAAAACTAGAGGCAACACAATTCTTGACTTCAGGTTATATTACAAAGCTGTAGTAATGCAATATGGTACTGGCACAGAAATAGACACACAAATCGGTAGAACAGAATAGAAAATCAGAAATAAACCCACAATTATATGGTCAGTTAATCATCGACAAAGCAGGAACGAATATCTAGTGGGAAAAGGAGGGTAGTCTCTTCAACAAATGGTGTTGGGAAAACTGGACAGCAACATGTAAAAGAATGATATTGGACCACTTTCTTACACCATAGACAGAAATAAAGGCAAAATGGATTAGAGACCTAAGTATGGGACAGGAAACCACAAAAATTCTAGAAGAGAACAGAGGCAATAATTCATTTGACATCAGCCATAGCAGCTTCTTTCTAGACATGCTTCCTGAGGCAAGGGAAACAAAAGCAAAAATAAACTATTGAGACTACATCAAAATAAAAGTCTTCTGCACAGGGAAGGAAACAATCAACAAAACTAAAAGGCAACCTACAGAATGGGAGAAGACATTTGCAAATGACATATTTGATAAAGGGTTAGTGTCCAAAATATATAAAGAACTGATACTACTCAACACACAAAAACCAAATTATCCAGTGAAAAAATGGGCAGAAGACATGAACAGACATTTCTCCAAAAAAGATATACAGATGGCCAACAGACATGTGAAAAGATGTTCATCACTGATCATCAGGGAGATACAAAACAAAATTACAATGAGATAATCACCTCACACCTGTCAGAATGGCTAAACTCAAGAACATAAGAAACAACAGGTGTTTGTGAAGACATGGAGAAAAAGGAACCCTCTTGCACTATTGTTGGGAATCCAAATTGGTGCAGCCATTGTGGAAAACAGTATGGAGGTCCCTCAAAATTTTTAAAATAGAACTACCCTATGATCCAGTAATCTCACTACTGGGTATTTACACAAAAAATACAAAAACACTAATGCAAAAAATACATGTACCCCTATTATTATAGCGCCATTATTTAAAATAGATAAGATATAGAAGCAGCCCACATATCCATTGATTGATGAATATATAAGAAGATTTGGGATAATATATATAAATATTATTGGAATATTATTGAGCCATAAAAAGAATGAAATCTTGTCATTTGCAAGGATATGGATGGAACTAAAGAGTATAATGCTGAGTGAAATAAGTGAGCCAGAGAAAGACAAATACCACCTGATCTCACTCATGTGGAATTTAAGAACCAAAACAAACAAGCAAAAGGAAAAAAAAATAAGAGACTAGAGAGCAAGAGAGAGAGACAAAGCAAGAAACAGTCTCTTAATTATAGAAAACAAACTGAGGGTAGTGGAGTGGAGGATGGGTTAAATAGATGATGAAGACTAAGGAGTGTACTTGTCTTGATGAGCACTGGATGATGAATGAAAGTGTTGAATTACTGTATCATACACCTGAAACTAATGTAACACTGTATGTTAACTGACTCGAATTAAAATAAAAACTTAAAGAACACTGACAAAAATTAAGTGTAATTTTATGATTATCTTCACTTAGCTCATCTACATTTGTTATTAATATTATTCCATAAAACAATATTAATTTTATTTTCATTATTTTTATTTATTATTGCTTGAATAGTAATACTATTAACTTTATGATATTTTCTGTGTTTGGTCATTTTGCTGAACATTAAATACATCCTATGGTCTTTGTAATTTAACCATTTCTTTTTTTATTATTATTTAATTGCATCACCAAGGTAGGATATATTTGTCTCTTTATAATGATTGAATGCTATAATTCTATTTCCTTATTACCAAATTGTCCGTATTTCCAGAATAATGTCATGTAATATCGAGATAATATGAATTATAATGCTTGGTGATTATGTGAATGCCTCTAATGTTTCACTATTTAGTTATAATTTATGATGGGCATACTTCTTTTCTCAGTTTATCAGTCCTCTGTGCAGGAGTTTATTCAATAATTTTTTGAGAATGTTCTAAATTAATTTTGTGCTTTATTGAACTTTATGGAAATTGCAGTGGTGTAAGTATGTATGTGATTTTTTTTTTAATATGCTAGCTGCTGCATGAAACAAAACCCAACATCTCAGTTGATTTATGCAATAGAAGTTTATATTTTACTCTTGCTGTAGTCCAATATGATTTTTCCTGTTCAGCGAGCAGTTTTTCTCTACATGTGACTCAGGGATCCAGTATCCTTGAAACATATGCTTTTACCATTCATTAGGACCTCCTTTAACTGCAAGTGTGCTATATTGCTGCAAGTCACTTCAACTCCATGCTTTTCAAGAGAACTATTACATAGTCCTACCAACATTCAAAGAAGATGGGAATGAGGTAGAACTGGAAAATGCAGTCCCTGAATGGTCAGTATCTTCTAAGCAGCAACTCTTTACTGAGAAGTTGAAACATGAATAATTGAGAATTAATGCTACAAGAGTGACTACCTATAATTGCTGAGACTACTTAGTTGAGCATCAAACTCATTCCTACCTTAGCCCTTTTTTCAAACAGAACACAACACAGTGGTCCTCAAATACAATATTTATAACCACAGTCTCTCTGCTCTTTCTGTATTTATAATATTTTGTAAGGTTTTTAGTGCCAGAGCAAGGACAAAACTATTAAAGATATAATAAATATTTTTACCTAATGTTAAATGCAGTTGATCTTGATAAAATATAACATACTTGGTTATTGATTAACATAATGCACTTATGTTATTTATTTTATATAAACCACAAGTTTACCATCTTTGTTTATACATTTTCATTAGACTAAAATTCAAAAAGTATTAAATTTTTATATAAAAAAATCAGTAAGTGAAATAAATGAGTCAGAGTCAGCTATTTCTTATAAACCAAAGTTTTGAATAAGTAAAATCACTTTGTATCATTTCCGCAGCTTTCTCTGTTGTAATAGACTAGGAAGATAACCCATGTATATTTGCATATAGATGAACTAAATAATTTCATACACCTCTATGAGTCTATTGTGAAGGCAGAAGTAAAAGTGAAGGAGTTAGACTGGCAGATTTATCTTTGAGGATTTAAGACCCACCACTATGATATTTAAACAAAATAGTGGTCTTCAAACTCGTGACACAATCACTTGACAGGGCTATCAACAACAGGTGATCTGAAAAATATAGACTTTGTTGAGATTTATAAATATAAAGTTTACTTTTTTTAAAAAAATATATCAAAGGGCAAATTTGCCTTGGGTATTACATGACTGCAGTGGTAACCCACATAAGGTCTCGGTCTTAGATTACTGCTTGTACTTAGTTATAAGAGCAAATTACTTACATAAAAGGGAGCATGAGGATTGAAGAAAGTACAGTGTGGCAGTTTTGTTAATAATTGCGGCCCTATCCTCCTTAATGTTCGATTATTAGTATTTAAACCATTGGATGTAATGGGGACCTAGATGATTTGCTTCTCAAGAAAAAACAAAGAAAATTATATATTTGTATTAATTATAAATTTAAGTGACCACTCTACACTAGAGGAAACAAAGAAATACTCCAGTCTCTTTCTTGAAAAGGATTTAGGAATTTTATAGAGACTAATATCAATAATGAAAGATAGAGGATAGAGAAATGAGGAGAGGTTGCAGTAGTCAATGAAGTCATCATAAAGAAGGATAGAATAGAAAAGTGGGTAAAATTTGCAAAGAAATGGGGAATTCTATGGATTTCACTTCTACAAAGATATAGATAAAGGCATAATCAGGGTGTGTTGCCAGATTACTTTCAGTCTGAATTACTGTTGTAAGGAAGGTAGAGGTCTGGAGGAAGTGGAAGATAAGTTTAGATCATTTGAATTTTTATTCTGAAAATAACTAATATGTATTTTAATTGCATAAAATTGTGAAAAATATAAGTAATACAAGTAGTAATATAAAATCATTCAGTCACATCAGAAATAAATGTCCACATTAATAGGTATCACTTCCTAATAGCACTTTCTCTGTTTACAAAATTGGAATCACTCAGTGTGTGAATCTGTGTGCATATGAATTATATAGTAACAATATTGCATATAACTAAGTATTTTTGAAATTACTTGTTTTCTTTTGAAAGTACAAATCAGTTGCCTGATAGCATCATACATTACAATACATACATTATACCAACATTGGTCAAGTTACCCAGAAATAAAAACTTGATAAATCACATTTTTACCTTCTCTTAATCTCTTCTCTCTCTCATTCCTTCTTTCCCTCCTTCTTTTAGTTTTTCCTCCCTCCCTCCCTTCACCTTTCTTCCCTTTTTTTACATACAAATTAGTAGTTATTAGTTTTTTTTTTAGTATGACCATTCCAAAATTTAACTTGAAGGTAAGTTTAGAAGCCCAAGTGACATAAAAGGAAAGTCACCTGGCAGTGCCCCCCACCCCAGCCCTCTTTCCTTCCTTTCCTTCTTTTATATCCTCCCTTCCTTCTTTCTCTCCTTCCTTTCCTCCTTTTATTTCTTCCCTCTTTCCTTTCTTCCTCCCTTCTCTCCTCCCTTTGTACCTTCCCTTAGGCTATTACATATAATGTTAAAAGGATTATTATCCAATTTATTCGTTTGTCATTTATTTGAACAGTCTGTGAAAAATAATTATGAAAAACAACTTTCACTACAGAGGAACTTAAGAAATAATAGAATGGTGGAGGCATATGGGATGAATTGAAGGAAGCAGGGTTCAGAGTTAGGGATATAAACTGAGGTCTGAGTAAGCCACAACTAGAGATAAATTTTGTCTTTGTTCTTCTTCTCCTTTTCCCTGCCTAAATTGTCTCTCCCATTTTTTTTCTCCTCATTTGATTTCAGGCTTTTAATTTTTTTGTTATTTTTGAGGCCATGCAGATATACTGAGACAGAAAAAGATTCATTTTAAAAAGTTGATGAATGGCTTTTACTATTTTCTACATAGAGAAAAGTAATATGATAAACTGCAAAAAAAAAAAAAAGGACTGGAGTTCTAAATGTGCTAAGGCAATTTCTGGGGATTACAGCGTTCTTTACTTCCCAATATGCAGTCCAAATATAGAACTGAATCAGCTTTTGTTGTTGCTTGCTTTTTTAAAAAAAAGATAGCATCTTCTATTACAATGAAGCTTAGAACACTTCTTAGAACACTTAAAATGAACCATAAAGCCCTCCAACAGGAAATGAATATTAAAAAATATCTTAAAATTATGAGAATAATTGTACTTTCACTAAATATTCACAAATACAGGTATAAAACATCTATTACCTAGACTCTATGTCTCTAATTAGTTCTGTGCCATTAACTCCATTGAAACCTGTTTAAGAGTAGAATACAAAATAGTATTTGTAAAAGTGTTTTTTCTGAAGCCCATACTCCTGTGATTTTAGTCAAGCTTAACAAAGCATCATAGGCTTGAAGGAGTCTATATATAGAAATTCCACCCCCCCAAAAAAAGAAATTCTGCACCCAGATATATTGTATTTGTTGGATCAGTTAACTGTATCACTTTAATGCTATACCAACAATTGATTCTAAAATTTGAATAATTTTATACAATTCTTTTAACCAAGAAAGTTGTTGGAAAATGCTTTATACAGCCTTTGTCAGTCAATTCTTTGTCTGACTCAACTTGATTCTCTATTTCTTTAGCTTCTATATCAAAGTATCAATCCAGGGAACCAAAATGAATATTCCACTTTGATCAAAAGACTTATGAATAGACAGGAAACTGGACAAATTATTAGTGTCCCTTCTTATCTAGGGAATTGATGTTTGAAAATATGAATAAGTAATCTTTCTCTTAGTTTACATGTTGGATAGTGATTCTATACTGTCATTTTCCTGAGGCCTTGACACGTTTATTTGCATTTGTAACTTTTGCTTTCACACACTTCCGTTGGTTACCATTTTCCTCCTACATATTATAGGTAATACTAAGCTATCTAGACACAAAAGACACTCTTTCTTCTTAGAACTTCCTTTTTCATCACTCCAGTATTTGATTCTCGTACAATTTACATTTATTCGAAAATCTATAGTGTAGAAAAACTTTAGTATCTGAAAGCAGTTTTGTTAGCTTATGACAAGTCTTCAAGTCCAGCCTTATAATTTGTCCATTTATTTTTTTTTAGTAGGGTGAAATCAGGACTTGGGGCAAGTACATTTAAAATGTTCAAGTACAATGAATTCATTTTCAATTAGAAGAGCTCCTTGTTTTTTTTTTCTTTTTATTTTTTTTAAAGATTTTATTCATTTATTTGACAGAGAGAGAGATCACAAGTAGGCAGAGAGGCAGGCGGAGAGAGGAGGGGAAGCAGGCTCCCTGCTGAGCAGAGAGCCCAATGCGGGGCTTGATCCCAGGACCCTGATATCATGACCTGAGCTGAAGGCAGAGGCTTTAACCCACTGAGCCACCCAGGCGCCCCTTTTTTTTCTTTTTAAATAAAAATTGTATAGATATAATGTGTACAACATATTGATTATATATAGTCATATATAAATTTTATATATAAATATATAAAAATATATGATCATATATAAAATTGTATAGATATAAGGTGTACAACATATTGATATTATGTATATATATATATATATACATATAAAGTTACTATGGTCAAGATAATTTGCATTTTATCTCCTCACATAGTTACCAGTTTTCTTGTGTGATGAGTGCACTTGAAATCTACCCCTGGGGTATGTGTAACATAGTATTATTAAGTATAGTCATCAGGCCTGTACACTAGATCTCTAGACTTATTTATCCTCCATACTACTAATTTGTACACTTTGACCACCATATCCCTATTACTTTTACATTCCCAGATCCCGGTAACCGTTTCTATGAATTTGACTTTTTTTTTTTCACATTCCAGATATAATTGAGATTATACAGCATTTGTTTTTCTCCATCTGGCTTTTTTCATTTATTTCACAGCATAATGTTCTAGATGTTGTTGCAAATGGTAGGAGTTTCTTCTTTCTCATGTCTAAATAATATTCCATTGATATATATATGTCTTTAGACAAGAAAAAGAAGGCGGCAAGGAAATAGGAAAGGAAGAAGTAAAATTGTTTCTGCTTGAAGAGATATGGTATTACATATAGAAAAACCTAATGACTCCATCAAAAAACTGTTAGGACTGGGGCGCCTGGGTGGCTCAGTGGGTTAAAGCCTCTGCCTTTGGCTCAGGTCATGATTCCAGGGTCCTGGGATCGAGCCCCGCATCGGGCTCTCTGCTCAGCAGGGAGCCTGCTTCCCTCTCTCCCTCTGCCTGCCTCTCTGCCTACTTGTGATCTCTCTCTCTGTCGAATAAATAAATTAAATCTTTAAAAAAAAACTGTTAGGACTAATAAATTCAGTAAAGTTGTAGTATATAAAATCAACATACAAAAATTGGTTGCATTTCTGTACACTAAAAGCGGAGTCTGAAAAAGAAAAGAAGAAAAAATCCCACGTACAATAGCATCAAAATTAGAAATAAATTTCACAAAGGGTGTAAAATATCTATACATTGAAAACATTAAAACATTGAAGAAAAAAATTGAAGAAGATAAAATAAATGGAAATATATCACATGTTCATGGATTGAAAGAATTAATATTGTTAAAATGTCCATACTATCCAAAGCAATCTATAGATTCAATGTAATCCTAAGCAAAATTCCATTGGCATTTTTCAAAGAAAAAGAAAAAATATCCAAAAATTCATATGGAATCACAAAAGATCTCAAATAGCCAAGGCAACACTGAGAAACAGTTGGAGGCATTGCACTATCTGATTTCAAGATATACTACAAAGCTATAGTAATAATATGCTATCAAGTACCATAGAAGCAGACATATAGACCAATAGAATAGAGAGTCCAGAAATAAATCCATACATTTATGGTCAATTGATCTTTGACAAAGATGTCAAGAACACACACACAGTGGGGAAAGGACAGTCTCCTCAACAAATGATGTTGGCTAAAGCTGCTTTTTTTCCTTTTCATTATATTTGTTTTATGTCAAAGATGTAAATCTTCCAAGGTTATAATGGTATTTTAGTTGATTCTTCTTTACAATCCATTTTACTTCACTAAATACTAAGAACTATGATTCAGATATTTAGAGTAGCAAATCAGAGTTCACCTTCCTGGTTTCTACTTCTAAATGTGTGACTTGGAAAAAAGATTCACTTCATATGATATAAATATTTCCTATTACAGATTTTGAGAATAATGAACTTTTTAAGAGGGGTATAATTACAATATTACATTATATTTCAGACCCTGGTTGAAAAGTACCACGTACGAGTAATCAGATAACCACTATGACCAAGAATGATGCTTGAAAGGTGAACTTTCTTTTTTTTCTGATATTCAGAGACCCACTTTATTCCTTCAGTTTGCACTATTTTCTACTAAACTAAAATTTTAAGACTACTTTTCTCAGTGCTTCCTGTTTACATGGTATATAATTTTGTTTCTTTATCAATTCAATTAAACAAAAAGTCTTGGGATGCTAATGTGTGCAATGCAGTGTTGGGTGTTTGCGATACAAAGATGAATAAGAAGGTGAAAAAGAAGATAAATAACAAACGAAATTAAGCCATAAACTCTCCTACTTCCACAGTCCCTTTCCCTATCTCTTAACTCAACTCTGCACCCTTCCCTCTAAAAAAATAATTTTCTCTGCAGCCAAATTTTTGTCACATCCCTTACTGGTTCAAATTACTTTCAGGATAAATTTCAAGTTTCTAGGCATGACTGTAGGACTCTAGAGGGACACAGCGCCTGTTTTTGTCTCCATCTTCATCTCCTATTTGACACTTCACAACTTCCATGCAAAAATATCAAAGGCTTATAATTTTCCACTCTGTTCTGTTTATGCCTCTTTGCTCATGTTCTCTCCCCAAGAAACTCACTTTCTACCTCTTGTAGTATTATTATTCTCCTCTCTGGTCAGGAGACTTCTATCCCAGGTATCCTTTGTTAATTCGCAGATTGAGATAGTACTTTTTTGCCTGTGGTCTCAGAGCAGTCATGCATATATTCATCTTAGCATTAGTAACTGGTATCCTTTGTTAATTCTATCCCAGGTATCCTTTGTTAATTCGCAGATTGAGATAGTACTTTTTTGCCTGTGGTCTCAGCGCGTTCATGCATATATTCATCTTAGCATTAGTAACTGCATAGCAATTGCTTGCTGGTGTTTTCTGCCTACCACTCTATACTTCAGCATCTTGAGATCTGAAATCATTCCTTCCCCATTTTTTTTTTTTTTTTTTTTTTTTACACTCCTGTCCTGTAGCTCAGTGGTTGGCAAACTAATTCTATAGGGACAGATAGTATGTAGCTTTTTAGGCTTTGTGGGCCCCAAGATCTCTATCACATTACTCAGCCCTGCTGTTGTAGATTCAAAGCAGCCATAAGCAATAAGTAAATGAATGAACATGGTTACATTCCAATAAAACTTTACTTACTGAAACAGGTTTCCTGCCCTTGAGTTGCTGACCCTTGTTATAGCATGGTGCTAATAATATAGTGCCAAATAAATGTTGAGTGATTTGTGTTCCTTGATTTATTCCTGTGCTTAAATTCTAAATGGTTTTATCTATTTACCATTTTGCCTGGAAGAGCCTTGTACTATAATATTCTGTTCCACTAGTCACTGGTGTCTTGTTTGGAATCCCAGAGAATTATTTGGTGCACTTTTACTTGTTAATGGGTTTTCCTAATATCTGTTGCCTGAGTGACAGTTTTCTCCTCCACATACCCTGTCTTTTGTTGTCGTTGTTGATCTACTGCCTATATGCTATGAAATCCCATTGCCTATTGCCAACATCCTACATTGCCAGTCACTTAGCAATGCTTGCATAACTTCTCTGTGCTCAGGACTATGAAACAGAGATGAATCAGACACGGACGTTCTCTCACCCAAAGTCAAGTGTTTCAGGGAGAATTACAATCAGGTGTAAGGAATGGAAAAACATATTCCAGTGATTTAAACAATCAAGGAGTTTTTTCTCTCAAACATCAATAATGTCATAGTCTAGGATTTGTGACAACTTGATGCTTTTAAAGCTGAACTCCTTCCTATATTGGTATTCTCTTAAGATAAGATCTTTGTCCTTGTGTTCATAAGATAGCTGCGAAATATCTAGGCATCATACCCACTTCCCAGATAGGAGGGAGGAGACTAGAATACCAGCTTATTTCCACTTATGTCATGGTCTATACTGCATGTCCATTTCTAACTGAAATGTAAATTGGAAAATGCTGGTAGCTCCGTTCCAACTTCTATAGTGGAAGACATTGGAACATGGTGTTAAATGAATGTTGAGTGAAATTTCCTAAAATATGTGCCACATCATACTGGATTCTTTATTACATTTGCAAATAGATCTTAAATCCCCAGCTTTGACCAAATAATTTTAAGAATTTTCTTAAGCATCATGAAATTTAATATTTATTGATGAATTAGGGCTATTTTGTCATCATGTAATTTCAATATTAAATTAGGATTATTTTGTATGCAGGTTACCATTTTTTTTATCTAGTTCTTTCCCTCAACATCTTCACCATAAGACCTCTTGACAATGAAACAATTTTCTCTTATTTTGTCTAAATATTAGTATATTTTTGTTACAAAATTATACATGGAGAAAGTATAATATATGTTCTAATATTTGATATTTGAAGAGCTATTTATATTTTCAATACTTTAAAATCACTTATCTATTAAACTTATTTGAGTATTAAATTGACCCACTTTTTATTTCATTATGAATAAAAGGCATTTAGTAGAGAACTACAGTAACTGAATGTTATAGTTATGGAGATGAAATATTTCACTTTCATTTTTCCACAGCAAAATCTCTGTGCCTTCATATCTAAAAATGGATACCTAAAGAAAATAATTTGGTTGTAATTCCACATTTCATGGGCATATTGCATTAGACTCATCACCAAAGAATTATCTCCTTTGTGGTAATAATTATTATTAATTATCAATATTTCAAAATAATGGGAATACAGTAATGAAATATATGTTATCACCTAACTATTGTAAAATAACATGCTAGGGAGAAAGTGGAAGAAGCTCAAGAGCAAAGGGGAATTTTATTCTCTTTTAGAACTAGAATGCCATCTTTTTTGTGACTACAGGTATTTTAAGATTTCTGCCTTAGTGTTTTTGTTTTTTGCTCTTTAAGGATGTATATGTACATAATTTAATGTTTAGAAAGTATTTATATGAAGAATGATACGTAAGTGCCAAGTAATATTACTTTACTTTCAAAATATTATCAAGGATACTAGAGATTTGCTATAAAAATCTCAGCCACAATTTATAATAAATTCACTTAACTAGTAAAAATGAATTATATAGTCAAGAAATATTGTAAGTTTTCACATTGTTTCTGATAGCAACAAAGATAGAATTACTTATTATACTCTGCTTAAACTCCTAACCATCCAAATAATATATGATTATATGTGATATATTTAGAGTTCCTTTCCTTCAGAGGTAAGATGTTGAAAAACAAAAAAATCCCTCTCTTTTCAAATCTCTTCTCCTTTTTTCTTTCCAGTTTACCTTTTATTAGTGAGTTAACCTGTGACATCCCAAAATTGAACTCTCGCCTAAATGAAAAATAACCACTACAAATGAGGTCTCAGATTGTTCTTTTAGGTTATTACAATCAACTCTGAGAGTGATAAGAGAATAAATATTGAAGTAAGACTTCTTGGACTTGAAATCAGCCTCCACTGTTTTTATCTCTTTTCTTATCTTAATATAGTTTTATACTTACAGAAAATTGCACAAGTAGCACAGAGTATTCCCATATTTATTTCCCCAGATTTCCCTTATGTTAGCATGTGGAAAAACCATGGTACAATTATTCAAACTAAGAAATTAACATTCAGGGGCGCCTGGGTGGCTCAGTGGGTTAAAGCCTCTGCCTTCGGCTCAGGTCATGATCTCAGGGTCCTGGGATCAAGCCCCGCATCAGGCTCTCTGCTCAGCAGGGAGCCTGCTTCCCCCTCTCCCTCTGCCTACCTCTCTGCCTACTTGTGATCTCTCTCCTCTCTGTCAAATAAATAAATAAAAATCTTAAAAAAAAAAGGAAAAAAGAAATTAACATTCATATAATTCTATTATCTAAATTAAAGATGTAATTGGGATTTCTCCAGATATATAATTAATGTCTTTTTGTTGTTGTTCCAGAAGCCGTGCAATGAGTCCACATTACACTTAATTGCTATTCTTAGCCTCCCCCAATCTGTGGCAGTTTTTCAGTCTTTTGTTCTCTTTAATAGCCTGACACTTGAGTATTGATCAGTTCTCTTTTTAGAATGTCACTTATTTTGGATTTGTCTAATATTTTCTTTTATTGAGATATAACTGACATATTGTATAAGTTTAAGGTGTACAACTTGTTGATTTGATACAGCTATATATTGCACTATGATTACCACCATAGCATTAGCTAACACCTGTATCATGTCACATCACTTACAATTTCTCTTTTAATATCTAGTCTCTTAGCAACTTTGAGGTATGTAATACAGTATTGTTGACTGTAATCAAAATTCTGTGCATTGGAACTTCAGAACGTAATCATCTTTGAATAGAAAAAGACAAATACTGCAAGAGTATCACTTATATATAGAATCTAAAAAAGCTGAACTTGTAGAAACAGAGAATAGAATGGTGTTTGTGGGGCTGGATGTGTGGCAGTTGTGGAGTTGTCTAATGTTTTCTTATGCTCAGAATAAGATTATGCATTCTTTAACAAGACTGCCATAGAAGTGATGTGCCTTTCTCATTGCATCATTTCCAGGGATGTATGATGTTAATATATCTTACTACTGGTAATGTTAACCTTCCTAACTTGGTTAACATGGTATCTGCCAGAAATTCTACTATAAAATTATTATCTCTCCCATTATAAAATTATTATCTCCCCCATTAATAAATGTATTGGGAGAGACTTTGAAATGATGCAAATACTCTCTTTTACTTTTACTCGGTACTTTTAGTATCCATCAGTGGGTCTTGCCTGCAGTAATTATTATCAAGGAAGAACTATTTTTCTTCTCCCCATTTCTTTATTCATTCAGGAACTTATTTAACAGCAGTATGGACTCATGGATTTATATTTTATGCTGTGGGTTAAATTCCAGTATTGTTATTTTGTTGGTTATAGTTTTCCAGCTTTGGCTATTATTTATAGGCCCTGTTAGCAGAGCTTGGAAATAGATGTATGTATACTAAGTTTTGTATACATGCATATCTATTTATTTTTTAATCTATCTGGGTATATATTTTAAAACCGTAAGTTCACATTGATACCTCCATTAAATGCAACATTATAGCATTCCTTCTAGCCTTGCTCTTTTGAAACCTGACTCTGCATAATCGAAGATGTATTTACTTGTTCAATTGTAGTATATACTTAACAGTTTCAGAATTTAATCCTTACTCCAATGAGAAACAAAGGTACAAATCTTGAAACCACTCGTAATAGAACATTTTATCTAGTAAGTGCAGTCAATTTACTTTTGGTATTATGACTTCAAAACAATCAGAAAGCACTCATTAAATGTGTAAGAAAATAAAAGTGTTTTTTCTGTTGTTTGTTTTGCTGTTTTCAGATAATGCACTCTATTTTCAGAGCTAGAGTTTCACGTAAAGCTAATTATATTCTTATGTGTTACACATCTTGCTATAAGTGGCATCTCTCCCCTATAGATTTTCTGGCAGAGAGGAAAATGGGTCTCAAGTATCTCACTGGATGACTCCTCTCCACATGCTGATTTAGGTACCAAGCTAGAGCAGATATGCCCCTGAAGAATTTAAGTGAACTGCCATGCTCATTCCATGGAAAAGTCTGGACAAATGAGCATACCTTTAGACTCTAAAGGACAATGGAGTATAGGTGTACAAATGACTGCCATTACTAAAATTGTACTACTAAGCCATATTGAATGACTGGAGTGAATTAACATTACATTATAAAGCCTATCTTAGAAAGCATGTGAATGAATAATCTATTATATTTTTACAGAATAAATGAAAGTGAAAGGAATGGGTGATATTAAATTAAAAATGCAGTAGATGCATATATTTAAGTATTATATACTAATATCTAGATGCTGACAGGTTTTATTGATTTTGTATTCATTTTGTTATGAAAGGTCAATTTTAAGCTGGCTCCTAAAAAAGAATAATTGCTGGGACTTTTCTAGGCAAGACATAAATTAGTGAAAATTCCCCACTTGGACAGTGTCTTTATACCACATTTATTTTACTTGCTAATAAGACACTAGCTTTAAAATCTAGTTTTCAGGGATGCCTGGCTGGCTCAATCAGTAGAGCATGCTATTCTTGATGTCAGGGTTGTGAGTTCAAGTCCTACGCTGAGTGTGGAGCCTACTTAAAAAAATAAATAAACAAATAAAATCTAGTTTTCAGCCATATTTGTATTTGGTCAAAATTGCAGTTTTCTCATAGACAAAGGTATATAAGAAGAAAATGAATGTACTGGGAGAAAGGCATAGATCCTCAAATATGTAAGATAAGATGGCAGAAATTAGTAACCAACTATAAGAATAAAGATTTGTTGTTTTGTCTCATAATATTTTGCTCCACTGTTTTCATACTCCAACATATTTTAAGCACCATTGCCAATTCTCTTAAAACTGATAAAATAACAGAGGATAAGTCACTGATCATTCAACCCTGACATGAAAATAGTTCCTGATGGTCTCAAAAATGGGAAAGAAAATATTATGGAATTCACTTTATTTCGTTCCAGTCATATGTGGAGAAACACAGAAATCATTACTTTTCTAAATCAGAAAAAAATGATAACATAAGTTATAATATTAATAGTATATTTAGTTATTAAAATCCTTGAAAAATAAATAAGAGCAAATTTTCCCAGCTATTAAGGTATGTATATTTTGTTATTTAAAATTTTATCGATTTTTGTACAATTGTGAATTAAAATCATCCTAAAATAGTCTTGTCTAAATATCTAAATATCCTAAATATTTAGGATTCAAAGATAGGATATAAAAAACGTAATCTCTACATTATCCCTCCTAATTTGTTTAAAAGTGTATAGTAAGTACCTACTCTGTGGCAGGTACTTTTTTCTGGGAAGAGGTGGGGGTAAAGTAAGGAGTTTTCCCAGCCCAGAATGTGGAATCCAGACACATGCCTCTAAGATGGCTCTAAGCAACACCAGTCTATCAAGGAGGTTGCACAGCCAGAGAGAGTGCCTTTGCTGGCTGCAGTGAGGCGGGTAGTAAAAACTTGAGTTTACCAAAGGCCATCATATGTGAGGCTACCAACTTAAGCAGACAATGCTAGAGAGGGTGATGGATAAACACTAGAAGACCCCACTCATGCCATAAAGTACAGTGAGGCCCTGTGGAGGTAAAGGTTTTGCGACAGAGGAAAGGTAAGCTCAGAAATGGCCAAAACCAAGAAGAGAATTATAGGCAGATTTAGAGGAAGGCTGGAGAGGGAGAAGCAGTACGTATAAGAATGAAGACAAACACAGAATCTGAGGAAAGAAAAATTCTTCAAGAAACAGTATCTAATTTATAGAGTTTCCATTTGTATTATTTCATGAAAAATAATAAAAATAATTGCTAATACTTATATAGTGCCTGCTCTGTACCACACTATTCTAAGAGAGCTGCAACTCACACTCATGGTAATTATATAGAACATTAATAATTATATCCCTATTTTATGGCAGGGGTAGTTACACAAAAGAATTGAGTAACTTGTAAAATTCACATGATTAGGAAGTGGTTGAACTGAGATTCGAACCTGCATAGTCTGGCTCTAGCCTTTTCTCTAGTCTTTTCTCATAACACTTCTCAAATATTTAATAAAATGTTATCTTTTCCTCCTCTTAAGGAGAGATGGCCTGAACTTCATGATGTTCTCTGTATCCGAAGTGCTAAAATAGTTAGTTTAAGGTTAGCTGTGCTGACGTTAATGAGGAATTTGTTTAATGGCTACAGTCTTTGTTAGGAAAAATTTCCCAAAAAACTATTTTCATGAGGTAAGTATGGATATATATTTATGATAATGTGGGTTTTTTTCCCCGTTCTTTCTTTCCTTCCCTCCTTCTTCTGTTCTTTCTTTCTTCTTCAGATAAGCTTTGCTTTTGGTTTTAACTATCCTTGTATTATTCTGCTAATAATATTAACAAGGAAAGATAAAAATGAGTCATTGGTATAGTCATCCATTAAATTTATTACTACCGGATGCCTCCAAAAATGCTTTTATGTGTGTGACAGATTTAAAATTCTGAATATTTTACCAATAAACTCTCAAGGCCAGAGAAGGAGAGATCTGAAACTACTTCAGTTTGCTTGAAAGATGAAATTTAGTTTATTGAGTTCTGAATTGAGCCCATAGTGATGATTCTTTTCACAATATTTGCCATAATTCCTATCTTTATTCTAATCTATTTAAAGATCAGCCTAAATTTATTTTTCTTCTAAGTTATCCTTATTTTGCTGTTCTTCTTCTGTGTGTGTATGTGTGTCCATGTTAACTTTTAAAATTGATGGATTAAATCTCTTCTAAAGATTAATGTACAAAATGTGACTATTCAAATACTAAGTCAGTTTGGAATGTATGATATTTGAGTCATTGAATTCCTGATTTTTAATTAAGAGACCAAGAATGTATTTTCTGCTCAGTTCATTCATTTTTATTTGCAGCCAAGCTCATGCCTTTGTCAGTATCATTTACTAATAGTCTGGGTGATACAAGTAAAAAGAATTATAATACAATTTTATATAAGAATTCACTCTTAAAATGAAATTTCTTCTCTCTGCTTGGTGTAGACTAAATATTACCAAAATCCTTCCTACCAAATTGATTCTTCCCTGCACAGATGCAACAAAGACATGAGGAAAAAGACCTTCTTACAGGGCTGAGACATTTTGATCCACTTCAGCTGTGCTTGCCTCACCTCATGGTTTAGAAAATCAATGACATATCAGCTTAGTAGTCACTGATCCATGAGATAACTGTACCTTCTAATATTTTCAGCATAAAGCTTCTGAAATGGGCAAAGCCAATGACCAGAGGATAAAACACATTGTTTTATTCAATTCTGTGATCAAATTGAGAAATAATCATGTCAGCCTGTATTTCTGAAAGAAAAATAATGTTGCCTCAGTGGTGTAAAGCTACTATTAAACACACTTTTGTCATGTTAAGATTATTACTCTTCTGAACAACTGGCTGTACTATGCTACAGATTGTATTTACCTGCAAAATTTGTGTGTAGGCTTCCAACCTAATTCATTAAAAAAGCACTGTGGATTTTAGGATGGAGAACTGGACACTTCATTTTGTGGTTGAATATGGTGGGAAATTATCCCTATTGCTTTTGGTCTGCTGCTTAGAGACATCTTAACTAAGTAGATAAAAATTCTTTAGGAAAGAGATATGGGCTTAAGTAAATACTAAACAAATTGAGTATTAGCACACAGGGAGAAAGTAAGATTGATGATCTGACAAAACATTAATTAAAAGAAGGAGCATTGCCAAGATTTTCTTGTATAATTCAATTCCACATAATTCAAAGGCAAAATTAATTTACTGTTTCTTATTTGAAAACAAAGAAAGAGTTTTATATTTATAAAGCTCTGTAATCAGAAACATAGTTGTTTAACCACGGAGGTTTGCATTTAAATTCCAGAATTCTATAGACACAACAGAGCATCTCATTGAAATGAAATGAGTTTGCATTTACTTCTGCAGTTTCCAGGCATACATAAACATCAAATACCAATATCGGTATTAATTAAGGGAAATAACCCTAAAACACTTGGCAATTCTTACTTTGAGCAGTTGCCAGTTTGCACAGCCCAACATATGCTGAATATTTTACATATGAGTGATTTATTACAAAATTTACAAATGATGACTAACACTATTTTTTAAAGTTTACTTGCCCAACAATTAGCGGTTTTAAAGATTAAATGTCATTATATATTATAATGCTGAGTGTATTTACTAATTTAATACTGAGAAGCTTCTTTAAACTTAATTCACATCACTGTTATTTCAAAAAAATGATTTCCAAATAATCTTTCTTTCTGTTGAACACTTCATGCAATTCTTGTTTGAAAATATTTGTCTTTTGTTTAATGAGATAGAGGGACAATATTTTTGTTCCAAATGCATAATTAAATGTCTAGCATTAAATTGATGCCAAAGTAAATACTCATCAGAATTCTAAATATATAGAAATAGAGAACTGTTTGCAATTGAAGTCTTTATTTTCAACAGTCAATGATTCTGAGATACTGGTTATATTAGTTCTATGTTGTTGATGTTGCTTAGATGTAACATCTTGGCAAACATTTGAACTTAAAATTTTCTACCCTGGGAATACTATTCCTAGAAAGACAACGTTAGAATAGGAAAAAAGTCTTGGAGTACCTAATTTATTAGAAATTAGAAATCAGAATGGAGACATAAACTTAGGTGCTTTACTTTATTACTTTATTAGGAAGTGTAATACCAGGGAGGCAGAAATAAGAGAAAAAGACTGAAGCAAGAAAGAAGGAGTCAAAAAGGGGGTGTGGTGGTAAGTTACTAACACTTGGAACCAAGTGCAAATGATTGTGTGTTCTCAGGAGATTCTTCTGAAAGGCTGCAGAATTCTGGTTCCAAGGAAGTCCATGAAAAGGCAGAAGAGGATGGAAGAGAAAACATTCATCCACCAGCTTTCCTGATCTAAAGGGAACATTTGCCCCCACAGGGTGTTAACTCCATAGCACTTTTTATTTATTTTTTTTTTTTCTCCACAGGCACAGACTCAAACCAGGTGCTTAGAAGTCACAAGCTTCTGTGGCAAGAAGAAAGCTTTGGGACAAGAGTCAATGGAGGGGTGCACCCTGGCACCCAGACAAGGTGCAGTTCTGTGGGGTCTGCCTGAAGTTAGGAGAACCCATGCAGAGTTGGTCCTTACAGTGATTACTAAAGGAGAAAACGTGGCCAAAACTGGAGACGAGACAGGTGAGGCCAAGAGAAACTGAAGTTTATTTAAGAAGCATTTGAAACAAAACCAGACTTCTTTATTCACACTTGAATTAAAATTTACAGTTTAAGGTTGATTTGTTAACCTGGGCATCTATACAAAAGTGTAGCATTAGCCATACGTGTAACAATATCTGCGTGAACACCTTAAGTCAATTATATACTTGGTACTTTATTTTCTTTATGGTGAAAATGTTTATTGAACTAGAGAAGATAATGGTCTACCTTGCAGAATAGTTATATAGTTGACTAATAAGATATTTCTGAGCTATTTGACATTTTAAGATTAAAGTGACATTAGATTTCATAATAAGCCTAATGTTACAGACCATTCAAAATCAGAAATTTTGAATGAAGAAAATCTCTCAACTCTGCTTTTATAAAAAGTAAATTAGTTTTCTTTATATTCCAGGGGAAAAAGTACCTTTTAATTCAAAATGGTGAAATCTGTGGAATAGTTTTAAATCTAAAATAAAGTTTATTTTGAAGGTAATTATCATTTTTGCATAGAAAACAAGAGTAAAGAAATAGTAAAGAGAGTTAGTAGAAAAATTAATTTACTTCTTGGTTTCCGTGTTGTAAGCCAACTAATCATTCATATAATTTCAGAAATGGCAAAGCCATATCATTGACAGTATGATAATTAATATTCTATTTTATTTTACTTCCTCCAGAACTTAAATTTTTCTTTAAATGTCTCCATAGTGATTATATATATGTAGCCTCACTCATACTTGTATGCATATATTTTATATATTTATTGTTTATATTTATATAATATTTATATTTAAGCTTGAAAAGAACATATTTTGGGACCCTAATTGAGCTTCTTTCCTCTTCTTTGTTGAAATTGGAACTTAAAATATGTACAGGGTAAGCGTAACACATGTAAGAGAATTTTATGAGAATTACCTAATAGTCTTCTAGTATTTTAAACCAAATTTTTCTAGCCAGAGTCACAATTTCCAAGATCTTAATGAGGGCCAATTTTATTTTCCTTAAAAAGAATATCTGTGGCCCAAGGATTTCTGCTAAATATTAATTTCAAAGCTCAAGAGGGAAGGATAAAACACACTATTGAAGCAAAACACTAATTTGGTAAGCTGCTTTTGGTACAAAGAAGTTCTGCAAATCAGAAAAGGAATTTAAACTTGCTAAATATCAATATTAGTAAACAATTTAGATTATTTAAAAGTCTTCACGTTGATTAGAAAAAAAAGGATGACAAATTCAGGTCAAATCTCTGTGAGAGAGAACAAAAATGGCTTTTTAAAGTTAATTGACATTACTAGTTCATTTATATTTCTGTAGAATCTTAAAGGGAAGTTAAACCGTAACTGCACTCATATGTATTTGAGTACCCTATTTATGTAAGCAGACTCTACAAAAACAAGTTTATTTGACTCTAAAAAATACCAAATCTAATAATTTGTCTACATTAAATTTCAAATATTTTAGATTTCTTAATCCCCAGACATCAACTTGCTAAATAAGATTTTTTTTTTTTTTAAGATTTATTTATTTGAGAGGGAGAGAGGGCAGGGGGAGGGGCCGAGAGACTCTCCAGCAGAGTCCCCACTGAGCATGGGGCCTGACACAGGGGCCCAACAGAGTGGGCGTTGGGAGGGGGCGACTGGGGCCTATTTCATGACCCTGAGATCATGACCTGTGTCTAGAATCAGATGCTTAACCAATTGAGCCACCCAGGTGCCCCTGCTAAGTAAGAATCTTTCAAACTTTAAGTCATTTAATAACCTTAATACAATAAAATGTAGTAATTCTTCAAAGCTGATAAAATTATATTTTAAATTGCTTTTGATTTCATATAATTTCCCCTAAATTGAAAGACGTTTTAATGCACTTTCCAAACATGTCTTGAAGTACCTTATTGCTAAATATTTTATGAAATAGACTAATGCTGTATGAAGATAATTAATGACAAAATGGCAATCTGTACATTTTATAAAACTGAAGACTCCAAAATAAACTCTTCAAAGAAAACAATGATTAAAGAAAATGATATTATTTATTTGATTCTCCTCTCCAATTTGGTTAAAGTTTTATTTTAAACTGAAGATTTCATACTGTCTTTTTTGAAAAAGAGCAACAAAATTCAAGCAGATGTATGCTGCTGTATTAGCAAGTTTGCAAATGCTTAGTTTTTAGCATGCTAAAGGAATAAACAAGAATCATCAATAAAGCCCAAACAAAGAACATTTATTGGCTTAATCTGGTAGTATGGCTATTTAGAATGGGGGCGAGGTATATACTTTTGTTGAGGTATTATCTGATAGCTGAGAAAACCATCTTTTCTAAACACAACTCTTATTGTACTGATGGTAATAATACAAATTCTGATGACACATTGTTTAAATTTGAGAATGCTATTTAAAGGCTACACACTTACTTGTTTTCATAAAACAAGGGTAAACAAATGAGATGTATTCCTGTATCTTTTGAAAGTCTAACACTGAAAGCATTCAAAATATGTTAAGCAATCTTGAATTATAACTCATTTTGTAAAGCTTATAGTGCTTAGGGGAAAAAATGTACCTGGATTCACAGCTAACATGAGATTTGCAATACAAAATAAGTTAACAAGGAACCCAATGACATAAGCCCTAGGGTAATGGTACTTGCTGGAACAAAAGAATGCTATATAATAATTCCAGAGAAGGACTCTGCAACTACACAGAAAGTACATTTCCTTGAAAATGAAAACTTACAGTTATCCTGTCACTTCCAACAAATATTTTTCATCAGATTGGGCACATTTCACATTCATAACAGTATATGAAAAACAAAGATGTTCATCATTTAAATAATTTACTGTTCTTCAATTTGAATAAAAAGAGTTTGAGAATTTTCTACTAGGTCTATGATTTGTCACACCTAAAATATAACCATTGGGCATTTGTTTTTAATTTAACTCTACCACAAGCACATTTCTAATTAGCAAGAAATGAATCCTATGAAATCAGTATTAGAGTACTGACATTTAATCCTTTGCTAGAAATCTGGCTTTTTGAATTTGTTTTCAAAACATGATGCCCTCCTTAAATATGTGCTTAAGTTTATATCTGCACTAGTGTTTTTTTTTTTTTTTTTTTTTAAGATTTTATTTATTTATTTGTCAGAGAGAGAGCACAAGCAGGCAGAGAAGCAGGCTGAGGCAGAGGGAGCAGCACGCTCCCTGCCGAGCAAGGAGCCCGATGCGGGATTCAATCCCACGACCCTGGGATCATGACCTGAGCCAAAGGCAGCCGCTTAACCAACTGAGCCACCCAGGTGTCCCTCCAAAGAGGGTGTTCTACATGTGCTGGACTAGAAGAATCAATGAAAGATATGAGCCTAGCACATCAGATTGTCTACCAGTGTTACCCTTGATATTGCCCAGTTATTTTATTTATTCCTTTATTCATTAATTCTCACTAGTTCAGTGAATATTGAGAGCCTACTTTTTGCAATATATTGCATTATGAATGGGTGCAGATAAGAGACAAATTAGATATAGAACTTGCTTTCTAATACCTTTTAAAATTATATTACCAGAGTGCCTGGGTGGTTCAATAGGTTAAGTGTCTCCATTTGGCTCAGGTCATGATCCTGGAGTCCCAGGATCAAGCCCCGTGTGGGGCTTCCTGCTCAGTGGGGAGTCTGCTTCTATCTGTTCCTCTGTGCCCCCTTACTCCAGCCCTTGTTCTGTCTCTCGCTTACTCTCTCTCTCAAATAAATAATTAAAACCTTTAAAAAATAAATAAAATAAAATTATATTACCTATGTATTTGTATTTCATAAGTGCATATTTATGTTATATTCATATGCATTTTTATCAGGGGAATTGATAATTTTGATACTAGTACATATGTGTATGTATGTGTGTATGTGTGTGTCTGTGTGTGTTTGTAAAAGTAAGTGAGAGCAATGGAAATAATTTAACTGAATTGACATACAAATCTAAAATTAAAATGTCCTGTCCAAAGCCATAAATATAGTTTATTTTTAAAAATTTTACTGAATAATTATCCTCATATGTTTATAACTAATGAAATTCATTAAGTGAATATATGAAAACGTAGTAAAACACAGTGAGTATGTCAACTTATTTTGATAAATTTTATTTGAAACAAACACTTGTCTCTAAAGTTGAATAAGATAATTCAATATTTTCTCATCAAAACAATAAAGATAATATGTACATTAAACTTAATGGTACTTTTAGAATGCACAAAGTACAAAATATCTTAGGATGTATATTTATAATTATTATTTTATTAATCTGTCCCTTTGGGTGAATATTTTAACTTAATTTTGACCAAATTAAATGCCAGAAACAATATATTATATTTCATATGTTACTACCTACTAAAGTCATAATGCTGATTTATTGCTGTGATCTTCTATTTAAAGCATGAACAAGAACTATTAAACTCTCATTCCAGAAGGGAAATTTTTATTATTAACAGATGCATTCTAACTGGGGAGTCTCATGCTGCTGTGAAATATGAGTCTTACTTCAAGATGCATTTATTCATCACGTGTGTATAGGGACCAAGAGGTGGTTCAGCTCTGGGCCCAGGCTGTATTCTTGGCTCCTGTTGTCATCAGCTCCCTAAGTGATTCTGCTCCCCTCGTCCCTAGTGATCTGCCCATTGTTATATTTCTTCCTGTGTAAACACTATTTTACCAGTATAGATGAGCACTCTCTCCTCCTTCCTACTTTGCTCTAATAAAATACCCATTTTTCACAAACAGGAGGACATTCATTTTTCCCACATCATTTTTCAAGTACCAAATCATGGCATTTCAAATTTTAAGTAAACAAAAAGTCCAATTTTTCATAGTGACAGCAACTGCATTGATGTATGAACCTGAAACACCAAATGACTTATTCCTGATGATATTTGAAGAAGCCTCTCATATTTCTAAAACATGTCAAGATGATTTGTTTTGGCATTGCATTATAGCCCTTGTTTATGTAAGTTCTTAATAGGCTATGTTTCATTATCTGGGGTATAGGTCCCTGTTATAAATTAGATTCCATCTACTAAAGTATCCTCATTATAGGTTCAAAGGACAGATAATGCCAAGTACTCTGTACTTAAATAAATCTCATAAGCATGCAGGCTGCCCGATAGACATACTGAAATCTTAGAAGCAGTAGAAACAATGACAAAAATGAAACTTCTATTTTTTTTAACCTTTAGAGTGAGCTGCAATACAAGTGTCTAGACAATCTCCAAAATGGACAGAACCTGTTTTCTTGTCTGGATATCCCGAGAGAGAAAGGTAAGTGTCACAGCAATTGTCTTTTCGTTTTGTTGCAGTCAAAGAACCATAGGGATGTGTTTTAAGAAGAAAGTACTTGTAGCCGTCAACATAATGCTATGCCCATCCCCGCACTGCCCTGTGTGAGTGGTCAGTGATAAATGAAAAGGGCTGTAAAAAGCAAGTGTTTACTTCAGATCTGAGATTTCTACCTTTCCAGAGTGATTTGCTAGGACCCCGTGGCTTATGGGTGCCAAAAACTACTCATTATTGTTTTTTCCCATGACTCTAGTGGAGTATAATGATACATACAGTTCAGTGGTTAAAAGGTTAAGATCTAGAATTAGGATGCAAAATTGTGAAATCCACATTTACTTTTTCTTAATCTTTGTGGGGCTTGGGGGAGGGGCGACTCAAGCCCTAATTTAATGTTTGTGTTGATGTAATTAACATACAATAACTGCATATATTTAAAGCATACAGTTTCTCATGCTTTGACATATGTAGACATCAACGAATTCCATCACTAGCAATATAGTGAACATATTCATCACCCCACAAGTTATGCTGCTTTGTTATTCCTACTCCTGCCCCTCTCTGCTGCTCTCCTCTGCTGCAACCACTGACCTGCTTTTTATTTATATAGGTTAGTTTTTATTTTTTGAAATTTTATGTAAATGGAATTATACAAGAAACAAAACATATACAAAAGATACAAATGCATGTATTTGGAGGGGGGCCTCTGGCTTCTTTACTAAACATAATTATTTCAGGAATTATTCATGTTGTTTTATGTATTGTTTGTTCCTTTTATTGCTGAGTAGGATTCCATTCTATGGGTAAGCCACAATTTGTTTATCTATTCCCCTGTTGATGAACGTTGGGTTCTTTTAAGTTTTTAGCTCTATTAACCAATAAAGCTAGTATGAACATTCCTGTACCAACCTTTCCAACAACATATTTTTTTTTTTTTTTTAGTGTTGGTTACTTATCTAAGGTTAGAGTGGCTGGGTTATATGTTAGGTATACGTTTAACTTTTTTAGAAGCTGCTTAATTGTTTTCCAAAGTGAATATAATATTTTACGCTACCATCAGAAAAGTCTGAGAGTTCCAGTTTCTCCACATCCTTGCCAGCACTTATATTGTGAGTTATTTAACTGTAGTCATTCTAACATGTGTAATGGAATTCCATTGTGTTATTAATGTGCATTTCCCCAGGATTTTAGTGAAGTGTCCGTTCTAAATTTTGTTCATTTTTATTTTGTTGTTGCTGCTCATATTAGGTTTTAACATTATATATTCTAGATGTAAATCCATTATCAGATACATGCTTAGCAAACATTTTTCTCCCAGTTTATGTCTTGGCTTTTCATTAATTTAATAGTGTGTTTCAAAGAATTTTAATATTTTGATACATTACAATTTAACATTTTTTTATGGATCCCAGTTTTAGAGTCATATCTAGGAGTGTCTTTCAAAGAAAATTTAAAAATTTTTGATAAATTACATTTCATTTTTTTATGGTTTTAGAATCATACGTAAGAAGGGTTTACCTAACCCAAACTTCTAGAATATTATACATTTAGGTTTAATTTAGTAAATTTTTGTATATGTTATCAGGATTGATTTAAATTAGCTATTTACATATGGATTTCAGTAAAATTTGTTGAAAGATTATGCATTCTTGCTTGGCAAACTTGGTTGAAAATCATATCCTGACAATTGTAAATATATGTCATATATGTATAGGGATTTTGGAAAGTCTACATTCAGGGACACTGATATAATTTGACTCTATGAAATATAATACTTTAGAATAAATTGTATAGTAAGTAAAGCTTGTAGGTTTTAAAACTTATAATGTAAGTTTTAAAGGTAGTTATTATTTATCCTCCCATTTTGCTCTTATTTTTTAAAGTTGTTTTGACTTTTTTAGGGCTTTTGCATTTCAATGTGAATTTCCTTTAAAAAAAACTGCTGGGATTGTGATTGTGATTATATAGAATCTATAGATCAGTTTTGGGAAAATTAATATCTGAAAGATATTGATCTTTAGACTCATAAACTAATATATCTTTCCATTTTTTTAGATCTTCAATTCCTCAGCAATATTTTACAGTTTTCTGTGAATAGGTTTTTTATATCCTTTGTCAGATCTATCCCTAAGTATTTTGACTTTTGTTGGTATTAAATGGCATTGATTTAAAAATATATATATCTGACTTTTCTTGCTAGTATGTAGAAATACAATTTTGTTTTCAGAAATCTTGCTAAACTCACTTATTCATTCTGGTAGCTTTTTGTAGACTCCCATCATATTTTCTACGTTGATGATCATATCATCTGTGCATAAAGATAATTTCACTTTTTCCTTTCCAATACACATAGATTTTATTTATTTTTCTTGCTTTAAAAAAGTTTTGCACTTTCTTGAATTCCTAGAACAATGCTAAATAGAAGTGGTGAGAGTGGGGACTCATGTCTTACTCCTGATTTTAGAAAGAAAGTATTCAGTTTTCCACAATTAAGTATAATATTAGCTGTACTTTCTTCATAGATGTCCATATCAGATTAACAAAGTTTCCTTCTATTCTTGGTTTGTTGAGAGTTTTATCAGGAATGATTATTGGACTTTGTGAAATTCTTTCTGCAGGTATATTAGATGATTTTTTTTTATATTTTAGTTTGTTAATATGGTGAATTATATTAATTTATTGTTTTGTGTTAAACCAAATTTAAAATCCTGGGATAAACTCCACTAGCTTATAACTTCACTTTTGTTATATATTGTTGTATTTTAGGTGCTAACATTTGTTTCGGATTTTTGTATCTAAGTTCATGAAGGATATTGGTTTGAATATTTTTTCTTCTGCAGTGTGTTTGCATGATTTTAATATCAGGATAATGTTGGCTCCATAGAATTCTTTAATCTTCTCAAAGAACTTGGGCAGAAATATTATTTTTTTTTCTTAAATATTTGTTTTCTTAAATATTTGTTAGGGGTTATGAGTAAGTCCACTTGAGCCTGGGGTTCTTTTTGTAGGATGGTTTCTAACTATAAATTTAATTACTTTAAATTATATAGGTTATATATGTATTAGTGAGTGAGCTTTGGTAATTTATTTCAAGGAATTTAACCATTTCATCTAAGTTGTCCAATTTACTAGCATAAAGTTGTTCATAATTTTCTTTTATTATTCTTTTATCATCTGTATCTGTATAGTGATTTCAACACTCTCCTTCTTGGTTTCGTTAATATTTGTTTTCTCTCACTTTTCCCTAATGAGTCTGATTAGACCAAGGATTGGCAAATGTTTTTCTATATAAAATCAGATAATAAATATATTAGGCTGTGGCCCACATCAGGTCTCTATTATATGTTTCTCTTTTCCTCTCCTCTCCTCTCCTCTCTCCTCCCCTCGTTCCCTCCCATTCCCTCCCCTCCCCTTCCCTCTCCTCTCCTTTCCTTTCCTTCTATTGTAAAAAGTGCTTAACATAAAATCTGCCCTTTTAAAAAACTTTTAAGTGTGCAATAAAGTATTATTAATATATGCACATTTTTGTATAGCAGATATCCAGTACTTTTTTATCTTTCCTGACTAAAACTCTGTATCCATTGAATAGCAGATGTCTGTTTCCCCTCCCCCAATCCCTGGAAACTGTCATTTTATTTCTGCTTCTATAAACTTGACTAACTTCTATTAGTTAGCCACTTCATTTAAGTGGAATCATGCAGTGTTAGTCTTTCTGTGATGATTTATTTATTTCACTTATCGTAATATTCTCATGACTCATCCATGTTTAGCATACAGCAGGAACTGATTAATAAGAAAACAAAACTCAATTAAAAAATGGGGAAAGAACTTGAATAGACATTTCTGCAAAGAAAATATGCAAATACTCAACAGGTATAAGAATAGAAGCTTAACATTACTAATTATCAGGGAAATCATGACAATTAGTAAATCAAAATCATGATACCACTTTCCGCCTGTTAAGATGGCCATTATCAAAAAAAAAAAAAAAAGAAAAAGAAAGAAAGAAAACAATAGGTGCTGTCCAGAGTAAGGAGAAATTAAAACACATCTGTACTATTGGTAGGAATATAAAATGGTAGGATTATAAAACTGGTAGGAATATAAAATATAGCCATTATGGAAAACAGTTTGGAGGTTCTTCAAAAAATTAAACTACCATGTAATCTAGCAATTCCTCATCTGAGTATCATTCAGAAGAATTAGAAACAGGATTTTGAAAAAATTATTAGCAGTCTCATGTTCATTGCACATTGTCTACAATAGCCAAGAGGTAGAAACAACCTAAATGTCCATCAGTGTTTAAATAGATAAATTATGGTACATACATACAATGGAATATTACTTAGCCTTAAAAAAGAAAGAAACCTTTAAAGTTTTCTTTTTTTCATAGCACAAAGGCCATTCAAAAATAGACTGAGGGCCAAATTTGGCCCCTAGCCAATATTTACCAATTCGTGGGCTCAAGTTTTATTCATTTGTTGATTTTCTCAAAGCACCACCTTTTAGTTCTTTGATTTTTCTTTATTTTTCTATCTTTTCCAGTCCATTGATATTGACCCTGATCTTTCACATTTTCCTTTTTCAATTATTTTCAATTGAATTTTTGTTACTTTTCTAGTTTCTTAATGTAGCAGCTGAATTTATTTCTAATAAAGGTACTTATTGATATATTATTCTTCCTAAGTGCTACTCTAGTGGCACCCCACATATTTGATATACTGTGGAATATGGTCTGCCTTCATAAATGTTCCACACACACTTGAAAGAATATGTATTCTGCTGTTGTATGGAATGTTTTAAAATGTCAATTAGAACAAGTTGGTCAATAGTGTTGCTCAAATCGTCTATATCCCTACTGACTTTCTGGCTACTTGTTCTATTAATTGGTGAGATAGGGGTTTTGCATTGTTTAGGTACAATTACAGATTTGTCTATTACTTCTTGCAATTCTATCACCTTTTTGTTTCATGTGTTTTGAAACCCTGTTATTATGTACATAATTATTTAAAATTGTACATTCTATTGATGAATTGATCCCTTTGTCATTAGAATATGACCTTTATCCCTTATAATGTTCTTTACTCTAAAATTTACTCTATATAGTATCTATTTTGTATTTGTATTTATGTATTAATATACCCTTTCCAGCTTTCCTCTGCCTTGTGTTGTATATCATTACCATCCTTTTCCTTTAAACTTACTTGTGTTTTTCATTTTAGAGTTGATTTCTTGTAAGCAGCATATAGCTGAGTCGCTTTTTTATCTAATCTGACACACTCTGCCTTTTAATTGGAATGTTTTGATCATTCGTTTTTATTGTGTGATTAATCTGGGTGGTCTTGAATCTACTGTCTTGTTATTGGTTTTTTGTTTATCCTCTCTGTATTATGTTTTGTTCCCCTCTTTTCCTGCCTTCTTTTATATTGAGCATGGTTTTCTTTTTTTATGTCTTACTGACTGTAACTATTTGTTTTGTTATTATAGTGGTTACTTTAGGGCTTATATTATAAATCCTAAACATCACTGTTTACCTTCAAGTGATATATACCACTTCATGTAAAGTATAGAAATATTAAAATATACTCTCATTTCTCCACTAGCTGTCCTTCGAGTATAACTCTTATATATTTTGCTCATATGTTGTAAACTCTCACGATACAATGCTATTTTTATTTAAATAGTTATCTGTTTAAAAGATTTATCTGATTTTTAAAAAGTCATATATTTACAATATGTTTTTTTATTCTTCATTGCTTTGTCTATACTCAAATTTCCATCTTGTATTATTTTTCCTTCTACCAGAGGGGCTCCCCTTAAATTTTCTTATAGAGCAGATCTACTTGTAATCAATACTTTCAAGCAGGTCTAGTACTCCCAAGGTCATTGGCTTTGAAGAAATTTTAAATGGTATTGTGTTTTAAACTTCAGTATCCATATGATTCTCATTAATATGCATTAATACAATTTATTTTTCTGTGGTGCTCTTGAATCCTGTGACTCTGCTTAACTCAGTTATTAATTCTTGGAATATATAAATTTATATATACATATAAATTCTGGGGATTTTCTATATACACAACTGCAAATTATGTCATCTTTTTCCCCCCTGTTTGGATACCTTTTATTTCTTCTTGCCTTATTGTTTACATTAGAAATTCCAATAGACTTGTTGAAAAAGGGTAGTAAGAAAGGACATCTTTGTCTTGTTTCTAACCTTAAGAGAAAACACTCAACATTTCATCAATAAATACAGTATTAACTATAGAGTTTTTTTTGAGATATTCTTTATTAGATTGAAGAGGTATGCTATTCCAAGTGTGCTGAGTTGGTTTTTTTTTTTTTTTTGGTCATAAATGGTATTGGATTTTGTAAAATGCTTTTTATGTGTTAATTTATCATATTATTGTGTCAATTGATCAGGAATATAGCGTGTACATTTTCTAAGGTGATTTGGTTAAATACAATAATAAATTTAAATTAGAAAGTATTTCTAGACAAGCAGACAGAGCTTAGAGTCCAGGAAGACTAAGACAACTGGTATTTGAAGGAAAGAATCAAAGAGAAGAGAGCTGCATGTAGAAAAACATGCAAAGTATAATAAACTATTTTTAGTAATATTAATATTAGCTGACTTCTTGAATTCTTACCATATGGTGGGCTGTATGATAGTATTTATGGAACTAAGATTTAGAGAGCTTATGTAACTTGTGCAAAAATGCTACAGCTCCTGTGATATTTCTAGGTTCCACCCATGCTTGTCCCACTGTGGTAGATGGTATTTTCCAAAAAATAATAATAGCCATAATAATAGCCCTAGTCCCACATGCTTTTCATGAATATTGCCATTATCCCATAAAAGGGCAGATTTTCTTTCCTCTCCCTTTGAATCCAGATGGGCTTGTTATCTGCTTATAACTAACATGAAATGAGGCTGCATGATTTCATAGGCAGAGTCATAAAAGGCAATGGAGCATCTTTTACCTGGCTCACTGGAATATTCATTCTTATGTCTTCAGCTGCCATATAAGCAATCAGACTGTCCTGATGCTGTTATGCTGTGAATAAGCCCAAACTATCACTTGTGAGATACACATGAAGAAATCTTAGGGTAGTATGAAGGTAGAGTAAGATTTCCAGCCAGTACTCCTCAGGTTTAAGTCACTATCTGACTGCACATAGCTGAGATACCTGGAACCAGAACCACCCAAATGAGTCTATCAAGAACTATGAAGAGTCTGAGATCTTACCCTACTTTCAAGCTAACAAGTTAGCCTCTGCTACAATTTCAAAGATGCTGGAAGAAAACAACATTTCTAAGAAAAAGACCAAGGACTTTATTACCCATGGCATAATAAGCAGAAGATGAACTTTGTGTTTGCATCAGTTCATCTTATTTACCCAGTGTGTAAGTGAAAAATGGTATGAAACAAAGATGTCAATCCTTCCTGTTAAGAAGAGCAGAAATGCAAGAGATATGGAGAACTGTCTCCCAACAAACTCTTCCAAATTTCTGACCCACAGATATGGTGAGAAAAAAAATGAAATAAAATGTTGTTTTAAGCCCGTAAGGTTAGGAGGGATCTGTAGGCTATAGTAAAAAAAGAAATACTATGTTTACATGTAGAGATCTTAGCAACTATAATTAATATGGATAGCTTTATCAAAACAGTAGATATCAATTAACACCAAGGACCTGAAAGAATATAACATAAGAAGACTTAAGTTTTGAGACAAAGATGAAACTAAAGAGATTTAAAAATTATTCAGAACCCAGAGCATATCCAAGGTAGAATATTACTTTATGATATCACAAGTAATATCCAAGTATAATGGAATTGGGAAATAGGGAAATCAAGTCAAGTATGATTCAGAAATCCAAGGCAAATTAATCAAATTGCACTCAACTATAGCTGCTATAGCAAATTATCACAGATTTGATGACTTAAAAAAAACATGAATTTATTCTGTGATAGCTCTGAAAGCAAGAAGTCTAAAATCAGTATCACTGGGCTGAAATGAAGGGTTAACAAGACCAGGCTACCTTCAGAGGTTCTAGGGGAAAATCTATTTCTTGAGTCTTCCAGCATCTGGTGACTGCTAACATTCTTTGGTTTGTGGCCTTATCATTAAAATCTCTGCCTCCCCGTTAAATAACCTTATCCTTTTGTTTTATTTACCCCTCTATTATAAGGATGCATGTAATGGCATTTACACCCACTTGGATAATCTCCCCATCTCAAGATTTTTAACTTAATCCTGTCTTCCTAGACCCTTTTTCAATATAAAGCAACATTTATAGGATACAGGGATTAAGAACTGATACCTTTGGGAGTCATTATTCTGCCTACTGCATGCAGTATAGTTATTAATTATTACAATGAAAATGATGCAAAACAAACAATCAAAATCTCAACTACTGTAATTCAGCCAATTCCATGTGGATTCAGCTGGTTTAGGATGACACTGGATTTATGGCCTTCAGATTTGCTCCCTTTGCCTGCCTAACAAGCGGTGAGAATCCCCTGTCAGACTTCTTTCCCATACAGTCACAAAACACAACTGCTTGTGTTTTTACCCAGGAAGGATACTTTTCTAAAAAAACTGAACTGTGTTATAGAAAAGACATACAGAATTAGCACTTTGGTGTCTCCAGTGAAAAACCCAGCTCTTCAACCAATTATTATGCATTAAGCCAACTGCCCACCAGTCAATATACACTAGCCACACAGAGCTTCTAATATTTTAGAACTCTATTTTTAAAAATGAATAGGCACATTGATGTAACAAATGTAATACTCTGGTACAGTATGTTGGTAGTGGGGGAGCTATGCACGTGTGGGGACAGGTAGTATATGGAAGCTCTCTACTGTCTGTTCAATTTTGTTGTGAATCTAAGGGTACTCTAAAAATAAGGTTTATTAATTGAAAAAAGAATAGGTCCCCAAGGATCTCTAGTAATTTGAATAAAGATTTAGTGCAAAAAAACATTAGGAAAGAAAGGAGATCAAATGCAATAAAGACAACTTAAAACTATAATTAATATCCTTATAAAGATAAAACAAGACCCTCTATCAATGAAAGTATAAATATTATTTTTAATAAGGAACAACTATAAAGAGATAAGCTCATGGAAATTTAAAATAATGTAGTTAAGTTTGATAAAAGTCAAAGTTTAGAAGTTAAAGTAAAATAAAATTTTTACGAGTTAGAGGGAAGATAAATATAAAGACAGGGTCAATTTACAAAATTCAATATTTACCAGTATTTCCAGAATGAGAGAATAGCCAAAAAATCTAGCAAAAGTATCTGGCAAAGAGGACATATTCCAATTAAGGACTTTTTTTTTCTTAAGATCAATGAAGTGCCTCACAAAACAAATTGGGGGGAGGGGGGAGTCCTGATGGATTTATTGAGTGCAATCCCAGGAATAGAGATGTTAGAAAATATGTCTTGAGGGTCATTGAAAGGGAGGAAAGGATAGTCTTAGATAATATGTCTAAATCTCTGAAGGGCTAGGTGTTTCTTCCTGTTAAAGATATTTTTCCCTTGAACTTAGATGTGAACATATTCTTGGACAAAAACAACTTCTAACATCCAGGCTTCAAATGACAGGGCAGCAACCAACCATACTCTGATAAATATAAAGTCCTCTCTGAGGAATGAAAGCCCTTGGTCCTCTAAGACAAAGGCAGTGGATATCTTCCTGACAAGCTCTGAGGCAGGGAACAAATTCTGTCTGAGAGTAGGACTTCTATTTGATGCAAATCAGCATAGAGCAATATGGAGCAAACCACAAAGATGGTATCATTGATACTAATAAGTGGGACTCCATCCTTCTTGAAGTACCTCAGTATCTAAAGCAACTAAATATTTTTCCTTAACGTCTTTCAAAACATTCCCTTCCCACTGATTGAACACTAAGGAAAAGTGTATATTACACTTGCCATAAAATAAATATCAATTTAATGATAAAAATTGCATATGTGCTATGTTGACCTGATAGATAACCAGAAAGCTCTTCTCTAGATTCTCACTGGTAGAGATATAAGAATAGCTATATTTTTTACAGACAAGATAAAAATGGGTTTTTCCTTTTCCTTTGTTGATCTTTGGACACCTACTAACTGAATTAGTCAAACAGGCAATAGCAATGGCACATTACAAACCATATCACGCCATTTGTTATAAGGGTTCCAAATGTATAGTATGTTCTCTGTAAAGGAGGCATATTAAAGCTGACAAACTGATGGTCACCAGAATGGAGGTTGGTGGGGGGATGGGTGAAATAGGTGATAGGGATTAAGGAGTGCACTTGTTGTGATGAGCACCAGGTTCTTATAGAAGTATCGAATCACTATGTTGTATGTCTGAAACTAATACTACACCATATGCTAACTAACTGGAATTTACATAAAAACTTTAAAAAATGAAAAATAATGTACATATGGTGATTACAGTTCATAGTACTGTATTATATAGTTGAAAGTTAAGAGTATATACTTGAAAGTTGAGAACATGTATATTAAATATCACCAGAGGAAAGAAATAGTAATTATGTAAAGTGGTGGAAGTGTTAGCTAACACTATGGTAACAATCATTTTGTGATAGATAAGTGTTGCAAGTCCACATGTTACACATCTTAATCTTACACAATGTCATTTGTCAATTACATCTCAATAAAATTAAAAAATAATAAAAAAATAAAGCCAACAACCTTGGTGTGAAAGATAAGCATAGAGGGGTTTTATTCAATATTTTATCTATTCATTTATACTATTAATCCTCTTTAAGGTACTAGTCACTATGCAGGAACTGTGTTCTATGCTTTGTTCCATTTTCAAAACATCAAAGAACAGAATGTCTACAAATACTGCTGTGTTTTTTTTGAACCCAAATGACAAAATTTAGTGATCGTTTTTTCGAGAAGATGAAGGGCGAGTAGTTGAGTTTCAATAGACCTCTAATAACCACCAAAGGAAAAGTAACATATGGTGAGCGAAGTCTTTAAATGAAGTCTTCAGATCATTAATATTGCATTTTTAGTGTGACTTTGAAAGTGAGGTGCCTTTTAAAAGGATTTGTTTTTATTCTTCCAAAGAAGAGAGGTAGTAAAAAAGAATAACAGAGTGAGACTTACTGAATTTGGAAACTATAATATTACTTTTACTAGTTTACTTTTTTAGAATGAATGACTCGAAAAGAAGATAGTGTATTGAACTCTGACTTAGTTAATGTAAATGCATGGCCAAATTTCATAGTTTCTATTGAAGATACCATAAAAGTTAGCAGTCAATAAATACATTAGGCAATTCATACATTAGCAGGCAATACATACATTAGAATCTAAGGTTATAATTTTCTTTCAAAGAAACTATAAGCAGATTTTTTTTCTTTACAGAATTTAAAAAGGCAAATAAGTGAATGAGATATAAAAGTAAGAAAACAGTTTAATTAACTGGGGGAAATATCCCTTTCTTTTTAAAAAATTAGACTCTGGAATTCCATGTCAGTGTCAAGTCAAGAACCCATAACTGACACTCTGTATCACAATTTGAAGAACATTTGTTTTCTATAATCATTGTATGTATTCTCTTGAAAGAAGGAGCAAGAGAGTAATAGAACAAACTTAATAATTTGACTTCCATTTGAGCCATTAGATTCACTATTTTCTCAGCATCTCTCCCTCTCTGTATGTAAAAGAGCTGTCTTTAGTACACTGAAACAATAAGGGGTATTTGCACAATAATGTAAATAATATAAATGAACACCAAAGAAAGGATTTTGTGTAGTTACATGTTTGAGTTCTGATTTTATAATATTATAAAGTTATGTATACACTGTATACCTATTTTCTCTTTTTCTTGGGAAAAGAATTTTTTTTCTAAAAGAAAATTTTCTGTTCTTTTTTCACTTAAGAATTGAACTGTAAGGAAAACATGTCATGTTCTGTATACATACATTTTCTTAGATTCTTAGTATTCTCTATAAAGATATATATAGATATCTATAGATATAGATATAGATATATATAAAGATATATATAGATATCTCTATAAAGATTACATATCTTTATACCTTAGTATTCTCTTAAAGATAACACCTTAAAAATCATTAGTAAGAATTAAGTATACATAGTTTCACTTTAAAAATACCTCTAACAAAATACGTAACACTTCAAATGTACTTTTAATTCCACTAACATATTTATGGAGAAATAAAATAATTTCAAATGGAGATTATATATTATCAGATGTAGACTTTTATTAACCTTACCTAATAATCTAAACTTAATACTAGCAATTTCTATTGTTATATCAAAATGGCTATTAGTCTATTAATTCATTTATTCAATAATCATTAAAAACAAATTATGCCTACTAGCCCAGACACTAGGTAAAATATGGCCTCATATTTTGAAAAATTTATCAACTAGTAAGAAAGACAAAACTATATTTTGAGTTGACAATTACTGTGGTAATTACAGTCCTGTATTTATGAGAGGGGACATATGAAAATAAGCACTAATAACTATCTGAGTTTCTTTTTTTTTTTTTTTTTGCTGTCACCTAAAATCAAAGGGATTACTTCTAATCAATTTGGCTAATGCTGATTTTCTCTTAAACTGGAATTTCAGCAAGAAGAGCAGGAGAAAAATATAAATGAGGTCATCTATTATTAAAAATAATTCTAGAAACTATTTCTCCAGAAACCAAAACATCATTGCAATTGGATAATTTTGTATATTTTTTCAATGGCATTTCAAGGTCCTATCAAAATTATGTTCCTGTTTGATTTTTCTAATGATTGACTTAGATTGAATTGAATAACAATATAATTTAAACAACACTAAAATGGCAAAAATGTTTCTCCCTCTTTTCCCTCCACTAACTCTTTCCATTATCTTCATTTTTTTCTTCTTCTCATTCTCCTTCCTCTTCTACTTCTTCTCCTTCTTTCCCTCCAAAGTGGCAAAGTATACATAAAAGGGATAAAGTGATGAGAAATTGGAGAGTTATTTCACCAGGAGAATGTAGATGACCTAAAATTGCTATTACGGAGATTATCTTTTCCATGAATACTAAATAGTTGTTTTTCTATGCTGGCTAGAGTTGAAGATTTCTTTTTTACTGATATTTCACAAAATCACAGAAGTACGTATTTTTAAAGCTAGATTATCAGAAGTAACCTAAATCCTTCATTGTACAGATGAGAAAAGAGACGCTCTCAAAATATAAGTGATTTTCTCAGTGTCAAAGTGAATCCCAATTCTTCAGAAGTTCACTTGCAGAAATCAAGATCTTTATTAAAGAGGATGTAGGAGTCAAGGAAGCAAGTTCATGAATGCTTGGCCGATGGTAAGTCCAGAACAGACCATTAGAATACCCAAATTCTGCTAGCTAAACATTTATTTAAATATTTAAGTTTTTGTGTATCTATATGGTAATGCATTTAAAAAAATTCAAATAACTAAATAATTGAAATCACATTTTAAACCATTTGGAATTGTAGAAGTAAAATATTCACGTGATATTTTCTCCTTGAGCTGCAAGTAGTTCTTTTTAACTAATCTCATAGATTATAAATATGGATTGGGATGAAAACATTTACTGAACTTGATGAACTTTATGTTTTAGACAGTTTAAAAAATCTAATCCCAAAGCTAATCATGTTCCTTTATACCTTCCTTTTCAGAGAAACATTTATGGTGGCTGCTTTCCTGTTCAAAACAAAAACAAAAAGCTAAACTAAAAGCATTTACCTACTTTTATTTTCAGCAGTAGTTTTTGTTTTTTGTTTTTACTTTCCAAGTAAGTCACCTCTATTTCACCTAGTTTCTTTGCAACACTCTTTCTCATAAAGTAGATTCTTACTATATTTCAATTTGCATGTTTTTCTAAGATTGAAAATAAGCGGTCAGGGCAGTAGCATAATAGAAATTTGCTAGAAAGGAGGGTCAGTGTGACTTACTAAGGACGCTGCTAACACCTTCTCCATTCTCAAAATCCTGTTGTTACCATAGAGACCCTAAAAGCAAGTAACATCTTTTTACAGTTGCTAATCCAGCCTTTAGAAATAGGTTGAAAAATACATATGATGTGTCACCTCAGACAGGCTCTAGTGAAACTTGAAGAAGCACAGAGGCAGGATTCCCAAAGAGGTGAGCCTCTCATGGCAAGTTGGCTAACATGACCTCAGCCCAGCTGATACCTCCCTTGTTTAACCCACACTGGTGTCATAACCTCAGCTTTGTGGTGCTGAAAAGATGGTGCATGATTAAAATAATGACAAATTTATCCCTTTCTTAAAGAACTTTTCTCCCTCTTCTTCAGGTTTGATTGTATGCATATCCATAATAATGTTTTCCATTTTGAAGAATGAACGTTAAAATGGCTTCTGTAGAAAGAGAGCTATCAGAACGCAGGCAGAAAAGGAATGCACTTCATTCTTTTCTTTCAACTCTAAGAATATATTTGTATATGTCAGGGTGGATTTCAGGATCCAATTTTCTATCCTGAAAATTATAAAATTTGGCAACCGTCTTTTAGAAAAAGAGACAAAAATTAAAAGTATGGAACTGCAGAAGAAAACCGAATATTTATATAGAATGGGAGAAAAGGAGCCTCGGAAGGGGCTCATTAAAGGGAGATTTCACCAAGTTTAACTTCATGAGCTTCCTAGTAAACCCACTTCTATTCTATTTGGCTGATTATTTTGTCCTTTGGCAAAGTGCCACAAATAGTTAAGTATGTTTTATCATATTATGTCTTATTTCTGAAATCCTTAATTTAATGGAAGTATTCTTTTTAATCTTAAAATTATTAGTGTTCTCAAACTTACTCATTCGTCTCACAGGTTCGTCTCACAAAATAAAGAATGCCTGCTTTTGTTTAAAGAAATCTAGAATACTTGACAGTTCCATGCTGCTTAAATGTGAAAGTATGATCAAGAACTTTTCCTGGATGCTGAAATATAGTATTCACCAAAAATCAAAATCAAAATTGAGTATGTTGAGAATTTTTTTTTTTAAAGTAATCTCTTCCAAAGTGGGGCTCGAACTCACGACCCTGACTAAGATTAAGAATCACATGCTCTACTGACTGAACCAGCCACGAGCCCCTGTTGAGATTTTGTTTGTGGAAAAATGAATCATGCAATCAGGTCTCTATGTACAAGAATTGTCTCTACCACTACAACTCCAAAAGTTCCCTATTAAGAGGCAGAGGAATTAACTACTATTAAAAAACTAAATCCCATGTTTTAAGGATAGATTCTTGTTTAAGCTACAGCCTTTCTCTTCACTGACTAGTCTCACCTCCCCAAAAGTAAATTATAAAACATTTTACATCATTTTAAAAGATATCAATATAGTGAAAATATCATCATGCGCATATTTTAGGCATTAAAAAATTAGTTCCCAGATAGTTTTTAGATACTTCCATGGCAGGATTTTTTTTTCCCTTCAAATGTAGTCAAATAATCACCTGCATCATAATTGCTAGGTTACTTGTTAAACTGCTGGTGCCAAGATCTGCCTTTCAACCCAGGGAACTAGAATCTTTGAGAGTCAGTTCCATAAATCTACATTTTTAAAAATAAGATGTCAAAAAAATAAAAATAAAAAAATTAAAAATAAATAAAAATAAGATGTCAGGGAATTCTTTTGCATACTAAAGTTTATGAACCATCATAAGAACTATAGTCTTGTTGCATTTTATTAGTAAACACTTAAAAATAATTATTTAATGGTTTCTTATATTTGACTACAAATATTAAAAAGTGAAAATAACTTTAGTTTAAAAAAAAACAACACTTTTACCAGTGTTTTTACCAGAGTGCTAAAGATATTTGCCAAACCCCCATCTTGATATTTTTATATGGGTCTATTTGGCAGATAATTTTGTCCCTTAGCAAAAAACCGTGAATAGTGAGTACATTTTATCATATTGTTTCAGTCCTTAACCCCTTACTTAATGGAAACATTTTTGTAAAAAATCTTAAAGGTATTAATATCCTCAAACTTATTTTATAATGCCCTATGAGATTCCAGAAAGCCTAAATTATCTAAGATTCTTTGTCACTTAGGAATTTTGATATAGAATTGAACAATTACATTATCCTCATTTTTTCAGGGATTTACAGATATTTACTTAACATAAATAATTCAAAAATTAGGAATATCTCATAATTCCTATCATGAAAGTATGATTAAGTTAATAATATCACCATAAGCAAGTTAGTGTCATGATTTCTGGACAAAGAAGAGGTAAGACGTGATTTTTGACAGTCTGCCAAGTTTTGATAACATAAATTTAACTATGAAATTCATGGGAAAAGTTAAGTTTGGATTAGTTTATATGAACCATTAATTCAATTACCCAGTGATAAGCCACAAAGTTATGTGTTAGAGTGCTATTTCAAAACTCTCTAGGCATGCTCAAAGCTACCTGCAAGAAATATATGATTTGTAGAATTCAAGCAGAAATATATTTCCTTACCCATCCACGTATTATTAATCCAACCTTCTCCCCTTCTTCCCGTTTTTCCCTTGGCACTTGAAGAGTAAAATTAGATCAAAGATAAAAGTTACCTAAAGGTTATTCAGTCACACATATACATAGATCTAAAACATGGAGAGATCAGTGACCTCCAGGTGGGTCTGAGGTTCACGTCCCTGGAGTGAGAAGCAGCACTGAATGCTTTTTGACAGTTTTAGCCCAGTGTATTCTGTCCTATTCCAGACTCTGAACACCCTTCCTTGGCCAGAGTGACTGCTTCTAGAAAGTAATTTTGGATTGAATTAGAGCTTTCTGAGACAGACAAAACATACTTTACAGTAGGCAAATTGAATTTCTTTGGTTCAGTGACTTGCTGTGCCACGGCGCCTCTCAAGAAGACTTTCACATTATTGAGAGCTGGTAGATTTCCTTGTAAAATAGCCACAGGCTGCATGCACATACTACACAGCTGATTCTTTGCCGGCCATTTCTCCCAGAAATAATTCTTTCTTTCGCACACATACAAAACTATTTAAATGAAGCATACAAAGAAACGACGTAAACTATTGTCTCTGTCTTTGAGAAGAGTATGTTTCAAGTGATTACTAATTCATAAAGAGGTCTCAAAGGAAAAGCTTAGCCTCGTACCTGGTATTGTGGAAATTCAAAATATCTTTAATGGAATGAAATGGAAGGATCATTCACTTATCTCGCATATGACTCTGAGTGGAGAATTGGAAATATTTGCAATGATTAGATTAGGGACACTATATGGTACCAGCTGTTGGAGATACTATTTATCCTAACTAAAAGTTTACAAAGAAATGAATGTCTTCTTTCTACTTTTCCCTTTTGGAACATCCCTAAAAATTATAGGCTGACTTAACTTACAACAAAGATTTTACTTTCTAAATATTTTTGTTCAAATGAGGCCAGAAATCTCTATTCAGTTTTCACCATTTACGGGTATAAGTAGAGGGTTCTTTGGTGGGGTGAGCATCAGAGGAATTGGCAGTACTCCTGAGAAATAACTTCATACATCCCAAGTTTCAAAGTTGACTCAAGAATACTTTTATGATAAAATATTATGTATAATTATATAAATATTATGATGAATATTTATTAAAATAAAATTTTCACAGGCAGGGCAAACTTTTTTTATTCATTCTTAATTTTTTTCTTGATATCGTTTTATTTCTAGAATACCTCATCCGCTGATTTTGGAGTCACATTACCCCAGAAGAAGTATGCCTACATACTTTTCTACATGGCATGAAGTGCCACAGTCTAAATTTTCCTGCTTTCTCCTACACACGATGTCATTTTATACATCTCAGGTAAAATTTCATGCTAGGAAAAAAAAATGTCAGGGTCATTAGGCAATGAGGAACATTCATTCTGACACAGGGGAGAGGATTGCATTTAACCAGAAAATACAGAGTTCTCTGTGGTAATTCTTTGCTCAGAGATCCCTTGGGCTTAGAGCCCTAGGAACAGATGTGATCTCACGCCTGGTCTAAAGAGAACAGAGCCATGGGCGGAAACACCTCCCTCCATCAGTGAGGGAGCTTCTGCCAGAAGCAGATTTCTCACCAGGAGGACCTTAAACTCATTGCCAAATTAGAATCTGCCTGGTGAGAAGTCACTGGGCATAAAATCTCCAGTGATTTGGTGCTTGTTCAGTGAGCAAACCAGAAAGCATATGTGAAGAATTCACGAAAGGGCCTGTGTGCATGTGCCGAAGCCACTGGGGGAGTCAAGGGGGAGGATCATGTTGGCTTCTCTTCTGAAAGCACTTTCTCAGCATATGCTATATTGTTAGAAACCTCTGGCAAAACTGGGATATCTAGAACATATGAGTCGGGAAGGTTGATATGCGCTTTTTCCTTATTGCCTTTGTCTCAGTAGTTATGTCTGATTTTGTTTGGTGGGTCAGGATAATAACAAAACCATCTGGTTTCTACTTTTTTTTTTCTTTTAAAAGTATAAATAAGACGTTAAGAAGAAATTTGAAAACAGACCATAATAATGCTTAACAGGTCTAGCAATATTAAAAAAGTTCTACAAGTAAGAGGATTAAATAAAATAAGTTATTATAGATACCTTTTAACCCTCACTTCAAAGAAGAAGTAACACAACATTCAGGACTTTGTCCTAAATTCTAAAGAACTTTGGTGTAGCCGCAAATTAAAAGCGATGTATAGAATTTAACAGTGATATATGTATTAATAGGTTACATCACATAATGCCATGAATACATACATGTAAGCAACCTACTTTGTTAGCATCTTAGATGATATTCTGTTAGGAAGAAAAGCTTGAACATTTTGTTTTGTTTTGTTTTGTTTCAGCAGCTTTGAGGTCCCATGCACTGGCTAATTTCACAGCAAAAATTACATTTTTACTGCTTTACCTATTAATCAGTTATTTAGAACATCCCTGCTGAGAAATACCATCATAGCAACAACATCATTTTAATGGAGCAATGCAAAGACACCCTGGAGAATCAATTACAGTGAAAGCCTATGAAAAAACTGTTTTGTTTTTCATTATTTTATGGGGTTAGGAGGACAGTTGATGAAGTAATAAGTCCTGAAACATTTCCAGTACTTCACAGGAAGAACTGTAAAATTCAGTTGGATCAGAAGAGTTACTAGGCTGCAAATGTTAGTCTGTGGGACTGAACACTCAGAAGCAGCTTGTGTATCATATGAAGCACCTCAGGTAACTGTAGTGATGCATTGACTAAATTAGTTCGGTTCTGCAAGTTTGTTTTCAGAAAAAAGATTAGTAAATACAATGCTGGATGACATCAAGTTCAGAATTCTGCCCAGGTAAGTTTTTTTATCAGAGCTAGTCTGAAGAAAGCTGGAAAATTATCAGAACTCGTCTGAAGAAAGTAATATTAAAATTAGCTGCTAGATGTTACTAATCAGAAATCTTCGATCTGTAGTTGAGAATCTTATTTTAATATTTTTTAGTTGGGATGTATTTATCAGTACATAACAAGACAGTGCAATCCTAACGATATCAGTGAAACCTATTCCTGGAAATGTTTCCCATAAATGCAACTCACTTCAAGTAATAAAAGAAAAGAATGAGATACGAAGTGTTTTCTGAAGCAATTTTGCAAAACTAAATGCAAGAGAGCTTCCTTTTAATCATGTCTCAACTTACATTTTCAGCCCTGTCTCCTAGAAATTCTTCTTCTATCACCTACTCTTTAATAGCATATAAATGATTTCTGCTCCTGATCCCCACTTTAAACTTTCTGCTCAAAGCAGAGTTCCTTTCCCTTATTTTCCCCTGCCCAAAGCATGCTCTGCTTTCATGGTTGGTACTCCTTTTTCCTTAAAGCATTCCCTAATCCTCTCAGCTGGAAGTAATTGGCAAAGGGTACAGTCTGTGCTGTAACAGCAATTTGTAAAGCTCTCAGAATACTTAGCACGTTCTGTTTTGTATTATAGATAGGATTGTACCTCTCTTTGATTCAACTAGACTCTAAGCTCCTTGAGGATAAAGATCACATTGCATTCATTGCTTCTAATATGAAACACAGTTTCTTAAACTTAGTAGGTGTTTAATATAAGATTGTGTTAATTAGCTAGGTTAATGATCCATTGAAAGCTACATCAAAAAGCATTGTTCCAGTTTTGTTTGCATATTTAAGAACACTTTCTTCAGAAAATTCACAGAATTTAAAGATGTTTTAATTTGTGGCTAAATCATATGTGAAAAGTGACTAAAATTGCAGAACTTTTTCCTCAAAATATCTGTCTGGTCAAATGAATGAAAGTGTGTATAAAAAGTATCAAATAGTGCAATTCCTTTTGGGCAAAATGCGTTCTTCACTGATACAGAAACATAATTATTGTATAAAGTGAATCACGAAAATTAACATTTAATTTTTATCATACTCCTTCTAAATAAAGTGAAAACTAAAATCACATGGGTAGAAAAAAGCCACTAATCCGAAATCTGACTGAATTACCAAAAGTGGGACTCATAAATAATTTCTTAGCATAGTTAAGAGCCACATTTGAATGGTGGCTGTAATTAGAGATGATAGGCATATCTTACATAACAGTGATCAAGAAGGATATTACTTTAAGACTTAGAGTAGGTGATATGATGCCTCTTGACTTTCGAAAACTATATTATAACTATATTACATCTTTTTATAAATTGATTTGTAGATTATTTTGTAATATATCATTTAATTCTGTGTGGGATTTTACTGTATGAATTCTTCATTATTTATTGCAAATTCCTAGATATTTGACATTTAATGTATGCAGGAGTATTCCTCTGGAAAGCCTGAACCCCAAGTTCTCAGGGTCTGGAACACCAGGAAGATTTACCCTAAGTGACTGACCTTTATGTTATCCTCACATAAGCTTAGGAATGTGTTGGTTTTGACACCCCTTAGTTGGGGCAATAGGCTGGCACAAACATATCAGAGACTTCTGAATATTCTGACGAATATGGACAACTTCCCGCTACTCCTCTGCCCCCCACACACCACCTATGCTTTTTGAAAGGATCTGAAAGAAAGTGTCAGCTGCAGCAGGACATCTCTGTGACAGCTTGAAAGATAAGGAGGCTTTCTTCCCTCCATGGAGGACAGTGACATTGAGTCTCTTGCTTTTTTTGAATATCTTCATGCATTTACTTTTATATACATATACATATATAGTTATATATGGTTATATATATGTGTGTATATATATCTATATAAATGTATATAGTAAAATGTTAAATGTTCTCTATTGTATATAACACTATGGTTCTTTTTTTAGCACTGTGGTTCTTTTGATATTTTTGCACATTCTCATAATTATTTAATTGGAATAAATTCTTAGATTTGGAATAGGAGTATGGATAGAGGGTGGCTTCTGTAATATTTTAAACATAGTTTGAACAAAATTATTTTTCTCTGTATTTTTGGATTTCTGTTTTCCTCTTATTCTTGGGATTTTGTGTCTTCCCTCTCATTTGACTATGTCCAACAACATTTTAAATACTTTTTTTCAATATATAAACTATATATTTTGTGGAATAAACTCTACAGCTCCTTGGTGGACTTGTTGGCAGTCTCTTGGAGATATATCAGAAACTAATTGCTATTCTGGTTTTACAGAGAGAGACTCAGGAATGTTCTTGGATCAGGCAATATTTTCACCAAGAATCTGAAGCTGATGTATCAAAACATTGTTCCTCCTTGAATTTAGTGTATAAAAGTCTCTACCCTTTGAGAATCTTAGTGAGTCTTTGGTAAGCCATTCTATTAAGTACCTTTGTCCATAGTCATTTGTAAAAACGATCTTTAATTGTTAATGTTGAATTGTTTAATGTAGCAATTCCTAAATTCATCCTAGTTATTCCCTACATTTTATTCATTTTGGATTTATTTTACTACTATTTTTCTAGTTTTTTTTGTCTAAGATTACTTTATCATTTTAACATAGCATATTCAATGAATTTAGTTATAAAATTTCTTGGCAGTTATAAATTTACCCTTTTTATTAATTTTATATTTAATATTCTAATTTAATCATTTCCTAAATATTTTTTTTAAGATTTTATTCATTTATTTGAGAGAGAGAGAGAGAGAGTGAGTGTGAGAGGGGAGAAGATCAGAGGGAGAAGCAGACTCCCCGTGGAGCTGGGTGCCTGATGCGGGACTCGATCCCAGGACTCCAGGATCATGACCTGAGCTGAAGGCATTCGCTTAAACAACTGAGCCACCCAGGCGCCCTAATTTCCTAAATAATTTTTTAGCTACCATTTGATTTTTTCCTTGATCCAGGCAATTAAATGAGTTGTTCTCAAAGATTTCCCTTAGTTTGTTTATCCCTTTGTATTATTATCTAACATAATTCATTGTGATGAGATAATATTATGTGTAATATTCCTTTATTAAAAAGCTTTATTATTTTTTTAGTTTTTAATAAATGTATACCCTCTTTGCCCATTTTCCCACTCTTTCTTTTTAGTATAGTTAAGTATCATTGAACTTAATACACTATCCACTTTTGTAACACCTCCAAGACATTTAAAATAATGCATTCTCTCTTTTCTCTTATGGGTTGAAGCATCTCTAATTCTCACAAATTGTTATTATTAACTCTAGTCTATGAATGGGTAACTGAAGCTCACATAGTTTGAACTTTTTGAAGTGAATGCTGGCTGTGTTTGAGATAATAGGGACTGGATCCTCTGCCTGACTCCAAAGCTCTGCTAGCATGGCAAATTTATAGGGTTTTTTGGGGAGGACCCAGGAGTAGACAATACACAAAGTAGTTAAAGTGGGTGGAGGAGGAATAGATCATTCAACAGAACATAGGATGCATGAAAGAAATTAAAAGTATTCCAAAACATTGATAATATATCCATATGAATGCCAACAGGGAAAGAAGTGAGCTCTTTCAAAGCTGTGAAATTATGAAAGAGAAAGAAAACAGAATAAAGCCCTGGTTTTCATATATATTCTTTTTCCTCTGTGTTTAGAATAATGGTGACATATGGAAAGAGTAAATTACAATCCAGGAAAAAAAAAAGGCATTGAACACTGGGGGGAAGTCTGTGGCATTCAAATTATCTTCCAAAATACCTAAGTATCTTCATTTTAGAGGCAAAGATGGATAGTCAAAAGTGACAGTGAGGAATGAAAATGGATTTACTCATACAGAATGCCTTATTACAAATATATGTATTTTTTAAATAAAATTATTTCGATAAGGATTTTTTTGATAAGGATTTTTTTTTTTACTTTGTATTTGTTTCTTTTATTTTTATCTTATGCTTTTTGTCAAAAAAATTGTTTTTGAAGGGTGCCTGGGTGGTTCAGTCAGTTAAGTGTCCAACTCTTGGTTTCAGCTCAGGTTATGACCTCAAAATCTTGGGATTGAATCCCACTTTAGCTTCCGACTCAGTCCTCAGTGTGAAGTTGTTGTGCCCAGATTTCGGGACCCCCACGGACGACCACCAGAGTCCAGAGTCAAAGCTAAACAGCAAAGATCATTTATTGCGGGTCCGGACCCGGTCCTCCGCGCACTCGCAAGCGGTGACGCTAAGAGGCCCCCAGTCATGGGTTGTACAGCCTTTTATAGACAAACACAAACAAGTTCGGTGCTTCCCACTGTTTTTCAAGCTCTCATTGGCTGACATTAAAAATGGAGTACTTGGCGCGACCTAATTGGTTCCCGCCTTTTTACTCGAAACTTGAGCGGGGAACTCGAGCGGGGAAGTCCCTTGTAATCAGGAAGGGTGGGGGTAGGGGTGAGTCATAGTCGCAAGCAAAGTTTTACAGAAGCCGAATAAGCTGGTTAGAAGGAAGGGAGAGGTGCCTTACTCTTACATAAACAGGTTGCTACAGAGGCTTAAATAAGCCGGTTAGGTTTTATAATCGAAGGGGGGGGGGGCTTTTCAAAGTCTGCTTGAGATTATTTCCCCTTCTTCTCCCTCCCCCTTTGCTCCTCCCCCTGCTCAAACTCCCATGTGCACATGTATGTGCACTCGCACGCTCTCTCAAATAAATAAATAAATAAATAAATAAAATCTTAAAAGTTTTTTTGAGTAGTCTTTACCACAGGGATTTTTTTTTTAGATCACACGGATTCATAAAGTTGAGGAAGAATGTTGAATACTTAATGTGACCTTAGAATATTTCATTTCAGTTGCAAACATAGGGGTATGATTTAGAAAAAATAATAAATGGTACAAAATGATACATAGTGAGCAATAACAGGATGATTTTTTGCACCCTCATAAAATCCAACTGTGTATAGATGAGCCTGTATTTAGAATTTTGTATCTTTAAATAGCAACAAGCCTAACTGTTGTGGTGGGCTCTTTTCTCATGCTTGTGGAAAGTGGACAAAAGAGCCTCACCAAAACAAAACGAAACAAAAACAAACAAACAAACAAAAAGCCGGGAACCAAATGTGAGGGAGAAATGTGGGTGGAAGGCAGCATGAATAATCGTGTAGAAGGTAAGAGAGTGGAGAACATAGTTTAATTCACAGAGGACTTCTCTCTACAGGGCTGCCAGGATCCCATACAGTTGTGCTTATTCTTTTCCTGGCTACTGCCCAACTTGGTGGTTTGTGGATCATAGAGAATTTTGAAACCCAGGGGAACCTACACCAACCAGAACTACCTCACCTGTTATGGGTGAGTATTACTCTGTGTGTCTATTGTTAGTAACTTTGAAAGTGCTTTATATATCCATTGCTAGGAAACTATACCATGATTTTCCTCTAACATGCCTATGTTGTCCAGTGGAGTCTGACCAGTTAGAGTAAGCGGTTTTAAGCACAACATGAGTCCTCATACCAGACATTTATTTATTTAGCAATCACTTAGAGTGCCTGCTACTTTATTGCAGCTTTACAGTTATTCTGGGATAACCATTGCAAATGAGATCTAGAGTCTTCCTGATCCCTTTAATTCTCCAACTTTAGAACAGACTTCATTAATAATAATCAACTACAGTGATATATTTTTGAGTTGTTGTCAATATATAGAGAGAGTCCTGAATATATTAACTGAAGTATATTTCTGTCTCCCTGTATTTTGGTATGCCTGAATCAAGGAAGAGTTACTTCTTGGCTTAGAAATGAATTCATGGCATAGCTTTGTTCAAATTCTACTGTAATGGAGTATTAGCTCCCAGACTGCTGCTTTCCTGATGTTACCAGAGCTGGGGCTATAGATGTATATGTTGAAGAAATCCCTAGAGCCATAAGTATTCTTCTGTTATGATAATGTTACCATTAGTCTTGATTGCTTTTGACAATGGTTACTGAATTGCCCAAAGCAAGAAGTTTAGTTTGTTCACATTTTCCCCCTTAATTTGGGAGAGTGTTTTTATTTCACTTTTATTTGAAATGAATTCCTGTGCTGTTATTATGGCATTTTATGTGGCTTGTCATTGTAGTAATCAATTTTATATTTTCTTCACGCCAGTTCAACATTCTGCTCTTGACGAGCACTTTGTCATATTTACTAGGGTTCTTGTCATACACAGGAAAACGCTTCCTCTGTCTCCTAAATTTTCTTTTTCCCTTGTTAGTAATTTTGCTATCTCTATATCAATGTTCTGGCTGGTTGCAATTACAAGTTTTCCCAGCTGGGAGCTTGTAGCATTTTCTCAGTCTCTGCAACATGCTGATCTATTCTGATATGAGTTCCAATTGTTTCACCTCCGTGTTCTGCATTTTTACCATGCTTTGTTGAAAAGGAACTGTCGAAATTTGAAACGGTAGAAATTTTCTTTTTTGTGTATTTCACCTAAGACAAACTGTGTTGCTCAGATATCTTCCCAGTGAGATGAATTCTTTTAGGCTGAACTCTTGGAATTGCTGCTTAGAGATTCTAGTTCAGGTTTAATCTATAAAAATGTCAGAGGCAAACAACAATTAAGTTCAAACCCTGAATGAGAAACTAATTGTCCCTACCCATGGCAACAAATGTTAAAAAGATTCTTACTTTGTATTCAGTAATTGTGAAGATCTTTGTGGGTATGTGCATACATGCATGTCGGTAAGTGTTCTCCATTGAGACCAGAGTCTTAATTTTTGCCAGATTGCTACCATTTTCTTGTCTGTTTTTTATTTTTTTCCTAAATAAATAAATTAATTAAATAATCTGTTGACGATGAAGGTGTTCCTCTAGCAGAATGACTCTAATTGCAAATCAGAATCACCTGGATAGCTGGTTAAAGCACAGAGATTTTGTAGGTCCAGGGTAGAGTTCAAAAATTTACATTTCTAGGGGCGCCTGGGTGGCTCCCTAAGTGTCTATCTTTGGCTGGGGTCAGGTCATGATTCCAGGGTCCTGGAATTGAGAGCCCCACATTGGGTTTCCTGCTCAGCAGGAAGCCTGCTTCTCTCTCTCCCACTCCCCCTGCTTATGTTCCCTCTCACTGTCGTTCTATCAAATAAATAAATAAAATCTTAAAAAAAAAAAAAGAATTTACATTTCTAGTAAATTTCCAGGTAACGCTAACATTGCTAATCAGAGGATCAACTTGCTCTAAGCAATGAGGCATTTGACTTTAATGGGTCCTAAATTTCTAAATCATTACTTCTCATATTTTTTGGAATATCGTTTGAGTGCTCCTTTAGACATGATGGCAACCAGAGGAAGGACAACACCAGTCATAAATTACTCATAAATCCAAAATTCAGGAGTCCAAATTTTAAATTATTTACACACAAACACACGCACATATACCTCTTCTATGAAAAGTTTATGTATTTAGATGATTTGATGTAAACATTTATTTCTGATATAACAAATTGAAATGACAAAAGATTTTTCTATGGTGCTCCAAAACATTACTTCAAAAATCATACAAAAAAAAGCAAAAGCATAACAATAGAAGGAAACTTAATAGCCTAATTTGAAATGACACTAAGGCAAGTTTGATTTTCCTACTCAAAGTTACTTTTATTATTCGAATTACCAAAATTTGACTGTTAATCCAATTATAAATACTTTTCAGATCTGATTAGGGAAAGTCAGACAGAAAAAGTTCTACAATAAAAGGGTAAAAAAAATAGGCTTTCTATATGAATGTATTTTGGAGGCTAAAGAGTAGAGAAATAAAGGCAAATTTGTAGAGTAATAAGAGATCATTATATGACATATATATATGATTATATATAATTATCATTATATGTAAGAAATTTAAACTAGTTAAGCCAGCCATTAAAATGTTAAAACAAGGGACAATTGGGTAGCTCAGTCAGTTTAGCATCAGACTCTTGATTTTGGCTCAGATCCTGTCTCAGAGTCTTGGGGTTGAGCCCAGCCTCAGGCTCCACACTGAGCGATGAGCCTGCTTTAAGATTCTCTCCCTCTCCCTCTGCCCCCTCCCCCACCAAACTTGCACCCATGCACGCATGTGCATTCTCTCTCTAAAAAAATGTTAAAATGAAATATAAAAACTATTTAAAAACATAGTTATAACCACTGCATTCGTAACATTTTAAATACTATTTTGGTTTTGAATAACCTATATTTTCATGTTAATATAAGAAGCAAAATCTTGGGGGTGTTGGAAATGACCTGAAAGATCTTGAAACAATGTTTGAATAACAGAAGATCATCAATTTTATTTTCCGGTTTGGGCTGTTTCATACATTTCAAAAGGCAGGCATACAAAATATTTGTTGTAATTATTTCTACTATCATTTAAATTGCTTTCAATCCCTATCTAATATTTTTATTTTATCTTAACTGAGATAAAATTGATATACAATAACCTAGATGTATTTAAAATGCAGTTTGATTAGTTCTGATACAACTATAGCCTGTGTAATTGGCAAAACAATCATTATAATTAACATACTCACCTTCCCTCAAAATATATCCCGCCCCTTGGTAATCTCGCTTTCTCACCTTCCCTAACACTCCTCCCTGTCCCCAGGAAACCACAGATTGCTTTCTGAAACTGTATGTTAGATGGTATATCCTATAATTTTATATCAATAGAATCATACAGGACATATACTTTTGTATCTGTTTTTAAAATTCAGCTTAATTATTTGGAACTTCAACCACAATGTAACATTTATTCACAAGCTCTTTTAGAGCACCTTCCAATTCATTCTCACATCCTTCCAACATTGTAGAGCCTACAGAGAAAAGAGGAATTTGTGTTTGCTACAAAGCCATTTTTCATCAGTATCTACAAAAATAATATAAGAAGCTGAAGCTGAATTATAACATCTATTTTCTCTCAGCTCACATCCTTTATGGGGAAAAAAAAAAAATCCCCAGCTTCCACTTCAAAACTCCACCCTATCTGGAAACCAGTTTCCTAATGGGACTTGGAGAAGGGAATAGAATAAGAGAGATTACCCGAAATCTCTTCTTAAGACAAGCCCTACCTGAAAATAAAACATTCAGAGTAATATATCAAAAACAAGATAAAATACACCCACAATACAATACACTTACAGGATAATTGTTCAAGACATACATAAAGTCCACATCTACCCTAGCCTTCCCTGACTCTCTCTTCCCAGATCCTTTTTCCTTAGTGCCCGAAGTCTGGTCTCTAGACACTGCACCTTAACTGCCCTATACTATGTTTCCTTAGATGTTTGGTAAGAGAGAACTCTGAAAGCAGTTATTAAAACTGTGGCAGAGTTAAATGGGAATACCAGAAAATTTCTGGATGAATTTCAAATATGGAGTAGAAACCCCTGGGGTGGCTCTGTACAAAATCCTGAATCAAGCTTGTTTGTGGCCTAAATTATTTTTAAGAAGAGAAAAACAAGTAGCCTAATATCTAGCTCAACATGTAGCTTCAGAGTTCGGCCTGTTGCAAATTAACACCCAATATCCCAATTTTTAAAATTAAAGTTTATTTTTCAAAGAAGTTAAATGTTTCCATAGAATTTTGCTCATGTATAAAAGTGCAGAAATCCACAAAGTAAATGTTCCAATAAATGTTTGAAGTATTTTATAAATAAAGCTTTGTTTTTAGAAAACCATTTTATATGTGTTACTAGTTAATCCCAGTGAAAAAACTGATCAAATTCACAGGTTAAGTGATTTGCAGACAATTACATAGCAAATCAGGGAAGGAAAGAGAATGATGACTCTAGTCATTGAGGTGTGAACTCTCAATCCCACTCTCTGTCTAGTGATCAATGATAGCAAGCACTGAGAACCACCATCCTTTATCCTAGGTCTCTATCTATCTATTGATTGATCTATCATTTCTTTCTAAATGATGTTACCCATTCATTCCATTAGAAACATTTAAAAGTTTTTGAAGTTTTGAGATTGATCCTCTCTTTATAGTACTTTAAGTATTATAAAGTATAGTACTTGATTGCTGAAAGTCTCTAGGACAAGCTTATATAAGTAAAAAAGGATAACATTTTTTCTGGCTTCCTACTGAAACAGTTCATAAGAGCCTGGATGTAGAGACACTGAATTACCTATAGCCTTCATGGTGGGGCAGGGGGGCTTCACATTATACTTTAGTTGATAATGCCTCCAAGAGTTGGACAGTACACTGCATGTGTAGGTTTATGTAACAGCCCTTCCACAATTCTCTGTGCCCCCATTTAGAGCCACGATGTCAGGGTTTTTGTTTTGTTTTTTTGTACTGTTATCGCAGTCATTACATGCTCTGACGTGTTTAATCCAAATGACTCACTACTTCTCACAATAGAAGAATAACAGAACAATATGAAACATCATAAAATATAACATCATCTCCTCCTATTTCATTAAATATTCTCCTTGTAACGGGTTGGCCAAAACATCCCTTCAATAAGATTAGATAAGTGAAATTATATTAGATTCAGTTCCCTGAAAGACCATCTACAGTAAATACAGCAGTGGGTTTCAATTTAAATTAAAATTGATTGTATGCTTATTGTTTCTTCTAAGCTTTGGAACTGGAAAATTAAAAATTCACACAGCAATTTTGATTTGCTTCTGAGCAAAAGTTCTTGATTTAGACACCCAGCAGGCTACCAAAAGGTAAATATAAAACTGGGAAAAATATAAACTATTCTGTTTGGGAGGTTATCATAATTGTAAAAAAAAATTGAAAGCAGTCGCTACCTCTGGGCTTCTTAAGCAATTATATCATAAACTTCTAGTTGTTGTTATTGTTGAATACACAATAGTAAGGTTAGCGTATCTCCTATTTTTCTTGAGATTGCCTTAGTTTACATATGTTATCCCAGTGCAATTTTCTCAGTCTCCAAATTATCCAGATGGAAGATCATTTATATTGTCATCTTATATATTAGAAACTGCAGTCTTAGCTACAGTCCTGTAACAGCCTCAGATACTTGGAGCTAGACTATTGTCCTTTATTCAAAGGTGTTTTCCAGTGGTAAACTGGGAGAAAACACCATCAAATTTAAATCATATAGAATCACATTTGAATTTTGTAAAGATGGATTTCCAAATTCAGGACCTTGAAGTTTGGTGATTATAGTTGAATAATTAGAGTTTTGCTCTAAGTCATAAATTTAAGTGGATAATGAATGAAATGAAATTTGTCTTTAGTATCAAATCTGTCTAGTCACATTTGCCTACCACCTGACCATCTCTGTTTAAAACTAGGTTTTTGAAAATCTATTCATATATGTTTGTGATGGACACACAAAATGGACAGGAAGATAAGAGTTCTACTTTAGAGTAGTCTACAATTAATTAGAAGCAAAAAAAGTAGAATTAAGAGTACCAAAATAAAAAAGTGAGTATCATACTCAGTCTACCCATGGAAATCCAGAGGAACTTTATCAAAGTATTTTATAATAATTCTGAAAAGTAATGATACATGCTAATATCAACTGGGTACTTATTACCTACCAGGCACTGTACTAAATCTCACCCAAAAAAATGTAGTTGGTACCTTCGTTATTTTCACATTACAGATGATGAAACTGAAGGACTAATAGTTTCATTGTTTACTAGAGATAATATTTTTAGAAATCAATGGAGCATGGACTTGAATCATATAGTCTGACTTCAGAAATTGCGCTTTAACCACTACTAAGTACTAAAAGAACAACTGTGTCATACCTTCCAAAAGATAATGAAAACCTAGGTATGTGAAAATTGAGAGTTACATAGCTTTTATAATACCAATTATACAGAGACCAAAAATCATTTATGTAAACATTTCTGTAATTTGATCTGATATTAACATGAGATTCATTGGTGTGTATTTAAAAAAATTAACTTTTCCCCTTAAAAATCACAAGGTTAACCCATACCCTGACCTAAAAATGCCTCACCTCATTCTTCATGATTCCTGAGAAATTATAATGATTCGTAGTCATACTTAAAAGTACTAGAAAATAGTAACAGTGAGTTCTGATTATGTCAGTGCTATTCCCAATATTTGACATGTATTATATCATTCAGTCTCATTAGAACCTCATGAAGTGTGTACTATAGTTATCCTAACTTTTATAGATAAATTACTTGTGATTTCTGGGATTCTTGGAGAATTTTTTTTTTTTTTGAGAATTTCTAGGTTCTCTCTTATATTGCAAATAACATGAATGTTAAAACTCTTTTCAAAACTTAATGCATATTAATTCATTTAAATATATTTGAGTATCAAAAGAAACACATGATTTAGGTAGTATTAGAGCTAATTATTTTTAATTTCTTCCATCAACACAGCATATAAAGTATATGGACATGTGGAGAAGTATAATATCCTCTCTTAAAATCTCAACAACCTAGAATGTCAAACCTTTCTTTCAAATATTAGTGCTGTAATTTATAGTGTAACAACTATTAATCATTCTCAAAAATAACCAAGACATAATGTGAGCTGACTCACCTCACTCTAATTTATTTTATTTAAAGATATTTTAACATTACTCTTAAGCACCAGTCCAAACTACTCTCTCATTTTTGTTGTTTATTTTCTTGATTGTAATACAAATTTAAAAGCCTAATTTGTTTTCTTTCAACATTTATTTTGCCCCACAGAACTCACCACATTCCAGGCTTTATTTTTCTGTTCAACCTTATTAGCTGGTATCATTCATATTCTCAATTATTAAAAATAATAATATTAATAAGAGGAATGTCTTCCTCAGTGCCTACTCTAAGCTTGGCGCTCACAAGAAATAAGATGGAAGAATCAAGTTGCTAGGGCTGACAGTACAAAAGAGGTCAAAATTCTTCAATTTGGGCATCCCACTATATATTTCCCCTACAGGGACCAAAAAAGACTTTTCAACCTAGCTTACTTTTGATTTACTTAATCTTCACAACAATCACGTGCATTAACTATTAGAATCTCAACTGATTGTATGAGAAAATGGATCCATTGAGGATTAAGTAACTCGCATAAAAGACCGAGTACTATGTGTATAGAGATCTGGGATTCAAACCCAGCTTTGCTGATTTCAGAACCTGTCCTCCACTAATATCCTCACAGAACCCATCTCTGTCCTGCTGGGCTTTTCTTTGCTGCTCTTCTCTGCCTTTCTTCTGTAAGACCTCATAGCGTTTGTTTTCTCTCTCTCTCTCTCTTTCATATTCTGGACAAGAGAAATAGAATAAGCCCTACCAGAGAGGACAAAAGACTGAAAACCCAAGCCTTATGTCTTCTTCTTCTTCTCCCCCAAATCTATACATTTCTTCCCATTAAAAGCACTTTTCTGAAAGGGTAATTTCTGAAGGCCATAAATGGCTTAAATTTAATATCAGAAAGTTCTATTGTAGGGTGTGAAGGGCCTATAAGAGTTCATTTTATAGATGGAAAAAATGAGACAGAGCAGAGAAAGGATGTGCCTCAATATCATATATCTAGTAATGATATCATTGAGCAGAGGACCTAGGTCTTCTGAGTCTTGTATCCACACTATTGTTTCCCAGATTATGGGGATATTAGATGAATTACAATTCTCAAGGTGATTTTAGCTGTTACATGGCAACAGCATTAGATAGCAGTAAATCACATACTAGAAAGTTATTCCCATTTCAATTCCTTACAAGCCTTCAATGAGAAATTCTTGGTTTAATGCTAGTGTGCCCTTTAACCCCATTTAAACATGCCTCAACCCTTGCTTTCCTGTATTGAAAAATACAGTGAATGATACAACAGATACCTGTGTCTTTCTACTTTCTTTGAAAAACAAAATATTACCACCGTTGAAGAACATATGAACCTGTCTTAGTTCTTTCAGGGTGCTCTAACAAAATATCACACACTGGGTGGCTTATAAACAACAAACATTTATTTCTAACAGTTCTGGAGCTGGGAGGACAAAGGTCAAGGGGTCAGCAGATTCACTGTCTGAATTCCTGGTTCAAAGGACAGAAGTTTTTTCAGTTTCTTTACATAGCGGTAGGGGCGAGGGAGCTCTCTGGGATCTCTGTCCTAAGAGCACTAATTGCATTCATGAGGGTGGAGCCCTCGTGACCTCTCATAGGACTCACCTCCTAATATTATCACATTGGGGATTAGGTTTCAATACGAATGGGGGGAGGCACAAAAATTTAGTCTGTAGGAGAGCCCCTCCATGATTTTTTCCCCCTCCATTTCAACTGGCATTCACTAACTAGAATTTGGTGATTTCTATTTAAATGATTTTTTCATAATTTTAAGGACAGGTATATTTATATATATATGACAGATGCATATGTACAGTCAGTACAGTCTGAAGTAGTATACACAGTTTTATCTCTCCTTTAATGATAAGGCCCTAGTTTCATTTTTAATATATACTCAAATGATATCACATTGTTATTTTAAAACTTAATTTTTAGTTCAATTATTGTTTTTTGAGATTTATCTTGTTGATGCCTATGGCTTTCATTTACTTTTATTGCTGTATATTATTTTACTTGTTCATTCTTCTATTAATATGCATTTTGTTTTCTTCAGTTTTTTTTTTTTTTTCTTTTTTGATATTATAAGCAAAGCTACTTTGGATATCTGTGTTCATGTTGAAATATATATACAAGTGCACAAGTTACTATTATTTTGTGAAAATAAGACAGTAATTACCAGGAAAGTCTTGCACCTATATGTTTACCAGATTGTGTTCATTTTTTTCTCTGGAGTCATTGTCCCAGTTTCATAGTGTGACAGCATAAAATTATTGTTAATCCTTATTATGGTCATACTTTTTGGATTTTTGCAGACTGAAGTACAAAGTAGTTGTGTCTTTAGTTTGAATTTCCCTAATATTTGTAAATTTAAGCATCTTTAAAATATTTATTTTTCATGTGTATTTACTTTGTGTTAATTGCATTTTCATAAGTTTTACTTGCCTCCACCAATATCTTAGTTTAGATAATATGTATTTGTGACTTTTAGATATTCTTTTCATATTCTAAATGCCAATTCCTTGTTGGTCTTATATGTTTCAGTTGTATTATTCCAACATTAGGCTAATTTTCTTGAGTTTATTTATGGTACTTTTAGATAGCTAAAACATTTATTGTAACTTAGTTCATATATATTTTTTAAAGTTCAAGGGTTTTACTTCTTAGTTAAGAAATCTTTCCTTTATAAATATTTGAAATATATTCTGCCACATTTTATTCTAAAATGGATATAATCTCTTATTAAACATATTGAATATTACATAAGCAATTGTATCATGTGCAAATAATAATCATTATAATTTTACTCAAAAATCATTATGGTTTCACATATAAGGAGCTTGGAATTGACCACTCCCTCCTAATAAGAAGTAAAAAGCTGAAGAGACTGAAAAATCATTGAGTCTTCTTACATCTGTAAGAGAGGGGAGGACACATGGCAAAATTCTGCCCCTAATATTAGAGAGACAGATAGGCAAATACAGGGAGTCACAGGTTATTGAAGCAGATTAACCTGGGAACCAGTGTAGGGGTAGGAAAACCTGAACTGTAATTGACAAATTATTGGAGACTTAGGGTGGACAAGTCTGAGTTAATAACTCACAGAGACCTTGTCATGGTGGGCCCCTTAATATTGTGACATGTACATCCAAAGCTCAACCAGGTCCTCACAGTAAATATCCAGGAAAAATCCTCAAATACTTCCAGCAGGGGGAAAGAAAAAGGCATAGGCCAGAGCATACTGTTCTTCTTAACAAGGTTTGCCTTGGGGGAAACTAGTAAACCAGAACCTAACCTGCCAGGGTATTAACAGAGACTAACTGACCTGGGGGAAGGGGAATACCAAATTCCAGCTTACTCTACTATCTTATTCCACCTAAGGAGGGAGAAAAAAAAACAAACAGAAACACTTGTGTCTACTAAGAGGTCGCTACAGCCCAGGTCAAAGAGGTTGCTACCTGTGCTCTCCTCTAGAATTTTGATAATTTCTGTCTCATATGTAGGTCTTTTATCCATTTTGAATTTATTTTTGTGTATGGTGTAAGAAATGATCTAGTTTCTAGTTTCATTCCTCCAAACACCATTTCCTAAAGATACTGTCTTTTTTTCCCTTGGATATTCTTTTCCTGCTTTGTCAAAGATTTTTTTGACCATATAGTTGTGGTCCATTTCTGGGTTTTCTATACTGTTCCATTTGATATACTGTTCCATTTGATATACTGTTCTATTGATCAATTTGTCTGTTTTTGTGCCAGTACCATACTGCCCTGATCACTATAGCTTTATCATATAGCTTGAAATCTGGAATTGTGATACCTCCAGGTTTGCTTTTCTTTTTCAAGATTGCTTTAGTTATTTGGGATCTTTTGCGGTTCCATACAAATTTGAGGATTGTTTGTTCCAGCTCTGTGAAAAATGATGGTGGTATTTTGATAGGGAGTAAATTAAATGGGTAGATTGCTTTGGGTGGTGTAGACATTTTAATGATATTTATTCTTCCAATCCATGAGCTTGAATGTTTTTCCATTTCTTTGTGTCATTATAAATTTCTTTCTTAAATGTTCTGTAGTTTTCAGAGTTCAGAAAGAGTACGGTTAGGTTTATTCCTAGGTATTTTATGGTTTTTGGTGCAGTTGTAAGTGAGATCAATTCCTTGATTTCTCTTTCTGCTGCTTCATTATTAGTGTATAGAAATCCAACAAATTTCTGTACACTGATTTTATATTCTTTGACTTTGCTGAATTTATGTAACAGTTCTAGCAATGTTTTAGTGGAGTCTTTTGGGTTTTCTACATAGAGTTATCATGTCATCTACAAATAGTGAAAGTTTGATTTCTTCCTTGTGGATTTGGATGCCTTTTATTTCTTTTTATTGTCTGATTGCTGAGGCTAGGACTTCCAGTACTATGTTAAATAGCAATGGTGAGAGTTGACATCCCTGTCTTTCTCCTGGCCATAAAGAAAAAGCTCTCAGTTTTTCCCCATTGAGAATGATATTAACCGTGGGCCTTTTGCATAAGGCCATGATAGAGGCATGTTCCCTTTATTCCTACTTTGCTGACACATCTCTGGAGGCAAGGGAAACAAAAGCAAAAATGAACTATTAGGGCTTCAATAAGATAAAAAGCTTCTGCACAACAAAGGAAACAATCAACAAAACTAAAAGGCAACCTATGGAATGGGAGAAGATATTTGCAAATGACATATCTGATAAAGGTGTAGTATCCAAAATCTATAAAGAACTTACCAAACTCAACACCCCAAAAATAAATAATCCAGTTAAGAAATGGGCAGAAGACACGAATAGGCATTTTTTCCAAAGAAGACATCCAGACGACTAACAGACACGTGAAAAGATGTTTGATATCACTTATCATAGGGGACATACAAATCAAAACCATGATGAGATACTACCTCATACCTGTCAGAATGGTTAAAATTAACAACACAGGAAACAACAGGTGTTGGTATGGATTCAAAGAGGAACACTTTTACCCTGCAAACTGGTGCAGGCACTCTGGAAAACAGTATGGAGTTTCCTCAAAAAGTTAAAGATAGAACTACCCTACAACCTAGCAATTGTACTACTAGGTATTTACCCAAAGGATACAAAAATATTGATTTGAAGGGTATGTGCACCCTGATGTTTATAGCAGCATTATAAATGATAACCAAATTATGGAAAGAAACCAAATATCCATTGAGTGATGAGTGGATAAAAAAGATGTGGTATATATATACAATGGAATATTACTCAGCCATCAAATGAATGAAATCTTGCTATTTGCAATGACATGAATGGAGCTAGAGTACATTATGCTAAGCAAAATAAGTCATTAATAGACAAATACTATGATTTCACTCATATGTGGAATTCAAGGAACAAAACAAAAGAACATAGGGGAAGGGAAAAAAAAATGGAAGCAAACTATAAGACTCTTAATTATAGAGAACAAACTGAGGGTTGATGGAGGGGAGGAGGAGGGTGGGGGATGGATTAAATGGGTTTGAGTGTGAAGGAGGGCACTCATTATGATGAGCACTGGGTGTTATATGTAAATGATGAATCATTAAATTCTATTCCAGAAACCAATATTACACTCTATGTTAACTACCTAGAATTTAAATAAAAACTTGAAATAAACAACAATAACAACAAAACAACAAAAACAAACCAACAAAACCACTTGTAAAGTTCCTACTCCAACACCATAGACTCATTAAAAGACTGAGATACAAAGGAGGAGGGAAGAATTAGGATTACTTTGTTACCATAAGGTACTCACATACCTATGAAGTATATAGTGTTATTTGAAAGTGGACTTGGATTAGCTGTAAATGTATATTGCAAATGGAAGGGAAACCACTAATAAAAGTTAAAAGGAAGTATAATTGATTTGCTTAGAAAAGAAAGTAAAATGGAATTCTACAAAATGCTGAATGAAAATGATAAAAGGCAGAAAACAAGTGGAATACAAAAATAGAAACAAAGGACAAGGGCAATAAATAGAAAACACTAATAGATATGGTAGATAATTAATCCAACTCTGTCATGAATCCCTTTAAATGTCAATGGTCTCAATACATCAGTTATCAGACAGATAGCAGAGTGGATCCAAAACATGACCCACATATATTTTGTCTACAGGAAAACCACTTTAAATATGAAGACAAAAACAGATTAAAAGTGACTGGATGGTGAAATATATACTATGCTAACATTAATCAAAAGAAAGCAGGAGTTGCTATATTAATTTCAGGCAGGGCAGATTTCAAAGCAAGGGAAGTTATTGGGGATAAAGAAGGGTATTGCGTAATAATAAGGGTGTTAATTCCAAGAAGACATAACAATCCTTAATGTGTATGCACCTAACAAGAGTGTCATACTATGTCAAGCAAAAAGTAATAGAACTGCTGAGAGAGAGAGAGAAAGAAAGAGAGAGAGATCAATCCACTGTCATAATTGGAGGCTTCTATATTCCTCTATCAGAAATGGATAGATATAGCAGGCAGAAAATTTGTAAGGACATAGTTGAACTCAACAATATCAGTCAATTGGATACAACTGACATCTGAAGACTATTTCATCCAACAACAGCAGAATACACAGTCTTCTCAAACTCACATGGAACAAATACCAAGACAGAGTACATTCAGGGCCATAAAACATACCTTAACAAATTTAAAAGAATAAAAATAATACAGTGTCTTCTCTCACACCACGATGGAATAAAACTACCAGAAATCAATAACAGAATGTTAACTTGAAAATTAGAAAGTGCATAAAGGTTAACAACATGCTTCAGATTAACACATGGGTCAAAGAAGAAATCTCAAGATAAAATTAGAAAGCATTTTGAACTAAATGAACATGAAAACACAACTTAAAAAATTTGTGAAATGTAGCAAAAACAGTACTTAGAGGGAAATTATAGCATTGAATGCGTATATTTGAAGAGAAGAAGGCTCCAAAAGATAATCACAGTTTCCACCTTAGGCAACTGAAAAGAGCAAATTAAATCTAAATAGCAAAAGAAAATATGTAGTAAGAATTAAAGCATAAGTTGATGAACCTGAAAACAGGAAGTCAGTAGAGAAGAATGAGTGAAACCAAAAATTGATTCTTTAAAAAATGTTAATAAAATCAGTAAATCTATAGCCAGCCAGCCTAAGAAAAAAGGAGAGAGGACACAAGATATCAGAAACGAAAGAGGAGATATCACTACAGATCTATGGATAGTAAAAGGACAATAAGGAACACTATAAGCAATTATATGCCCCAAATTGATAACCTAGTTAAAATTGACAAATTACTTGAAAGACATGATCGGCCAAATCCCACACAAAAAGAAACAGACAATCTGACTAGACTTAACATCTACTGAAGAAATTGAATCAATACATCTTTCAGAGAATAGAAGCACATGGAATATTTCCTAACTCATCCTATGGATCAGCATTACCATAATATCAAAACTAGACAAAGTCATTACATGAAAACTACAGATCAATATATCTCATGAACATAGATGCTGTCAAAGATGTCAAGCAACAAGAACTCACATTCATCACTGGTGGGAATTCAAAATCATACAGCCATTTTGGAAAACAGTTTGGTACTTTCTTCTAAAATTAAACATACTCTTACCATAGGGTCCAGCAACTGCACCTTTAGGATTTGAAAATTTGTACATAAAAAAACGTGCACATAGATGTTTATAGTAGCTTTATTCATAATTGTCAAAACTTGAAAGCAACCAAATAGGTGATTGATAAATATATTATGGTACATGCAGACAGTGGAATATTATTCAAAGCTAAAAAGAAATGAGCCATCAAGCCATGAAAAGACATGGAGACCTACTGTGTGATTCTAAATATATGACATTCTTGAAAAGGCCAAACTAGGAGACCATGAAAAAAATCAGTGATTGCCAGGGATTGGCAGGGGGAATGGATAAATAGGCAAAGCATAAGAATTTCAGGTCAGTAAAAAAAGCTCTTCATGATATTATAATGATGGATACATGTAATTATACATTTGTCTAAACCCATAGGTTATACAATACCTAGAGTAAACCCTAACATAAACTATAAACTATGGGTGATTATGGTGCGTCAGTATGTAGGTTCATCAGTTGTAACAAATATACTACTGTAGTGAGAGATGTTGAAAACGGGAAGATGTGTATGGAGGCAAGGAGTTTATGGGGGAATTTCTGTACCTTCCCTGCATTTTGCTGTGAACCTAAAATTGCTCCAAACTAAAGTCTTGATACATAAAAAAATTCAGCCCTTGACTCATTTATTTATGTATTTATTTTACTTTGTTGGATAATCTATGTTTGCAGTTACAATTTTGATTTCAATGTTTTATAACGAATACAATTTACTATTGGCTGAGATAAATTACTTTTATCAGGTAGAAGAGATTCTCTTTTAGACTTAACTTGATAACTTTTTTGGTCATTAAGACTGTTGAGTGTTATCACAGGATTATTGGAGTGATCATTGCCTGTTTATCCTTATCTACTAACATGTGGCAATATGTCAATTTAATTTGTAATGTTTATTCATTCTTTCATTCCTCTAAAAAGCTCAACTTTGACATGATTAAAAGAATATATAAAATTTATAAATATGTATATAAATATTCTAATAAAATTTATATATAGACATCATATACACACATTTATATGAAATACTGTGAGGAGTCTGAAGTTTTACCATATTTGTAAACCAAGCCAACAAGTTAGCCAAACAATTCCATAAATGCTAATAGAAGACATGAAAGTGCTTGGTCAAAGATAAAAGACCTTAATTTTCTTTCTTTTTTTTTTCCCCAAATACTTTTATTTTATTTTTTCAGTGTTACAAGATTCATTGTTTATGTACCACACCCAGTGCTCCATGCAATACGCGCCCTCCTCAATATCCACCACCAGGCTCACCCATCTCCCCACCCCTTAATTTTCAAAGTAACAGCTGTACTATCACCATGGAGAGTTATCTCCCAAGAGTGCTCACATCTCATTTCTAACCTGTCGTGCTTTCTGGTAAATCTTCCCATAAGTATGTCATTTGGTTGGTCACTCTGATTAATCTGACCCGCAGAAGCTGACCACATCCATTCAATTTGTCTAATTCAGTATGCAATTAAGGATACTACAAACTAGACTCCTAGAATCATTGAAGGTGTACTTTCAGTCTTGAACTCAACCATGTCCACCAGGGACCTGGATTCAGCCAGCTGAACAATTCCATAAACTAGCAAGGCATACTTTAAAAAGCCAGATGGCTTTCTTTTAAAGTTTCTGTAAAGGTCTTTCTACATGGCCCACGGCTTAAATCAGGCAGAGAAAGATTTGTTAGGGATTTTAGACTATATCTTGGCTTGCAAGGAGGAACTCTGGGCTAATTTTATCATTTATAACTCTGGCCAGTGAGTTGCACCTGATCTGAATGCCTTCCAGGGATCTGATGGTGTCATTGATCATTTCATCTAAAATCTGGAACAAATTTTGTACCAGCTTTTCTAATTGGATGACTCCAGCTATAGGGATAACTGACCATTGATAACATAAAAATAGTGTGTCAGTTATCCCTACAGGAAACTCCCTCAGGGAACTGAAGGTAGCCTCGTTTTGGAGGGATCACCAAGTGATGTGAGAGATACATAATTTGGAATTCCCTTAAACCAATAAATGAAGGTTCCCCTTAAGTTAGAAGCGTTCATTTGGGTGGCAATTTTTGGGATGATGTTTCCGCAAAGGGAATAGCTCAAATTCTTTTGGGTAGAGTTTGAGATGCCACTAAGGCCATCCTTTTTTGAATATAGCATTTCTATTTGACAAACAAAGCTGATTAGATCTTTCCCACTATATTTGTCACTGTACCCAAGTCAGCCTACCTCAAAATGGCAAAATCAGACTAGAGAGTTATTAGACTTCCATACTACAAAAATTCAGTTTTGACAAGAGCCTCATAGAAAACAAATAACTGTTTTTCTAAATGCATATATGTCCATGCCAAGGAGAGGTTGAATTTAAAACATCAAGTGTGCTTCCTTTTGCCTGAGGCTCTGATAAGCAAAATCATCAGCCGCAGAGACTTGTAGCTTAAGTTGTTAGATTATTTGCCTGGAAGGTATAGAACATGCCTCAGCTTGCTAAGTATTTTCCAACACATACTATTGGTTTGGGTTCCACTCACGGTATGCTGATTTGTGTGCTAGTTAATATAAACAATCAACTACAATAAACAATAAACAAATAAATAAAAAAATAAATAAAAAACAAGCGAGGCACATTCGATCTTCAAAGGACTCAACAAGGTTCTGTATCTTTTTTGGTGATGGTAGCCAAGGAGATAAGAATCAAGATTTTTCTTAATTATGAAAGGGATTGAGTACTGTAAATCTCCCTATATAGTCCAAGTATTTTTTCTTTTCAAGTACATTTTTAACTATTGGCATATGTATGATGACACTGTGCTCAGGTCTACTAAGACTTCTGACTAACAGGACATCCTCTATACAATGAAAGCTTTTTTATCTCATAGAATAAAGGCACTCATATTAAATTATGATCTACCTGCTCATTGGAAGAAATGAGGAGTTTTTATATACCTTGAAGACTATTGCAAACATTATTGGAAGACTTAGGGTATGAATGGAATTGGTCTTGGCCTTCAGATGACACTAGGATATAAAAGAGGTTGTTAGCAAAGTCTAAGACAGCATGCCAGTTTCATCAGTGTGGGCAATAGATTCAGTTGCAGTGACAATTTCTGGAACAGTCAGGGCTATGGGAGTAACAACTAAATTCAGTTGACAATAATACACTATAAGTCCTAAGATCCCATGAGCCTTTTTTACTGGCATACATGGCTGTTGTATTGAAATATTTCATCTCTTTTTACTCCTGCTGCTTTTAAGTCCTAATCAAAGCTGTGTTTTCTTTTTCTCCCTCTGGAATTCTACACCGCTTCTGTTGGACCAACAGAGTGGAGACAGGGAAGTAGTTTGAAAGTGATTTACACCTCCCACTGGTACTTCTCTACATGTAGCTATTCCCAATCAGGATAAACCCCTTTAAACTTTATGAGCATTCATATTACAAGTGTGTAAAACATTAATTACAATTAGACAGACAACAGAAGCACAACAGTACATCAAATCATTCCCAACGGCCCTACCCACAAGATAACTTCAGTCTCATTTCCTTGCTGAATCTTGGTCTGTATTCATCAGTTAAACTTGAGTTTCCCTGACAAACAAGAGCAGATACAGTAGTGACTCAGGTGTCTGTATTCAAGAGAACTCTACAGTTTAGGCCCCTCCCGTTCCCAAAGTTCTTTAGTATATTCAGATAAGTGTGTATGGCCTTTTTGTTCCCCTGAGAAATCAGGAGATTTAGCTGTACTGTTGGTCATTATTCTCCTTAGAACAGCTGAGATCAAGATAGACTGGAAAGGAAGGATCAAGGAGAAAGTGACTCAATGCTAGTAAGCATGGCTTTGCATTTACTTTTGATTTGGGGTCTGTGGTAATAGCTTGTGGATCAATCACATCCATTTCTGATGTTTTCAGTTTACTCAATGTTAAACTGGATGGTGAGATCTTCATGGTTGACACCATCTGTATCAGACATGAGGATCCCATGACTAAGCCACTTTGTTTTCTAGATAAAGCCACAGGGTTTTCTATCTTGATTGACTTTGGCTTAAAAAAATGTCCACATTAATTTGGACTACTTTGATTTTAAAGTTTTTAAAAAGGAGAAAAAACTTTTTTAAAAAGGAGAAAACTGAGTTTTCTCCTAGTTTTTACATAAGGGCTTTGGGAGTTTTCAAGAGTGATGGGGCTAGCTGGAGGAATTTACTTATATATCTTTATTTTTTTTTAAAGATTTTATTTATTTATTTGACAGAGAGAGAGATCACAAGTAGGCAGAGAGGCAGGCAGAGGGAGAGGGGGAAGCAGGCTCCCTGCTGAGCAGAGAGCCCGACGCGGGGCTCGATCCCAGGACCCTGAGATCATGACCTAAGCCAAAGGCAGAGGCTTAACCCACTGAGCCGCTCAGGTGCCCCGATATCTTTATTTTTTTAATTAAATTAATTAAGTTAACATTTTTAGGTTTTTATTTTAATTCCAGTTAGTTGACATACAATTTTATATTAGTTTCAGGTGTAGAATATAGTGATTCAACACTTCCATACATCACCCAGTGCTCATCATTACAAGCACCCTCCTTAATCCCCATCAACTATTTAACCCAACCCTCCACTCATCTCCTCTCTGGAAACCATCATTTTGTTTTTTATAGTTAAGAATCCGATTTTTAGTTTTTTTCTCTCTCACTCCTTTTCTCCCTTTGTTCATTTGTTTTGTTTTTTAAATTCCACATACGAGTGAAATCATATAGTATTTGTTTTTCTCTGATTTAATTTGCTTAGCATTATACTCTCCAGCTCCATCTACATCATTGCAAATGGCAAGATTTCACTCTTTCATATGGCTGAATAATATTCCATATGTGTGTGTGTGTGTGTGTGTGTGTGTGTATACATATGGGCTACTGTAAATATTGCTGCTATAAACATAGGGGTGCATGTATCCCTTTGAATTAATGTATTTATATTCTTTGGGTAAATATCCAGTAGTGAAATTGCTGGATCATAGAGTAGTTCTATTTTTAAATTTTTGGGGAACCTCCGTATTGTTTTCCAGAGTGGCTACATCAGCTTGCATTCCCACCAACAGGTGCATGAGAGTTCCTTTTTCTCCACATCCTTACCAAACATCTGATGTTTCTTTTGTTTATTTTAACCATTCTGACAGGTATGAGGTGATTTCTCTTTGGGAATTTACTTATATATCTTTCAGTCAGTTCCTGTTCTCCAGTAAATTACATTCATCAGTATCATAAACCCAATTTAAGGCAGTGAGATCTGTTTTCTTCCAGCTCTTAAGAAGCTGAGAGCTGCATTTTAAGGTTATGAATAGTAACTCTGAAGTATTTATCATCTATATACTTGTGTTTTAACATTTTGACTTTATAAGCATATCCTATTTTTGCATTATACTTGGTTCTAATCTTTATTTTTATTCAAGTATTATAATTATGCCATAGAAATTCACTTTATTCAAACTTCAAATTCTTTAATTAATTATAGTTCATAAATAAACATATAGAGAAATAGGTGATAATTTGCAGATACCCAAATAAATTTCAGAATTTTTCTACAATGCTGAATCTTCAGTAATAGCTAGACTTCAGTTCTTTGTTTTTTCCACAGACACCTATGCATGTGGACCCCACATGCACACTCAAGCCACCAATTTCACATTCTGGCAGGAATATACAGATGCTTCAGCAAAACCCTCTTGCCGCTTCTAGATAGACGGTATTTTCCTCTGCAAGTGGATAAATTTAATTCTTTTGTTTTTGCGAATAGCAACTTACTGTTATAAATTTTTCCCATCCAATTGCACCTAAAAATAATGCACATTTATTTCCCTAATGGGCTTTATTTTATTTCCAATTACTGAATGCATTTATGCTTATTGTAAACAGCATCAAAATTCTTTTTGTTGAAACACCATCAGGAACAGAATTTTCCTTAAGTGGCTTGATTGGTTTAGTTTAAGCTTACTTAGTATGATGTTTCTTTCTACTTTTTCATTCCAAATCACTTCAGATCTTGATTATCATCCCTGTGGCTTTTCATACAGATCTTCTAGGCTTTTCTGATTTCCAAGTGGAAATCTTGACGTTTTGAATACAAATACTGTATTTTAAACTGACACTTTCTTCAAAGTGGTATCTGGTAAAATGGCAAGACACAGAAACACAAAGCATTTAAGGCTGCGTTCAAAATCATATTATAAGGTGATCCGGGATCTGAGAGTAGAATTTAGTAGTATTTTTTCTTTTTTCTTTTTCTTTTTTCATTTTTACTTAATCCACAAAAGAAAATAATTGTTTCTATTAAGATGAGAGGAGAAACAATTCTAGATGACCTCCAAAGTCCCGTCCTTCTCTAAAACTTCTCGACTTCACACAGCTTATCTACGTGACTCTTTCTTTTTATGTGTATGTGTGTTTTGGTGTGTTTATTAACTTTATCTCATACTCTCAAAGCAAAAATAAATAAATAAATAAGCCTTACTATCTATTCAATTTTAAATACAATTCAAGAAGTTGGCAAAATGTAAAAACAATGAAGGCATAATAAACAAGAAAATGAAGTGGTGGATTCAAAAACTAAAAACTATGAAATATTTTTGGGGGGCACCTTGATGGCTCAGTCCGTTAAGCATCTAACATTTGATTTCGGCTCAGGTCATGATCTCAGGGTCCTTAGATCAAGCCTTGAGTCAGGCTCCTGCTCCCTCTCCTCCCTCTGCGCCTCCCCCGCCACTTGTACTCTCTTTAAAAAACAAACAAACAAATAAAACAAGACAAAAACCTATAAAAATGTTTATAATGTAAAACAGGGGACACAAATCCAGTAATTTTTATAAACTAGTAAATAACACATATTTATGTGTCCAAAAACAGGATGAATGAGTATATATAAGAAAGAAGAAGGGAAGAAGTATCACAATATTGCTGTGTCTGGAAAGCTTTCAGTTATTTCTTCAAATGCTTTGTTTAAGTAAACATAGCAAAAGATAAAAAAGTATATTTTTGTGTGTCTAACATAGTAAGCATAGTAACATATTGAAGTATATGAATATACTGTCATGTTTCCCCTAGTACTCTCTGTTCTGCCATATTGGTTCAGTGTGGCCATGCACCCCTAAAACTGAAGGATCGGTTCTTAGGCTTTACATTCCTTGAGTAGAGCAAAAATTCAGTGTCATCTACTGAATTACTCATTAACTTACCTTCTTAAAATAACATTTCATCTAAATTATACTCTTACTGGCTCTGGTACAGTGACTGAGTGGGCTGAGTAGAACCCATAACCTACCAGGACACAGTGATTTCTCTGGAAGTGTGACCACATAGGACATATTGTCCCCATCAGATCTTTAGAACCTTTCTATTTGCCAGGACAGGTCAGATGTGCCAATTTCTTTAGACACACAGTCTGACATAATCTCACCAACCATTCTACATATACTGAGAGTCCCATACTCACCATTGAGTATCCACCAACCAACTACTGTTACCCTAAGCACCACAGCCTTCCTATGCGATGAGCTCTAATGGACCACTTTGCAAGGAGGAGGGGAAATGAGGCCAGGTCAATAGCTCAAAAACACCATCTCCACTCCACATATAGACCCATAGTAATCTTATTCAAATTTCAGTTAGACAAGTATTTACTTGACGACTATAGCCAGGCAGCAAGTACTTAAAACTCATGTAAATTAGTTTATAAATACTGATACTGGTAAATTACATGTAAATTAATTTGTAAATATTGATACTAGAGGATTATAGGGAAGCAATAACTGTATGAGAATATGTATGTTTCTGACAATTTATTTATTCAAGCTTTTTGAAAGCATTATTGGAATTTCTATAAAATGTTAACCTTAGAAACCCACCACTTCTTTTTCATTGATGCAGTTTGTTAGAATTTATAAGATTTGCCTATTTTTGACTCTGAGAAAGTGACGAACTTTTGACAAAATTTTTATTCATTTCCAAGATATAAGTCATGTTTACCTCAAATTGCTTTTTTAAGTTTGAATTTTTGTTAAGTGTTATCTGAGGAGAAAGTGTCAGTTGCAAATAAAATAATTGTAATATCGTTTATAAATTTAAGATAGTAACATTCTGATTATCTATAATGCTCTTAAATAGATAAAAGAGAAGAAGAAAGGAAAGTGAGAAAGGAATTTGGAAAGACAGTATTCAGAAAAGAAAATCCATATAGCCAATACACACATGCAAAGATCCTCAAAATTAAGCAAAATTTTTTATTTTCTAAATCTTATTAGACTACTGATATAAGAAGAGAGAGAAAATAAATCTTTACTTGTAGATAGTATCAGGGTTTAGCTATTATAATAAAACTTGAAATAATTAAATTTTTACATTCTCGAAGATATCTTCCTTGTGAAATAAGATTTGTTCAGAGACTAAAATATGGTAATGGCAATATAAAATTTAACATTTTAATATTATTGTTTATACTGTTTCATTTACTGTTTGGAAGAGTTACTGTGTATGATGGTGAAACTCATGCAAACTCTCCCTTTATAAAAACTAATTATATTATGTCAACCAAATAAAGGAATATTTATTATTCAAACTTAAAATGCTCAACTTCTCTAGAAGTTAGAGCACTATAAATTGAAAGAATAAAGAGATGCTTTTATGACTTATTAGAGTCTTAAAAATTAAGAAAGTAAACCATGATATCCAGCTTATGAGAATTAGAGGAGATTCTCTCATCGACAAGAGAATTTGATATTGTATAACCACCTAAGGAAAAATTCTGACTTCTTAAGTATTTTAATTTCAATAATTAAAGTTAGTCATACATTTAACTAAAAAATTCCTCTCTGGAGAGCCTTGTCTATAATAGTGAAAATATTAGCAGAGAAAACTCTATGGGAACCAAAAAAATAGAATAAAAAAACAAAACCAACACAACCCTGAATATATATAAATAATTGAATAGAGTATCAATTCTATGTAACATTTTTAGTTATTAAAAAGATCACTTTTATCTACATGTAAAGGTCTAGTGGAATGTCAACCAAAGAATAAATGTGAGTATATGAATTATTTTAGTAAAGTTATTATATAAACAGAGTTATACACAAAGTATTTGTTTATTTTGTGCAAATATAGAGAAAATTGTTGAGAGATGCAGCTAGATTGATGATATTGAATACACAGATATGAGACTGTGAAAAGTGAGAGAAAGATTATATGAAATTATGTTACATATAGTTTAAAATATAATATATGATATAGAAGTTTATATATTACAAATAATTGATGGTAACATTAATATTTATATTAAATATAAATGATATATTTAACATGATATAACATGTTATATTTACATATAACTTTATATAGCATAGTACTTTGTAACATATGGTATGATAACAGCTTACCAGTAATAGGAATATGCAGAAAAGAGCATATTTATTATATATGTAAATATGATATATACATGCATAAATATATATCCAGAAAAGTTAGAAATATGGAAACAAAAGTAATATCAACTCTTACTTCTTTATAATAGAATTTTACTCTGTTCTTTCAAACTTAAAGTATTCCTTGGATTTTTAAAATACAAATAATTTCCCTTCCTAATGAAAATAGAGATATTTCTAAGTTCCTTAAAAACACAAAAATACAAATTTAAGTTTTCTCTACTTCTATTTTATCATACGATAAAATTTATAATTTTCATTAGATTTCTTGGCTTGCAGTGACACAAAACTCAATGCTAAATTTATCTTTTAACTAAAATATCTACAGTACATTGAGACGATAACTTTTTCCTTCAGCATGATAAATTGTAGAGTCTTTTACTTCTAGTTATCCCTTTTTTAAATTTATTTTACTTTTTCAGTTTTCCAAGATTCATTGTTTATGCACCACACCCAGTGCTCCACGCAATACGTGCCCTCCTTAATACCCACCACCAGGCTCACCCATCCCGCCACTCCCCTCCCCTCCAAAACCCTGTTTGTTTCTCAGAGTCCACAGTCTCTCATGCTTCATTTCTCCCTCCAATTTACTCTAATTCACTTTTCCTTTCCTTCTCCTAATGTCCTCCATGTTATTCCTTATGCTCCACAAGTAAGTGAAACCATATAATTGACTTTCTCTGCTTGACTTATTTCACTCAGCATAATCTCCTCCAGTCCCATCCATGTTGATACAAAAGTTTGGTGTTCATCCTTTCTGATGGCTGCATAATAGTTATCCCCTTTTAACCATCTTTTGTCTTGGGAATTAGTCTGGAACATAGTGTAAATAAAGAGCTCCACTTTCTACAATAATTTTAGCAGATCACCCTTTTCCCTAAGAAATGTGGCTGGGTGATGGACATTGGGGAGGGTGTGTGCTATGGTGAGAATAAATAAATAAATAAATAAATAAATAAATAAAATGACCTATGAATTATTTTCATTAATAAATTGAAAGCACAGGGCGTCTGAATAGCTCAGTCAGTTAAGCATCTGCCTTTGGCTTAGGTCATGATCCCAGAAGCCTGGAATTGAGCCCCAGGTCTGGCTTGCTGCTCAACCCAGTCTGTCTCTCTCTCCGCCCCCTGCCCACCCCACGCTTGTACTCACTCTCTCTCTTTCTAGAATAAATAAATAAAATCTTTAAAAATAAATAAATAAATTGAAAGCACATAATTATACAACTATAATACCAGCAGACTCTACAAATAAGAAAAAAAATCAGTAAAAACATAAAGGGGATTTATATTATGTTCAATTCAAGCACAAAGTCATTTTAATATTTTATTAAGAATTTATGAAGATTAACAAAAGATTTATGAAGATTAGAATATATCCATGGAAACTCCAAACTCAAAAAATATATTCCAAAATATTGTTTATTTCAAAATAAGGCCACATATAGAAATCTTTCATCATGTTATATTTAACCTGAAGTATGTGTTAATCCTATTTCCAAAAATGAGCTTAATCTCTTTAGATTCAATATATTTAGTAGTGAATAGTCAACATTCCATTAAACAATTGACACAGTAGCACTCATACAAGTCTCATATAGAAATTTCACCTTGATGAAGTAATGTAAATTTTTATTTTATTTATTTATTTTTAAAGATTTTATTTATTTATTTGACACAGAGAGAGAGATCACAAGTAGGCAGAGAGGCAGGCAGAGAGAGAAAGGGGAAGCAGGCTCCCTGCTGAGCAGAGAGCTCGATGTGGGGCTCGATCCCAGGACCCTGAGATCATGACCTGAGCTGAAGGCAGAGGCTTTAACCCACTGAGCCACCCAGGCGCCCCTGATGAAGTAATGTAAATTTGAGATATATTTGTTATAACAAAATAGGCAGAGCTTTTTCCTCCGCCCTCCAAATCCTAAACATGAGATCAGCCTTCATGCCTAAAAGTGACTTAGAATGAAATTCTTAGCCTCTCTTGTTTTTTTTTTTCTTTCCTTTTCCCCTCTTCTTCTTTTTTTTTTTTTTCTAGCAGCTTACACAGTTTCTTTTTGAGGATGGTCCAATACTTTGCATGTTAAATGAATATTTTATGTTCCTAGGGGAGATGGGGGATAAAACTAAGACATATTTTTTTAGTCATTTCCGAAAGCTCAGAAAACATTTGGAAGAGAGTATTTATATTAATAATATTATTATCGGTGGCATTATACAGTAAAGAAACAAAGAATTATTTGGAATACTAATAAATACTAATGGGAAAAAGGATAAGATAAGTATATAGGGAGGACTTGAATTCATCTAATTTAACATGAAATATTGAAATTTTACAGTATGGATTTGTTTTTCCACATGAAACCCTGACAGTTATAGGTTGAATTTCTTAGAATTGAATATACATCTTTTACTTTAAATACATATCTTGAAAAAAAATACCTATATTGAGAAAATTAAATGCATACATTGAGCAAATTAAGTTTACTATACACACATATAGATATAATGCAATATAATTTCTACATTCATAAAAATTTTTTTTAAATAGGCACTAAAATCTGGTAATGAGGTGAACGTTAAAAACTCATGAGTGTCTTCATGTTTCTGTCTTAACAGTGTATCATCTCTCTGTGGTTATGTATTACCTCAGATGTAACAAAAGCCAAAAGTTACTACTTAAAGCCCTTTGTGACTCTGTGGCTCCTATTCCATGAATGATCCCAGCAATATCAAAGCTTCACTCTTAAATCATCAGTCTCCGACAAAGTATGCGTCCTCTGACAAACCACATGAGGCACAAGTACACTCTATGTGATTACCCCCTCCCTGCAGGCTATTGTTTGGAGGCTTGGTTGTAGAGCCTAGGTGGTAAGAGAGGTGGTAGGCACCATCCCATTTCTCACTAAAAATGCCTAAGAGAACTAGATCAGCAGCACTGTCTGATAGAAATTATAAATCTAAAGTTTAACGTCTATGTAATTTTAAGTTTTCTAATAGCTATAATGATTTTTTAACAAAGGTAAAATTAATTGTAATGATAGGTTTTATTTAACCAATTTCAACATGTAAACAATATAAAATATTGAGATTTTTATATTCTTTTAATTTTTACTATGTCTTCAAAACCCAGTGTCTTTTATACTCACAGCACTTCTCCATTAGACCAGCTGCATTTCAAGGGCTCAGGAGACCTCTGTGCTTAGTGCCTACCATATTGAAAGTACAAACCTAGATCTTTCCTTTCTCTACCTCCTGGCAGGCAAGCCCCTTCAGTTGGACTGTGCTGCTTGGGACTTTGAATCTTGAGTGAGTAAACACAGAGAAAAGTAGGTAGTAAGTTGTATTAAAGCATGAGCTGTGGTGATTCCTGTAATATGCTGGCTCTCTGGCTAGACTTCTCCACATAAAAGATGATTTGGTGGCTACTTTTTGTTCCTTTGAAGCTGACTTATTTAATTAAAGCCTGTTTTTCAAATCTTGAGTTTTCCCTTTTTCATGGCTTCTCTGAGCCTGATATCCCTCCAAACAATACAGTAATTACATTTTAGGAGAAAGACAAAGTCTGATAATGTTCCTTGAAGCTGATGTATTCCTAATAAATACATAATAAATATTACAGATAAAAGTGAAAAAAACTAACCATGGCTGATACTTAAACTTTATTTATTAGTATTAGAGATAAAGCATAATTGGGAATAGCAACTGTTCTTCTTTTGTAATAAAACCTTATGCTGTGAAGAATAGTACATGCTCTGAATTAGTGGCCTGGTAATTAATTGCAGCTCTGGAACTACATTCATTCTCCCACTTATTCAGTATCTCTTTTATTCATTCTTTCAGCATGTATTTATGGAAATAGATGATGTTCAAGACACACGGAGTGAATAACAACATAGTATATCTACTTTTTTAAATTTATTATTATTTGCCCGAGGGTACATGTCTATGAATCATCAGGCTTACACATTTCACAGCACTTACCATAGCACATACCCTCCCCAATGTCCATAACCCAGCCACCCTATCCCTACCCGCCCCTACCCCCCAGCCACCCTCAGTTTGTTTCGTGAGTTTAGGAGTCTCTTATGGTTTGTCTCCTTCCTGATCCCATCTTGTTTCATTTCCCTCCCCCACCCCCCACGACCACCCGCCCTGCCTCTCGAATTCTTCATATCAGAGAGATCCTATGATAATTGTCTTTCTCTGATTGACTTATTTCGCTTAGCATAATACCCTCTAGTTCTATCCACATCGTTGCAAATGGCAAGATTTCATTTCTCTTG
>CM052895.1:69230298-69303774 GCA_028534135.1 Potos flavus | reverse complement strand
CATATTGATTAGGTCCCTGGCCGTTGGTACTGCCTCTTGTTCTTTTTTTTGTGGTGAGTTTTTCTGCCTTGTCATTTTGTCGAGATAAGAATAGATGAATGAAAAAAAAAAAAAAAGAATAGATGAATGAGAGAACAAAATACTAAAAGGGTAGCAACGACCCCAGAAAAATCAGAAGGGAGCCAAAACCAGGGGTTGAAGAAAAAAAGGGTGGAGGGGAGGAAAAAAAAAAAAAAAAAGAAAGAAAGAAAATAGAATAAAAAAGAGAAAAAGAAAGAAAAAAATATATATATACATCTATATATATTAGACTTGTGATTAGAACAGAGCCCACACCTGATTTTGGGTGCTTTTGGTCTGTTAGAAGAAACTACCTCCCAAAATTTTAAAGAAAGAAAAATTTATAAATATACAAAAATAAGGGTAAACCCTATGAAGGGATGGAATATGAGTGTAAAGATAAAAATTAAAAAAGATTCCAGAAAAGGGATTGATAAGAGGTTAGTTGAAAAAAGAGGAGAAAAAAAAAAAAGAAAGAAGAAAAAAAAAAGAATAAAAGAGGAAAGAATGTAATCAGGCTGGAGACTAGATCCCAGCCATGTACTAGATTTAGGGTATATTTTGATCTATTCAAAGAAAGTGTATCCCAAAATTTTAAAGAAAAAAAAACCCTATATGTATACAAAAAAATAAGGTTAAATACAATGAGGGGATACAATATGTAACAGCGAAAATTAGAAAAGATTTTTAAAAAGGTGTTGATTAGATACTAGTTAAAAAATGTTAAAATAAGAAAGAGGAAAAATAAAATAAAATAAATACAATGAAAAAAAAATAAAATTTAAAGAATTTACCTCTGAAAGACTAAAGGATCATGGTGAAAAAAGCCATGAATTCTTTGTGTTGCTTTTTCCTAACTCAGGAGTTCCTCAGTTTTCTTTGATCGGTGAACTTGGTCTTGGCTGGATGTTCCTGCTGATCTTCTGGGGGAGGGGCCTGTTGCCATGATTCTAAATGTCTTTGCCCGAGGCGGAATCGCACCGCCCTTGCCAGGGGCCGGGCTAAGCAATCTGCTCGGGTTTGCCCTTGTAGCTTTTGTTCCCTGAACGCTTTCCGTACTGCTTTGGAGGAGGGGAATAAAAATGGCGGCCTCCCAGTCTCCGGCCCATAGAAGCCGAGAGCTCAGGGCCCCACTCCTCAGTGTGCCCTCAGAGAAAAGCAGTCAATCCCTCCTGTCTCCCTGGTCTCTGGCCGCACTCCAAGCTCACCCAGCCTGTGACTGAGCGTTTCTGTCTCTGGCGCACGGCCGTTTGGAGTCTCCAAACCCAGCAGATTCCTGCCGCGAGCTACAGTGCCACTCCTCGTGGAGGAGGAAGGAGGGGGTCTCTCCGGATCTGCCCCTTGTGGGGTCCCTGCTTGAAGAGCAGTGGCCTGACTGTGCCTTGGATCACGGTTCAAGGTAAGCCCGACCTGTTAGCGCACTGGTCGGCTCTGTCTCTGCTGTTGGCTTCCCAGTTCTGATACCTGGGAGCTCTGCCACCGTCAGACACCCCCGGTCTTTCTGTGACCCCACGGGTCCTGAAACCACGCTGTCCCCATGAGGGCTCCACTCCCCGCTTAGCCTCTGGAGTGTTGTCCCTCAGTGGAGCAGATTTCTAAAAGTTCCAATTTTGTGCTCCGCCGCTCTGCGGCTTGCCGGGAGCCGGCCCCTCACCCCGTGTCTATCTTCCTGTTGCTTTGGATTCACTTTTCTGCACGTCCTACCTTCCGGAAAGTGGTCGATTTTCTGTTTCTAGAGGTGCTGTTCTTCTTCTCTTCTATCTCTTGCTAAGTTTGTAGTTGTTTAGAGTGGTTTGATAACTATCTAGCTGAACTTCTGGGATCAGACACTATCTCCGCCTCCTACTCCACCATCTTGCTCCTCCCCAGCTAGAAAATTATTTTAAAACAACTTTACCACACTGTCAAATGGATAGTAAGGGCAGAAAAGCTTGACCCATAGGACAAATAAGTAGTAACTTTGTAATTTAAACCTAGCTCTATTGAACAACTCAGTCCTGCTTTTTTTGATGCACCATTAATAACACTTATTGTTAGCTATTAGATTAATATTACTCTGAACATTATTATTGCTGTAGTATGCTTATAAATTCAGATGTTTCAAATAACGATGCAGGGACCTCAATAAATATTGCCACTTTTCAATGAATTGTTACAAAATGAAGTGACTCTTTAAAATTAGATGTTTTAGCATTCCCTACTAAGTGTCCAACTGCTCATTAAGAATGAAAATGTGTTTCACATGTGCTGGTCTTTGACCTTTCTATTTGTAGAGCATTTTACACTTATGGTTTCATTACCTTCTCCAAAGCCCTGACAATATTTGGCAAGCTTTTGAAAATAGTAACTTGATCAGCTTGACTTAGGGCCACCCAGCAAGTCAAGAGCAGTCAAATAAGCGCAAGACCCCAGGCATTTCGACTCTCTTTTTTCCTATCTTGTACAGAAATATTTGTACATTAAAGTGTACTTTTCCTCAGAAGTGCATTTTACATCTATATTGATAAAGTATTATTAAGAAATTACTTAAAGAACATTTAAGGAAGTAAAGCAAGTTAGTTGATAATGCTCTAAGTTATATATTGCTAAATTTTTTAGCTCTTACTACCAGTAAAGTGAAACTTTCTGAGTCATGGTTACCAGCTCTTTGAAACTCATGATTGATAAGCAGCTGCCAGAAATGCTCAGTTATAAGAGGAAGTATTTTACAACTTTTCTGCTAAAAATAATCTTTAGTTCGTGTCTTCTTAAATGAATATTTGCTTTTTCTGAAAATTACCCAAAAAAACTAAGAGGCTTATTAAATTAACTCCATAATTCATAGGAGATTATTTGCATAACCATTGCAATGAAGCTTTCCTCCCTTATGCTAAATCCATTCCAAAGATAATTGTAGAATAAAATCATAGAGCTTTACAAGCAAAAAAGCCCATAGAGATAGATAATTGCTGCCCTTGCTATGTATGTAAAGAAGTTGAGGTCCAAAAGATTAAGTGACTTGTTCAAGGTCACACAACTATTATTTAGAATTTAGAGATCCTGACACTCACTCCATAATATTGTGTTTATGATCTATTTAATAGCTTTCTGTGAAAACCAGTAAATAGCTTAATCACTTGATCACAAGGGTACATTGATTCAACAAGTCAAATATGACACAGCTTAAAAGGTGCATTTTAGAAAAGATGTTTACCTTATCCTTATTTACACAGCGAGGATCTTTGAGGAGTTAATTTCAAAACTGTAAGCTGCATGAATCAACTCTGATGAAATACAAATATAGAAAATCAAAACAACCTCTAAGTATTTTAAGTAGATAAATTTAATAATATAACTTATAAACACACCCCATTGTATTTGCAGCTCAATGAAATGAAAGTCGATTCAAAATTCTTCATGTCAAGTCAGCTTACAGAAAGATCAAGAAAGTAGAAAATAAATCCAAGTAATAAAAAAGAAACTCTCTGTGATCCACATACATAAAATCAAACTTTCTTTTGTTCAACTCTTTTTCTTTTTAGGGAGGTGACAAAGGAATAAAGTAGAAGATATTCAGTCAAAGATAAAAGGTAAAAATCCAAACCTGGATTGTTCAACTTAACACTAACATCAAAATAGAAAGTATAAATTTGGAAACCAAATTTAGATATGTGTACAGTTTCATTAATTAACCTAAGAAAATGTTTTTAATAGCAGAGGTTTGCATTATTAGGATCTTAAAAAAATTGTAATCATTGTGAATTACATGGCTATACTATGAAGAAAGACTTTAGAATCATAATGCAAACATTAAATGTATTTTTCCACATTTAGAATTAATCTATGTATATTCTTTTGTTCATTAAATAGATTAATTTTTACAACAAATTTAATTATGATTAAAGAACAGAATATAAAGTGTATCAGCTGTGATGATGTGAAAGCTTATTTGATAGAGCGATTAGGAGGTGGTAAGGAGAGAATGTTAAGGGAACAAAAGATGTACAAATATTCTCATTTTACAAAGACATGCTGCCTATTCTTGACAGAAAAGGGAATGAAAGTTTAGATTATTATTCCAAGTTAGAAATTTTATTTATGTAACTAAATAGAATAATTAAAATATATAAATGAAAAGGGTAGTTCAAGTGTATAATTAAGACAAACTCTCTTCTGTTGTAGTATGCATATAATAGGTAATGTATAAACTTTATACATTGAGAAAGAAAAGCATAGTGTATTATTTAGAGATATAAAATTAGTCACCAAAAAAGGAAAAGCTACTTTAAAATATCTATTAATAAGAATGCCCCAGAGAATGGGTAAAATACTTTCTCTTTATATTCTTTTGTTTTGTAATTCACATTTATATGTTAGCAATTTTAGATTTGATTATAAGTTCTTTATTAAAATCGTAATTATATAATCACTAGTTCTGACTTAAGGTCATCAGTAAGATCATCTCTAATCTGTTACCAAATTTCACTAAAACTGGAAGAATAAAATATATGACCATTTCAAACTACATTCAACTAATATATATCTGCAAAAATAACCTGGGCTTTGGCATAAGCTTAATTGAAGAATTGATAGTCTTTCATAATATTTTCAGTTAAATCAAATAGTTCACAGAGTACCACGGTTATTAGGAGCAAACCAATTTAAGTGCAAACCTGGTGAGTGTTGACTATATTGAATTAAATCCCATTCTTCATTCTGTTAGAAAAATCTTCCAGAATTGGAAAATAATTTAAATGACATATTTAGATTCTAGTTGAAGACTATACTTCGAAGTATATAAAGTTGATGAAAAATGTTAGATATTTTGGGAAAATAGTTTTATGTACTCTCATGATCTTTTAAATTTTTATTATTCACTCTTTGGGAATATTTAGTATTGGGAACGATGTTTTTTTAAACCAGTGAGAACAAATGAGTAACATATATTCTAGGCTTTTAAAATTAACCACACATTATTTTAGTGTTGTTAATACAGTATAATAACATGTCAGTGTGCTGAAGTCAGCATTATTGTGTGATATAAGCATATTTAATATAATTTTGTAAGGAAGGCATAGTTTAGTTTTGATTAACAAGTTTAATAATAATATAAATGGTGGAATATGTTTTACGCAAGATTTTAACACCTGAAACAATATATTGCATCATAAAAATGTCTCAGATTATTAAAGAATTTAAACAGTGCACATGGATTATTTTGTTCTGTAGGGAATACAATGTTCATACAAATATTTACACATGATCGGCAAATTATTGTTTGAACATCCAAAATATTTCAGAAATATTTCCTAAGCTATGTTGGTTGTGAGGAATCTTTATTTTAGTTCCACCAATGCCAGTAAGTGGTTATGAAACAGTTGGTGAGTCATTAACTTCTCTGAGCTTCTGTGAACTTGGTTCACACCAAGTTCAAACTGTGAAATTCTAAACAATGAATGATTTTACATTTTTAAGTTTTTGAATTTTCTCTTAGAAACCTTAAGCTATCCTCCAACTTGAAAGTACAAACAAATACAAAAGTAAAACAAATGATTATGTCATATTCGTTCTATTTTAGTGAAGGATGACAGTAGGTTAAAGAATCCTCTAGCAAATTATAAAACCTACCGTGAGCAAAAACATACTGTAAATGACTTGGGCAGGAAGAGTGTGAAACAGTAAGGGGATAGTGGGCTTTCTTGAGCTAGAGGGAGCATGCTTCTTCAAAAACAGGCAGCCACTACACAGATTCAGTTGACTGTTGCCATGTGAAAAGGGGTGGGTCTTGTGTTGCAGGTCTGCAGTTTCTTTACAAAATCCATAAATCTAAATTTTATATAAAATACCTAATTTTAAAATGTGGGCAAGTAATTTAAACTATGTGAGCAAACAAAATAAATCTGTTAGCCAAATATGCCCCATTAAAGAACAATAATTTTTTTTTTGGGATGTTTTACTGTTTCATAGTTAACTACAAGAAAGGTTCTTTTCATCCAGTAATACATAATGGGTAACTTGATAGAAATGTTTTAGCCCTTTGATTTTGATTAGAGTTTACATTTATTTCTTGGAAAACTTCATTTTAATATTAAGATTAAAAGAAGGTATTTTTTTAAGAAGATTTTATTTATTTCTTTGAGAGAGAGTGTAAGAGAGAGAGCACGAGCAGGGGGAGCAGCAGAAGAAGCAGACTCTCCACTGAGCAGGGAGTCCAACCCCAGGACTCTGTGATCATGACCTGAGCTGAAGGTAGATGCTTAACTGACTGAGCCACCCAGGTGCCCCTAAAAGAAGGTATTCTTTAAAACTTATTTAATGACTTGTTTTGCCTATATTGACATAATACTTCATTGAGTCATTACCAGACATTTGCATTTATAATTGTGTTTTATCCTAAAGACTTTCTCATTTATTAGCTTTTAGCATGATCAGAAACCATATCATCTTTGGACTCTAAGGAAGAGAAAATTAATTATAAAATTAAGGAGGTAAACATGTTTTAAAAATGATTCTATAGGGCATATGAAATGTGGTGATATGGTGTAGTAGATAGAGTATGGTACCTTTCTTCTAGCTCAATTTGAATGGCATTTGAAGTAGGAAAAATGAATACATGACACAATTTCTAATGTTAAGCAGTAGAAAATGTAGTATTTATAAAGTTACTAACTTTCCAAAAGCTAAGTGACTACACACACACACACACACACACTCACTCACTCACTCACTCTCGTGCTAGTCTAAACATTAAACTCACTTTGTAACAAATAAATTTTGTTTAGGCCAAGGTCTTGGCCTCTGATGTTAGATACCCCTGGGTCTTATGTGTGTTGGGGTGAACTGTGTGTGAGACCCACTGTATACCTAGTGTCTAGAATATTGACTGACACGTGATAGGTTGCCAGTAAATACTTGTTTAATCATTGGATTATGTTTATGGGTTTTTCATGGCACATTTTTGACAAATGTGTTCCTGTCTCCTCTGCATGCATACATGTAGAACGGCAGTATTAGAGAAATTGTTCGTATTTGTAGTAGAAAAAAACGCTCCCCAAACCATAAACACTGTGGTAGGGCAATAACAGACAAGACAATCTTATAGGCACAGAGGATCTGCACAGAAGGATCTGAAGGTGAAAGGAGTACACTATTTATATAAAAAGAGAGAGGTGAACCAACAGGTCATGTGAATTATCTACACCAGAGAAATAAAACAGCTTTTCTATCAGTGAGCTTACTGTGTCTTCTATGTTTGTTTTGAACTAAAAGATTGAAAGAATGCTGTGTTATTCAGGTTCAAACCCTTCAGTGACCTCTCAACTTTTACAAGATGCTTTAACAACTTTAGACTTTTTAGTTATTGGTTCAAAGATAAAATGTTATGGGTGTGCACAGGGTTTGTCCCCTCAGTTGCAAATAAATTGAAGCAAAACTAAATTCAATTTAATTTTCCTCTAGCACAGAGGGTGATCATTGAGATTGGCCATTTGCAGTTCAAAGAAACTGAACTATGTTGTGCTTTTTGGATAAAACTTTTCCTAGCCATATGTATTCCAGATGATGTGCTTGTTCCATGTTTAAATCATATTTCTTCTTACTCCCATTAGGATAGCATTATAACTAGAATATGATTTTGATATTTATAAATGAAAATGTTTATTTTCAGTGCATTTTTAAAAAAGATTAAAGCTAGTGGTGTCCACATTTCCATAGCTGTTTCATGTAGTTATTAAAATTACTAAGTATTTATTATCTGTATTTTATAATAGTAAAATAACAAAAAATTATCAGTTTTATCCTAAAAGAACTCTGAAAAAGTAAAGAAAAATACTTTAGCTAATAAAACAAGTGTAATGTTTAATCCACAAACAAAAATACATACTTTCCTATATAGAGTTCACAGTAGAAAATGTATCTCATGCTTTCTCATTGCCTTCTACTTTTGTCCTATACAGTAGATAATTGCCATGTTATCATGAAACAGGCATAACAGACATCAGAAAACAAGTTTGAATGCTAATTCAGAAAGTCCTGAAATTCCATTCTGTTATTTGAAATGTAAACACCTGACTTATAGACCCTTTGATCTGGCAGACCTTGTATACAATTTTAGATCGACTCAGCATTTATATATTATGGATTTACTATATATCTGCGATATACTTTATATAATTTTCTAGCTGCTAGGAAGCAAAATTAATTTGAGTAAATTCCTAGTCTCCAGAGGCTACAGTCTAATGAGGAGTCAGAATTTCACACAGTGTGATCTTCAAGCACCTGCGTCAGTATTATCAAAGGAGTTCAGTAAAAGTAAAGATTTTTTGGGCTAACCACAGAGCTAGTGAATGACATTTTTGAGAGCAGAGCCACCAATCTACTAATTGAACAAACAGCCAGTTTGAAAACCACTGGTCTAGTCTAATCCCTTAATTTTAAGATATTTAAGGTAAAGAAATTTAATTTCAAATAGTTTAGCTTGGCAGGCCTATAAATTAGTTAGTGACTAAGTTAGTAAGCTGTTAAAATCCACACATCACTCTGTTTTTCTCTTTGCTCCAAATGTGCACTACCACCCCCATGCACACATCAGCAAACACATGCCTCCAGTAGTAACAGCCAAGGCACTGCAGCACCACACTGGCAGCAGGAATTTAACCTTACTTGTATTTCTAGTTCAGATTCTGTGACTCTGTTGCATACAGCACGTTTCTTTCAACAAATTCCTGGAAAAAGCTGGTGGATGAGCACACTGGAATATTTGATAGAGAGGAGCATTCCATGATTTTATATCAACTTTTCAAGTACTTCAAGGGTTAATTGATGATAATACATAAACGAAGAGAAATCTGAATCTGTATTTCATGCCTTTGAGAAGCATGCCTTCATATTAAAGAGATTATCTATATCTAAAATAGAAAGCAGAAGTTTTTGGATTGGAGAAATTTTCATTGTCTTTACTTATAGGTATTTTACTCCCAGAAGACTTCCAAAGTACCAAAGAAAAAGAAAAAGAAAAGTAAGTGAATAGAATTCTATCTCCACTTAGCATGTAGAAACCTGCAGTAGAATGTCTCTCTTATCTTAATAATGAGAAAATGAAATAACCTACAAAATCATACATTTTCTTGTCAAAGAGGTGAAATTGCAAAGCAACAAGGAAACCGATACCCAAAGAGTGACAAGCGTCTTTAAAATGGATGGTGTACATGGATTGTTTCACCTTTAGCACAGCATGAGAGGAAGAGGTGGCTGTTCTAAAAGCTAATCACAAGAAATGGACTTAAATTGTAATGAATGACCATAGGCCAGATTGTGAATAGCACACGAGTTTAGAACGGTATTTCTCAACTAAGTACACTTGACATCTTGCACTGGATAATTCTATGTTGTGGAGGATTGTCCTGAACATTGTAGTATGTTTATAAGTTTCCTTGACCTCTACCTGTTAGAAGTCAATAATAACCCCCACCTTTTAACAATCAAAAATGTCTCCAGATGCTACCTAAATGCACCTAGAATAAGGGGAAAAACTGTTCTATGTTGAGAATCATTGATTTAGAATAACTGAAAACCCAAGATATAAAGGGACTAAGAACACACTTATAATTTTTCTTTTTTCCCAAAGACTTTCATTGGGTGTTCATGAGAAAGATCGGAGGGCAGGGCAGGAAACCAGAGAAAGCCACCTTCAGTTGTGTCAAAGCCTACAGGAAGTAATCAAGTAGCATTGATGACAGACAAGAAACAGTGTCCACTGTTGCCAGACTTACCTTTCAGATGAAGGAAAAGGTTTAAGCCACTGTGAGATGAATAGCAAACCCTCCTCCCTGCCAAAACAGCTATGGGAGAGAGAGAAGCAAAAGGAGGTAGGAAACCCTTTTATCCCTCCTTCAGGACACAAGCAAAGATCCAGTGCTTCTGGAGGAAGAGTAGAAGATTCCTGTCTCTAGTGGTTGGGTAGGAAAACTTCTTATACTAAGCATGCACCATGAAAGCAAAACAGAGGACTTCTACCGCTAGGTGCAGGGCAAGAAATCCTTTCTTGCCTAAGATCTGCCAGAGAGAGAATGTAGAGTTTAGATGCCTTGTTATGGACATAAGAGCAGAAATGCTGAAATGGCACCAACCCTGAGGCCCACATGTGGAGTTTATAACATATATAGAAGAAAATGTACACAATAGAACAAGGAATGGTGTAAAATAAATAAGAATTTATTATAGAAGTTTCTTATAGGAATTATGAAGTGAAGTACTATTTTTTGAAAGTAGACTGTGGTAAATTAAATGTGGAAGAAGCAATGTGGAAGAAGCACTAAAATATTTATAAAAGAGTTATAATTAATAAAACCAGAATGGGGGAAAGTAGAGTAAAAAATGAATTAAATATAAATGATCTAAATATCTGCATTAAAAGGGAGACCTTGTCACGCTGAATAAATAAGACAACACTATGGCATCTACAACATTTCCTTTTTAAATGTAAAGATATATTTAGGTTAAAAGTAAAATAAATCTTTTTACTACTTTATAAAATAGATTATTTTACAAATTAAAATACAAAGTAGGAAATTTACCAGTGAGGATGAAGTATTTCATAATGCTGAGGAGTTCAGTATATCATAAAATAGAATGATTCTAAAGACCTAGGTGCTATGGTTTGAATGTTTGTGTCCCCAGAGTCATATGTTGAGTCCACAATGTGATGCTATTTGGAGGTAAAGCCTTTGGGAGGTGATTTGGGAGTTAAGGCCTTTGGGAGCCCTCATGAATAGATAATGTCCTTATAAAAGAGACCCCACTGAGCTCCCTTGTTTCTTCTGCCCAGTAAGGACACAGGAAGAAGACAGCCCTCTAGGAACTAGCAAGCAGGCCCTTATCAGACACTAAATCTGGCAGCACACTGATCTTGGACTTCCCAACCTCCAGAAGTATGAGAAATAAATTGTTGTTTAAGCTGCCCAGTCTATGGTATTTTTATTATAGCAGCCTGATCAGACTAGAATATGCAAATAACAATATGACTCCAATTATATGAATAAAATGCTGATATAACTGAAAGGAGACATATTTGGAGACTTCCACACTCCTCTCTCAGTAACTGATAAGACTAATACGCAATCAATAAGGATATACAATAACTGAATAATACTATCAACCAAATTGACCAATTGAGTTATAAAACAATTCAGCCAGTGGTGCCTAGGTGGCTCAGTCAGTTGAGCGTCTGTCTCGTGGTTTCAGCTGAGGTCATGATCTCATGGGTCATGGGATCGAACCTCATAATGGGTTCCACACTCAGTGGAGGGTATGCTTGAAATTCTCTCGCTCTGCCCCTCCCCCAACTCACGTGCTCATTCTCTCTCTCTCTCTAAAATAAACAAATCTTAAAAAAAAAAAATCCCTTCGCCCAATAAAACCAGAATATACATTATATGCTAGCACATGTAGATAATTCACTAACATAGACCATATTATAAACCATAAAATAAATATCAAAAAATTTAAAATAATTCAATTTATACCAAATTCCATCCCTGACCAGGGCAGAACTAAAAATCAATAAAATAAATATATCTAGAAAAATTCTCAAGTATTTTTGGTGAACATACTTATGGCCCCCAAAGATGTTCTTAAACTATGAATATGTTACTTTACATGGTAAAAAGGACTTGAGGATGTAATTAAATTAAGGACCAAATTAAGGATCTTGAGATAGCAAGATTATTCTTGATAATGTGGGTTGGCCTAATGTAGTTACAGGGCCTTTATAGTCAGAGGCAAGAGGGTTAAAGAAAAAGAGATACGATTATGAGAGCAGTGGTTGCTGTGATGCACTTTAAAGATGGAGAAAGGGGCCAAGGAATGAGTCGGCCTCTAGAACTAGGTGAGGCAAGGAAACAAATTCTCTCTTGAAGCCTCCAGAATGAATGTGATGCAGCAGACATTTTAATTTTAGCCCCATGAGATTCATATTAAGCTTCTGACCTCCATAACTATAATATGATAATTTCATATTATTTTAAGCCACTAAGTTGGAAGTGATTTGTTATTAGCAATAAGAAACTAATACAATTTGGCAACCAAACAATATACTTCTTATTAACCCTTGGTTCAAAAAATAAATTACAAGGGGAATTTGATAATATTTGAAATTAAGTGAAAATGAAAACACAACGTATGAAAATTTCTGAAAGTCAACAAAAAGCAATGTAAACAGGAAAGTTTATAACATTAATGTTGATATTAAAAAAGGAAGTTACCTTAAGTCAATAATCTAAACTCCAGCCCCTTAGAAGCTAGAAAAAGGACAGATTAAAGTAAACATAAGGTAGAAAACAATAAATGTAAAAGAAGAAATCAAAGAAATTGAAAACAAATAAGAGAAAATTCAATGAACTAATGTTTAGTTTTGAAAAGAAAATCAATGAAATTAATAAATAAGCCACACCTCCAGCCTATAAGTAAATGGCTTAGATATTTATCAATTATACATATACATACATACATGTATATATGAAAAAACACAAATTACAAATGTCAAGAATGAAAGAGAAGGTGGCACATGGGTGGCACAGTTAGTTGAGTAGCTAACTCTTGGTTTCTGCTCAGGTTGTGATCTCATCCGGCCCCGTGTGGGGCTCTATGCGCTCAGCAGAGTCTGCTTCAGATTCTCTCCTCCTCTGCCTCTCCCACTCATGCACTCTCTCCAAAATAAATACATAAACATTGGAATGCAGATGCCCTTTCATTTCACTATGTCTGTATCTTTAGGGTAAATATCTAGTAGTGCAATTGCTGGGTCGTAGGGTAGCTCTATTTTTAACCTTTAATACTACCTCTGAAACTAATGATATACTATGTGTTGGCAAATTGGATCTAAATAACAAAAAAGAAAAAAAAAGGAAAAAGGAAAAAATAAATCTTTAAAAAAATAAAAAGAATGAAGGCGGGGACTTCACTACAGAGTCTACAGATACTAATGGGAAATATATTATGAATAATGTGACCTCAATAAATCCACCAAATCAATGAAATGGACCATCTATGAAATATTTAAAATAACAGAAGAATTCATTAAGGAAGACTTAACAACTCTGTATATATTAAATAAATCAAATTTATTATTAAATAACTTCCCACAAAGAATATTGCATATCCAATGATTTAACTGGTGAATTCTACAGAATATTTGAGGAAGAAATAATACTAATTGTAGACAATATCTACCAGAACACTTCCCAGCTCATTTTATGAGGCCACCATTAGCTTAAAGCCAGTCAGAGATTATAAAAATGAAAATTATAGGCCAGTATTCCTCATAAATGTGAACACACAAATCCTTTATCAGTATTAGTAAGTAAAATTCAAAAGTGTATTAAAAAGATAATAAATCTTGACAATATGCAATTATTTAGGAATGCAAAATTGGCTCAACATTTAAAAACCAATCAATGTAAATCACCCTATCAACAGACTAAAATATAAATGATTATCTTGGTAGATTTAGATAAATGTTTGACAAATTTCAAAATACATACATTATACAAACTGTCAGCATCTAGGAGTAGAAGGAAACTTTTTCAACTTAATAAAGATATTATATGGGAAACTTATTTCCCTTGTTATTTAATGGCGAGAGACTGATAGTTGTACTGAAAGTCCAAGCCAGTGAAATAATGTAAGGAAACAAATAAAAGTCATGAAGGTTGAAAACTAGAAATACCACCGTTAGTGGTGTGTCAATTGGCGGAGGTTGGGGGGCAGGTAACATAAGCAACTACATAGAAAACTCTAAATATTCTGGGGAAAAAAACTCACTTAATACTAATAAGTGAGTTTTTGCAGGTTTCAAGACAAAAGATCAATGAAAACTTAAATGCATATCTAGACATTAGAAAAAATAATTTAGAAGTGGCAGACAAAACAGTATCATTGATAATAGCATTAATAAAATATACTCAGCCAGAAGTCTAAGAAAATATGTAGAAGAATTGTATGCTTAAAACTATAAAATATTGACTACAAAATATTGATGAAGTTAATTAAAGTAGACCCAAATAGAGAGGTATCCACTGAGTTAATGGATGGGAAATTCAATATTGTTAAGTTAGTAATTTTCCCAATTAATATATAGGTTCAGTGCAGTTGCAATTAAAATATCACCAGGGTTTTTGTAGACATTAATAAGCCAATTTGAAATTTTATATGGAAATGTAGAGGACCTACATTAACCAAACAGCTTTAAAATAAATGTATTATGAAGTACAGTAATCAAGTTAGTACAGAATTGGCAAAGAGTTATAGATCAATAAAGCAGTACAGTGTCCAGGAATAGATCCATACAAAAATATTCAATTGATTTTACAAAGAGAAAGGTGCTAGGGTAATTCATTGGGGAAAAAAGTAGTCTTTTTAACAAGTGGTACCTTGACTCATATTTTGCATCATATATAAAATTCAACATTAGATGGATAATAGACCTAACTGTAAAACATAATAGAACTATAAAGTTTCTTTAAGAAAACATGGGAGAAAATCTTTGTGACATTGGGATTAGGAAATGTTTTCTTCCATGTTAGACAGAAAATATGAAAAAAACTGAACCAATTGGACTCTGTCAAAATTTAATATTTATGCTCTTCTAAAAATGTTATTAAGAAAATGAAAAGGCTAGTCACAGACTGGGAGAAAATAATTGCCAATCACGTTTTTGTTAAAGAACTTGGATCCAGAATATATACAGAAAATGTATAACTTAATTAAAAATTAATCCAATTAAACTTAAGTAATAGATGTGAATAGGTATCTGATCAAAAAAGAGATAATTGTCAAGTAAGAACATAAAAGGCTGTTCATATCATCAGTTATTTGGGAAATGCAAACTAAAACCATTATGGGATATTGGGACATACTTACTATGGTGGCCAAATACAAAAAACAGAAAGTTTAAAAAGCTAACAAGGAATCAGATCAACCAGAAATATTGTATGTTGCTGGTAGGAATCAAAATGTGCCACCATTCTGGGAAAGAGCATGGCACTGCTTATTGAGTTGTACCTACTATAAGATCCTGTGAAATCCTCTCCTAATCATTTACCCAAGAAAAAGGAAAACACATGTTCACATAAAGGCTTGTAAGTGAATCTTTATAACGGCTTTATTCACAATAATCCTAGACTGAAAACAACTCAAATAGTTATCAGTTTGGTATTGTTTTTAAAAAATATCACAGTCCATGCATGCTTATTATGACTCAGAAATAAATAATAATAATGAATCACTAGCATAAGCAACAACAGGGTGAAATATCAAAAACACATGAAATGAAATAAGTTAGGCAAAAAGTCTACACACTGCATAGTTACATGACTTTTTTGGAGAAGGGAAATTATAGGGACAGAAATCAAGTCTGTTTTGCCTGGTCTTGGCAATGATTGAGGGGGGTAGATATCAAACTGACATAAGGAACATTTGGGATGATGAAATTGTTGCATATATCAATCAAGGTGGTGGTTACACCACTGTATAAATTTATCAAAACAAATCGTAGTACGTACCAATAAATAGTGAGTTTTGTTGTACGTAAATTAAAACTCAGGGGTGCCTGGGTGGCTTAGTTGGTTAAGCGTCCGACTCTTGGTTTTGTCACAGGTCATGATCTCAGGGTCCTGGGATCAAGCCCCACCTCAGTCTCCATGCTCAGCGTGGAGTCTGCTTGAGGGTTTCCCCCCCTTTGCCCCTCCTCTCTCTCTCCCTCTCCTTCTCAAATAAATAAATCTTTAAAAAGAATAAATTGTACCTCAGTAAACCTTAGAAATAGTATATAGAGTCTCTTTAGAGATGTAGAAGTCATACATATAACTTAATAATTCTAAGGAAAGTTTGCAAGTATTAGGGAGAGAGTCTACAACAGAAGTTGGACTATGTACCAGCCATCTGCTTCTTATATAATTAGCTTGATTAAAGGATCTTTTCATTTTTGTCTTGAACATAAATGTTGGATTTGCTTAAATTGGAATAACTAATTTCTATGTAAAGAAGTAGAAAAAAAATTTATCTTCCTAAATTCAAGCATAGACAGCTCAAAGAAACACATTTTCGTTTTCTTATTTACATTGGTTAAAGTACAAAACTAACATATTTGTTAAAAATTAATTAAACAGGGGCACCTAGGTGGCTCAGTCGGTTAAATGTCTGCCTTCGGCTCAGGTCATGGTCTCAAGGTCCTGGGATCGAGGCCTGCATCGGGCTCACTGCTCAGCAGTGAGTCTGCTTCTCCCTCTCCCTCTGCCCCTAACCCCACTTGTGCTCTCTCTCCCTCAAATAAATTTAAAAAAATTTAAAAAAATAATGGAAATTAAAAATAAAATACTCCCTTATATCCCTTCAAAATAATCCCTCTCCCACTACTCCTTTGAAGTATTCATTATAGAGACAGGTAAACAGTAATTTTGGACATCTGACTCCAAGTCTGATCTCTACAGATATTAAGTTGCATGTGTTAGGTGTATCCTATACAGTCAACTACATTAAATTTAATGTGTTCAGATGAAGTTGGTAAACTTGTTAAATATTCCTACACCTGACAAACTTAGAAGGATAAAAGATGTGTGGCAGACGTGAGCGTCCATCTCTCTGACCTCTCAGAGTTCATAAGGACATTCAGGCTTTCCAGGTGCTAAAAGTCTCTTCTATGTTCATCTGCAATTCTTTTTTTTTTTTTAAGATGTTATTTATTTATTTATTTCACACACACAGAGAGAGAGGGAGAGAGAGAGAGAGATCACAAGTAGGCAGAGAGGCAGGCAGAGAGAGAGAGGGGGAAGCAGGCTCTCCGCTGAGCAGAGAGCCCGATGCGGGGGTCGATCCCAGGACCCTGAGATCATGACCTGAGCCAAGGCAGAGGCTTTAACCCACTGAGCCACCCAGGCGCCCCCATCTGCAATTCTTTTTATCTACACCCCTCAAATCAAGTAGACTATTGTCCCTGATATTTAAGCTTAATTTATTGCATGTAACCCATGAACCTGATACTACTTTGGTATTAAAATAATCGCCTTCAGAGTTAATCACTAGTAATGTTTAGGATTCAAGATATCTAGGGGAAAAAAACCATTAAGGAATTTGAAATATTTGAATAGAACTAAGCTGAAGCTGAATTTTAATCTCGTATGTCTGGAAAAAAATAATTGCTGATCTGTACATTGAAATATTAATGAAAAACAAGTATTTTAGGTCTTTTAATATTAAAAAAGTAATTTTTCTATATGTATAGAGATTTTTTCATGCTAATGACAATTGTAATTAATTATCAAAACTTTCATGTATTTTAACAGTTAGTTATTGACTACAATAACTTGCCAAAACAGTTATTATTTAAAGATAATTAACTAATAGGTTTTTTACTCTGAAATATGAACTATTTTTAATAATTGTTTCATTCATTAGGCAATGGAAACTTCATATATCCATATATTTAATGTACTTCTAAATTAGATATTTTATAATGCCTTTATCAAGAGAAATCCTTTTTGTTTATGATATTTAGCATTGACAGTTTTGCTTTAATTAAAGATTGATTTTCTCTTCACTATCAGTAACATTTCATCAGTGCTGTAAAGATGTCAGGTAAATTAATATATTCACTGCCAAATGCATATATGGAGATGCCCTATATTTCACTTAGCCTTTCGAAACCTTCTGAAACCAGTCTCTCATTATGTCAGCAAAAGCCCTTTAGGTCACATGCTATTCTGTAGCTTTACCTTAATTTGACAGTGTTCTTGGCTCTAGAAATGTTCAGGTACTCTTCGCTTACCTGAATCTATCACTAAGCCTGATCTGTTCCTAACACCTCACACAGCCATTTTCATTCTATTGTTCCCACACTATTTGTAATGAGAGAGATTATTTAAAACTTACCAACTCTCAGAATTCCACACAATGAGAAGGTACAAGTCTTTCTGCTAGAGTATTAAATTTGTTTGGAGATCTTACAGTCTCAAATTTGGAACAAAGGACAGAGAAAGAGGCAGGTCCCTGCCATTGGCATCTACCATTCTTGTTGCATTCCTTTCAAATCTCTTTTTTTAAGAGCAGTGGTAATGGTAGAGGGTTGTGGGGTAACTCCTTATGCCTGATCATGTCTTCTCCTGCATATTTCATTTTATTTTATTTTACTTGAGCTATATCTTTGGGCAGAAAAATCTATTTTTTAATCATGAAGTTATGAATTATGCATTTTGGTCCAATAGTTACTCTAGGACCACTCCCCTCCCTGGGGCAATGCCAGGCTCATATCTCATAAGCCAAAATAAGAAAATAGCATGAAGTTAATATGGAAGTTGGGACTGAAATTAACAGAATTGGCATCTGTTAATAATTCACATATTATCCTAACATGTACTATTCTTTTCTTATACATTTTTGTGGAATTCATTATTGAGACAGTTTTTACGAGCTTCCCACTTTGTGTTTTAGATCAAACATACTTTTATAGTATACCCTTACTCATTACACATAATACTATTACTAAGCCATGAAGCTAAAATTATAACATGTCATTGGTTATGAGAATAGCTCTTGAATATATAGTGAGACTATAAATACATACTGAAATAATATTTTTATTATATTTTAGAAAAGGCTTACTCTAGTATTCTACAGTGTGAAGGATTTAAGTCAGATATACAAAAGTGGTAAAATTGTATTAAACATTATTTTTCTATTACATAAATTACTTGGTCATGATTTTTTTTTTAAGTCAAATACGTAAAAGTACCCCATGTTGTACCTGAGTTCATTCTACAGAAGACTTTATATCTCCCAGTAGGTTCATTGTAAGGATTGGCACTAAGGATTAGAGAAGAAGGTGAAACAGGCAAATCTCAGAAAAATAATACTTTCTTTGGTTAAATAATAATTAAATAGCTAGGAATGAGATTAGCTAACAGCATGAAAACTTCCCAGAAGAAGCTTGCCTAAAATGGATTTAGAAATATTCAAGTTGCCTCCCTGGATGCTATTATTGAAGTAGTCAAATTAAAATGAACCAATATTAAAAAAAAACCACAATTACTTTGTCAGATATGTTATTAAATAACACTTAAATTATGTAACACGATTTTGTGATGACAAATGCAGCAGTTTCCAGGCTATTGAAGCTGTAGGGAGAACTTATTATTTCTAGATCAATAAGATTTCTTAGATAAAGCAAACTGAATCACCATTAACTACCCTACAGCTTAGAAAAAGAGGAAACAAAGAGGGTCCAGAATAATGCCATAAATGGCAAACAAATAAAACTGTAAAGCTATAAAATCACCACATTTTTCCCTAAGAAATCAAGTCAAGTGAGTAGAATCAGGATAAATATTTTTAAATGTTTTGATTTATTTATTCTTTCAGAAATTCCTCCTTTCATCATCTCCTTACTGTATCATCTTACTTTGATATTAGACCTCAGTAGGAAAGTAATGAATCAGTAACCGGGAAAAAAAAAAAATAAAAGGAGAATTAGTAGTTTTGGTAACATCTTTCCACATTATTTCAGTGCTTTGTTGACATAAAACAATTTTGTCATATTTATTTGCTGTTTAGATTGTTCTCGGTTTCCAGCTTGTGGGAGAGCTCATAAAATTTTTGGTTATACCAACTTACTGTGCTAGAGAAATCAAATTTTAACATTGGGATCCACCAACCTTAAAAGAGTTGGAGAGTGATTTTTTAAAATCTGTTCAGAGTATTTTTGCACTTGTGTTACCTTAAGATAATATGATCATTAAATTACTTAAATAAAGCAACGTGCAGTCATTTACTTTCAGTGGCATTATCATTGTTACTTAAGAGAGAATTCCTTTATAAGAATGTCTACACATTTAAAGATAATCTGCAAACAAGTATATACAGTTTTATATATATATATATTTGTGTGTATGGATAACATAGGTACAAGTTTGTACAAGTAGAAAAATGGTTGGAAAGATAATTCTTTCTACAGTGTTTATTTAAAATTCACTTTGTAGTCAAGGCACATAAGAGACTTTGATTTGAAGAGGTTTCCCTTTTGAAGGTGACAAGCTAGCTTTCACTAAACATTAATCCTCTGGCTATTTATCAGAGACTAGAGACTGTAAGGACATTGGAGACTAGAAATATTATACTCAGAAAATAAAGAAAATCCTACTACTTCTTGAACTCAAGGGTTTTTATATTACACAAAATCATTTAGAAAGCGTATATTTGGAATTAAAATGGAAGTGTGAGGCTTCATCATTTATAACAAACAGATTATAGAAAGCTATCATTTAGTGACTTTCTCTTTAAATGTTTTTTAAAGCTTAAGAAACTGTACATGCACATACCCACAGGATTAGGTGCAAAGAGCAGTTTTAATGGTGATGGAAAAAGGAAAGATGACTTAAAAGATTTTAGTCATATTATTTCTTTTGATGTCACTAAGTTAGTCCTGCAGGCAAAAGAATGAAAAGAAGCAGAGTACACAGTAGAGGTACTCTTCCGGGAAAGCTATTCAGAGAATTTTATGGGGAGATTGGTGTATGGAAGTAGTTAGATATGTTTCACAAACCTTGATTCCTCCCTAACTATATATGTGCCCAGAACTATGAGAGATTTCAAGAGAAAACACAAAATGTAATATCAAGAAATCAATATATTCATGAGGAAATACCTAATATAGTCCCTATGAAACAGGTTTTCAGAGTTGAGGCTTTTAAACTTTTGAAAGTAGAGATCATCTAATTCAGCTGTATCATCTTTACCATGTTTACTAATGAGAATGCTGAAATCTAGAATGGTTTTTATGCAAGATCACGCAGGATGTATATGGTAGTGGCTCTGTGTTGTGGAGGAGGTACTGGCTTGACAGTAAAGGGAACTGAATGTTAATTTACTAAATTAACCTTGTTAGTTTATGAACCTTTCGCTTCATAGTTATAAAATGAAGATGGTTGGATTAAAATGTAATAATTAAAAGGAATAGACAAACATAACAACATGTCTAAATCTTGAAAAAATTTCAGAACACACAGTATGATACTGTTTATATGCATTTAAACACAGAACTCAATATTAAATATTGTTTATGATTAGGCATACGGATATAAAAGATAAAAATGGACTAGATGAATATATACCAAACTCATACTAGTGGTTGCTTCTGAGACAAGGGTCAGAATATATGATTGGAGCATGTGATCAAAAGAAAGCTTCGCCTGTATCTGCGATTTAGTTTTTCCAACTATAAAATGGATATAATAATAGTATGTACCCTATAAGGTTACTATGAATATTAAATGAGCCAACATAGTAAAGTGTTTAGAACAAGTGAATGGTATACAGTAAGATGTCATTGTTATTATCATTAATATTTTGTAATTGGGACATCAGATCTATCTTTTGAGCTAATTACATTCTATATACATTCCACGTATATCCTGCTCTTCCTCTGTTCTTAGTACTATAGCAAGCACCATGGGAGACAGGAACAAATTTGCTTCCAAACAGTTTCAACATAACCAAAGCTCTGTATTTTTTAAACTATTGAAATATATAAAGAGGAAAATGTGTGTATATCACTAATGATCTTCATAATATCATTTATTACTGACGATTTCAAAATAATGTAAATTTTGCATTCGTAGAGAATATCACATAGATATACAAGCAAGTTTTGTCAAATTGCATGTCAGTTTTTTATTATAAAATGTTTTTAGGGGGACGCCTGTGTGGCTCAGTCGGTTAAGCCACTGCCTTCGGCTCGGGTCATGATCCCAAGGTCCTGGGATTGAGTCTCATGTCGGGCTCCTTGCTCGGCGGGGAGCCTTCTTCTCACTCTGCCTTCTCTGTCTGCTACTCCCTCTGCTTGTGCTCTCTCTCTCTCTCTGACAAATAAATAAATAAAAATCTTTAAAAAAAAATAAAATAAAGTAAAATGTTTTTAGGGGTGCCTGGGTGCCTCAGTCAGTAAAGTGTCTGACTCTTGATCTCATCTCAGGTCTTGGACCTCAGAGTCCTGATTTCAAGCCCCATGTAGGGCTCCATACTGAACATGGAACCTACTTAAAAAAAAAAAAAAGTTTTCATATGTAATGCAATTATAATTATCTTCATATAACACAGTTGCTTATTTAATATCTGTTTGTGGCATTAATTCATTACCACAAAGTTCATTATACTTTCAAACATATTATCTTTTAACTGTATTTTAAATAACCAGGTATTTTTCAATAACGTATGTATTATTATGTTGAAATAATATTCTCAGCTTGTATAATCTATAATGAATAAATGAGTGAAATTTATTTGAGATATTTTTAAATTCACCAGGTCCACTTTCTAACGTTTTAACTGTACTTGCTCTGTTTTATGTTTACAACAGATATATTGATTAGAAGTAAGTGAATATATATACTCTAAGGAAACCTGTTTCAAAGTTGTAATAATTTAGAATTCTAGTCTATCAGTAAATATATGGAAATATTATTTGCATTTTCTAGTTATAATTTAGACATGTGTCTAATCAAATGAAGAAATTTTCAGGTTAATTTTTAAGATTAAATTTAAATCTAATCAAGCAATGGTACCTTGATTCCTCAACAAATGATATTATGGACTCCAGAGCAATTATTTCAATGTGGCACACAAATTAACAGTAGTTTAAATAATATATGCACCAATTCACATAGAGCAAAAGCAATAATTTTATTTTATAGCTCCAAGGAGTTGAATTTTAATGATAGCTAAACTTTTAAAAAAAACTCTTAAATCTCACAATAAAAGATTAAGTATTTTTTCTGTTACTAATATTGAACAATATTAGAGATTTTCTGGTTTGAGTTAACTTTACATCATAGAATAGTGGTTCTGAATCTCATAGCTTTTTGTGAAAATTTAGAAGATAAAAAATTATTTAACATAAAAATTTCCTATAATCTACATTGCCATGATTCATCAAATTAAGACAGTATTGTGGAGATGCGAGGCTGGCTCAATGATACAGCATGTGACTCTTGATCTCACAGTTGTGAGTTTGAGCCCCATGTTGGGTGTAGAGGTTACTTAAAAATAAAATCTTAAGGGGGCATCTGGGTGGCTCAGTCAGTTAAGATTCTGGCTTTAGCTCCAGTCCAGATCTGGGTTCCTGGGATTGAGTGCCACATCAATCAATCAGCAGGGAGCCTGCTTCTCCCTCTGCCTGGGCTCCGCCTGCTTCTGCTCTCTTTCTGTCAAATAAATAAATAAAATCTTTAAAAAAATAATAATAAAATAGGGGCGCCTGGGTGGCTCAGTGGGTTAAAGCCTCTGCCTTCGGCTCAGGTCATGATCTCAGGGTCCTGGGATCGAGTCCCGCATCGGGCTGTCTGAGTGGTGAGAGCCAGCTTCCCCCTCTCTCTCTCTCTGCCTGCCTCTCTGCCTGCTTGTGATCTCTCTCTCTGTCAAATTAATAAAAATAAAAATCTTTAAAAAAATAAAATAAGTAAAATAAAATACAAATCAAATCTTAAGAGGCTCAGTCTGTTAAGTGACTGCCTTCAACTCAGAGCATGATCCCAGGGTCTTGGGATCAAACCCAGCCAGTGTTAAGCTCCCTGCTCATCAGGGCAGTCTGCTTCTTGCTCTGCCCCTCCCTCCCATGCATGCGCTCTCTCTCTCTCTCTCAAATAAATAAACAAAATCTTAAAAAAAAGTAAGTCAACATTGTGGTCCTCAGAGTCATAATTCATCCTTATATCTTAATATTAGCAATGTCTTGGTACACTGAAGACATTAAACAAAAGCCTGTTACATATGAATGAATGAAAAAGAAATGATGCTTTACATAGATGTAGATTTGATCTGTATCTCTGAATTTTCCTTGCTTTAAGTGGAGAATTTAAAAGAAGAGAGAGAAAACTCTTCTCCAAATTTAAAGGGAAGGCAAAAGAAATGGTGGAATGGATGATTAGATCCCTCTTTGATACAATTATACTCAACTTTTCCACATAAATCCTGAATTTTTCTCTGTACCTGGCAACATAGGAAGGTCTGTGGATGATAGAAAAAAAAAAGGAAGATAATATTCTGTTTCATGAGCTTGCTATTTTTAAGATAAGTGATTATTTTTTAAAAATTAAAATGTCTATCAGTCCATCTGTTTATATAGCAATAATTTGGATATTTAGTCTCTTAAATTTGGGCATCTATAACTATCCCTTTGAAATTACTTATTTTGTATTTTATGTAATTCCTATTAGAAATTTCATATGATGTCTTTATTTTTCAAAAATTATGGGTAATATGAACTCTATGTATTTCAGATATTCATATATGTGGGAAATTTTAGTATTTATTTGCCTGTAGAATAAATCCTGGTCTATTCAAATAATGCCAAAATTCACAAAAAATAACATCATGAACTCCATGTCTTTTAAACCAGAAAATCGTAATAAACAGTGTAAACCATTTGCTCAGGACTCATTTAAGCAACAAAAAAAATTTATGTATATTGTATATATGTGATAGACCAACAAAAAAAAATATATTCTTCCAAACTCCTACCTACTCCCAGATGCAGTGAAATATTGCTCTTATCACAAAAAGATATTTCCAAGATTATAAGAAATTAAAGTTCATTGTGTGTTTAAAAAGAATAAAAATCGTCTAGGATAAAAATAGCTATATTATCTTGAGTACCTTTATAGGAACCTCCTTTTGGAGAAAGCTCCTGTCCCTTTGATTCCTAGACAAATGAAGATTGCTGCAGATGGTTTTTCAGAACTGCAAGGATTAAAGCTGTGAGCCAAAACTACTTACATTTTGCATCTTTTTGGCAATAAAACAAATAATAGATATAGATTTAGAGGGAAAAAAAACCTTAACATATTGCATAGCAATTTTGAATGCCATGTTTGCCATATATTCATGGGGGTTGGTCAGTGATTTCCACAAAAAGAATGGAGACTGCATCATATCTATAAATTGGCAGAATATGTGGTTACTTTCATGCCTTAATTTAGGGAGTATCAGAAAACTTTAACTTTAATTAAATATAGAGCTGTTGTCACACTCGGACCTTGTAACCTGAAATCCCTACCATTGGTCTATCACTTTGTTTTTTGGGTTTTTTTTCCCCTCTCCCCCATGGTCTGTCACTTTGAATTGTAATGACACAAAGCAGAAGCATCGTTTCAGAAGGTCCTATAAGAAACTATTATGTGCTGTCTGGACAAGGGACTGAAATATTCATATGTTAAAGTAAAAAAGACCATTTTTTATATATAAATAGGAGTTATGTAAAAGAAATTCTGACTTGTTTTCCTTTCCACAGTATTACTTTGAGATGCCAGTATATATGGTCAATATACAGAAATCAATTGTATTTTTATATGCTACCAACAAACAATTGAAAGTGCTATTTTAAAATGATGTTTACAGTATCATAAAAACTATATACTAAATTTATTGCAGATGTTGATATTTCTAAGCTGAAAACTGAAAAATATTGCTGAGAAAAATGAAAGAAAATCTAAATAAAGGGAGAGGAGCACCTGGCTGGCTCAGTCGGAAGAGCACGTGACTCTTGATCTCAAGGTCTTGAGTTCAAGCCCCATGTTGGGCATAGAGCTTACTTATAAAAAAAAAGTAAATAGATGGGAAAGTATATCATGTTTATGGATTGGAACAAAAGGGAGGAAGAGAATACAAAGAGTGATATGACAGATTTAATCACAGTACATGTCAGTGGCCCAAACAAACCAATTAAAGACAAAGATTATTTGATTGGATAAATAATAAGACCTAAGGGTCAGAAATCTGAGAACAGCATTACTGAGAGATTCTGGCTTGTGGTCTTTGGTGGGGTTGCAATCAAATCGTCCTCCAGTGCCTGAAAGGCTTCATGTGGCCTGGAAGATCCACTTGTTGGCAGGATGACTCAGTTGCTCACTACGTGGATCTTTTCACAGTGTGGACTGAGAGTCTTGTGATAAAGCAAATAGCTTTCCCAGAATGAGATATTTAAAAGAGAGAGCAAGGAGGAAACTGCAGTACCTTTTATGACCTTGTTTTTGAAGTCTTACCCTACTGTGTCTGCTTTATTCAATTTGTTAAAAGTGAATCCCAGAGTCTAACCTGCACTAAAGGGGAAGAGAATTAGACTTCAACTGTTGGAAGAAAGAATATCAAATAATTTATGGCCGTATTTTAAAGCCACTACATCCAACAGTACATTATCTACAAGAAACTAAATATAAAACCACATCTAGGTTAAAAAGAAAAAGAAAAATATATACCATGCTAGCACTAATAAAAACAACTGTAATCGCTGTATTAAAAACAGACAAGGTAGAATTTAAAGCAAGAAATATCAGAAGTGAAGACAGTTATTTCATAATGATAAAGAAGTTAATTTGTCAAGAGGCCATAATAATTCTGTTAAGAGAGCTACTACAATCCTAATAAACTTGATAAGAGAACTTCAAAATACATGAAACAAACAATAAATAAAGCTAATAGGAGAAATCGATAAATCCACAATTACAGTTATTCAATACTTCCTCTCTCAAGAAATGATAGGACAGTTAACAGAAATGAACTTGAAAAAAAAACTGTAAAGCACCCAGACCTAATTGACATTTATGGAAAACTTCACCCAACGGTAGTTCTTTTCAAGCATACATGGAAAAAAAACCAAGATACACGTTATTCTGAGATAAAAACAAAACAAAATGAAAAAATTTAAAAGAAATAAAATACAGGGCGCCCGGGTGGCTCAGTCGGTTAAGCATCTGACTTTTGATTTCGGCTCAGGCCAAAGATCTCAGCGTCCTGGGGTGGAAAGCAGGTTGGGACTCAGAGCTGGACATGGAGTCTGCTTAAGATTCTTTCTCACCTTCTCCCTCTACCCACTCCCCCCCCACCACGCCACACACAATCTCTTTCTAAAAAAAAAAAAAATCAAATGTATGTGGATTGGAAAGGAAATAAAACTATCTTTACTTGGAGATCGTATGGTCCTATAGAGAAAATCTGAGGAAATCTGCTACAACAACAACAAAACAAAACGAAACTAGTAATTGCAAGAACTAGCAATTGAGCTAGCAAAGCCACAGGACATTATATAAATGTACAAAAAAATCCTATTTTCATATATTAGCATTGAACAACTTGAAAGTAAAATGATAAGTACAATATTACCATCAAAAATATGAAATAATTAGGATAAAATTGAATGATAGATGTGTAAGATCTACACGGTGAAAAAATCACAGAATACTGCTGAGAGATTGAAGAACTAAATAAATGGAGATATATACTGTATTCACATATTCTGCAAAGATTGAAATCTGAGTAAATATAGTTAATTATACCTCAATAAAGTTGATTTTTTGTTGAGATATAATTCATATACTTTACACATTACCCTTTTCAGGTGCAAATCAGTGGGTTTTAGTATATTAAGCCATGTTGTGAAACCATCATGATTTTCTAATTCAAGAATATTTTCATCACCCTCAAATGAAATCACAGTCTATTAGCAGTCACTCCTATTCTTCCCTCCCTCTAACCTCTGGCATCAAATAATTAACTTTCTGTCCCTAGAGATTTGCCTATTCTGGACATTTCAAATTCATGGAATCATGACACCTTTTGTGTCTGGCTACTTTCACTTAGTATAACGTTTTCAGTATTCATCTATGTTTTAGCATATGTAAGTATTTTATTCCCTTCACAGTCAAAGAATATTCTATTATATGGATATATCACAATTTTGTTTATCCATTCATCAGCAGATGGACCTTTGAGTTGTTTCCACTTGTTAGCTATTCTGAAGAACTATTCTGAACATTTGTGTGTAGGTTTTGTTGTGAACCAATCTTGTCAGTTCTTGTGTGTACATACCTAGGAATGGAATTCCTGGGGTACATGGTAACTATGTTTAACTTTTGAGAGACTGTCACAGTTTCCACAGCGGCTCTACCATTCTACAGTCCCGGCAGCAGTGTAAGAGGGTGCCAGTTTCTCTACATTCTCATCAAAACCTGCCATGGTCTTCTTCTTTTTTTTTATTACTTCTCTTCTAGCAGGTGTGAAGTGGTATCTTAGAGTTTGCTTTGCATTTCCCTGTTTAATGATATCGAGCATTATTTTATGTGCTAACTGGTCAGTGGTGTATCTTCATAGGAGAAATGACTTCAAATTCTTTGGCCATTTTTTAACCGACTGGGTAAAGTCTAATCCTGTACTTTTATTTGTAAGTAGAAAGTTTTTGGTTACTAACTCAATCTATTTCATTGTTATAGGTCTGTTAGTAATTTGTCAATTTCATCCACGTTATCTCACTTTTTGCCTTACAGTTTCCTTATAATTGATTTTATTTTATTTTTTCCTTATAATTGATTTTAATTCTATAAATTCTGTAGTAATGTTCCCTATTACACTTCTAATTTTGATACTTTGAGTCTTGTTTTCTTGTGCTGTCCAGCTAACAGTTCGTCAATTTTTTTTTAACTTTTCAAAGAACACAATTTTAGTTTTGTTAATTTTCTCTACTGCTTTTGGGTTTTCTATCGTTTGTTTCTGCTACTTATGTTTGATTTTGGTTTAGTTTGCTCATACTTTCTTGTTTCTTTGGTTAGAAAGCTAGGTTATTAATCTCTCTTTTTTTAACATAAGCATTTATAGATATACATTTCCCTCTAAACACTGCTGTAGCTTCATTCCATAAATTTTGGTTTGCTTTATATTTGTTTTACTTATCTGAAAGTATTTTTTAAAGACTTATTTATTATTTATTTGAGAGAGAGAGAGCATAGTGAGGAGGGGCGGAAGGAGAAGGAGAGAGATAATCTCAAATCTGATGTTGTGCCTCTCTAGGTAATTTTTCACTGAACTTATTGTACTTTTCAACTCTTTTATTTATAATTTTTATCTCTTTATTCTCTATTTGGTTAGACATTATACTCATACTACCCTTAGTTTTGTTTTTTTTTTTTTTAAAGATTTTATTTATTTATTTGACAGAGAGAGAGAGATCACAAGTAGGCAGAGAGGCAGGCAGAGAGAGAGGGGGAAGCAGGCTCCCTGCTGAAAATGAGAGCCCGATGCGGGGCTCGATCCCAGGACCCTGAGATCATGACCTGAGCCGAAGGCAGACGCTTTAACCCACTGAGCCACCCAGGCACCCCTATCCTTAGTTTTTTAAAACATGGTTCTTTTTACTTATATGAACATATTTAAAGTAGCTGACCTAAAATCTCTTTCTAGTAAGTCTAAAATCTGGGCTTCCTCAGGGACAGTTTCTACTGTGATTTTTTTTCCTCCTTTGTTTGAACCATACTTTATAGATTCTTTGTATGGCCTATAACTCTATGTTGAAAACCAAACATTGTAAATAATATAATATGGCAACTCTGGATATCAGATTTTCCCACCCTTGCCCCACACCTCGACTTAGGTTGATTGTGGATGCTTATTGTTTTATTTTTGTTGTTTATTTAATGAGTTTTATAAACTAATTCTGTATTCTGTAAAGTTTGTATTCTTTGTCATCTGTTCTGGAGTCTCTGTTAAGTCAGCTTAGTGTTCATCTAATGACTGGACAAATATTTCCTAAAATCGTTGGAAAACATACATCTCTCTGTATTTGAAGTTCTTTGTGCATGTTGGAGGCATATCTTTAACTTCACCTAGTCAGCTCGCATCTTTGACTTAGCCTTGTTTTCCTGCATGTGAGAGCCTTAAGAGAAGCCAGAGGCAAGAGCACAGGGCCTTCTTGCGTCTTTCTTTTTTGAGCCTATGCATACCCTGGGTGTGTACACAGCCATATTTTTGTGTGATCTTGCAGGGTCCCAGGGATATATCAGAGCTTTTGAAAGCCTCTATGGACATGTCATTGATTTGAAGCTTTTTAGTTAGCCTATTTTCTGCTTCGACTCTTATCCACTGTCTCAAGCAGCTGCAAATTTAAATAACTGTATCTATTTGCTTTCAGTAACACCCCAAATGAAAATACTTTTCCTCTCATAGCTCTTTCAGAATTCCTTTATTCCTTTGTGAAACATTAATGATTTTCACCTATTCCTTTTTATGATACTTCATTGCCTAAGAGAATCTTGGAAAGAGAAACCCTTTATGGGTCTGATCTGTCTCTATGAAGCAACAGGCTTAGACCTTTTCTGACAACATCACTCCTCTCCATATCCTCAACCTAAAATAGTTAGTTCCAGAAATAACATGTGGCAAGAAATTATTGGTTTTCCCCAAATTTTATCCCACTTAATTTCCTGAAACTCCTGTCCCATTTCTTATGCCCTAATCAAGAATGGATTTTCTTAGAAAAACTTAAAATTAAAAAAAAAATTTATATGCTCTTCCTCAGGCTATTTAATTCTTGTAAGATTAAATTTGGAAGGAGGCAAATTAGAGTTCCAAAGAAACTCACAAAAGTTTTCTATTTGTTGTTGCCAAAATTGATATATAGTCTCTCTCTGACAAGAAAACATTCTCAGAATCCTCAAGTTCAAGTCAGTTCTAGTCTCCAGTATACTTAGATTCTCTGGATTCAGTTCATTGCCATCGTTAAGTAATTTCAATAGTAGCACAACTTCTCTTTTTCTTTAGAACTATAAAAATGGCTTTGATTGTATCTTTAGGCACATTAAACAACACACACAACAAACACTATCATATTCTTTTTAAAGCAGATATGATTCAAGCCCCTACCACATATTAAATGCCTATCTAAGTACTAGAAACAGTAGTTTTTGAGAAATAAATTTTATGGTTTAGATTTTTAAATATACATGGAGATTTCAGAAATGGGGAAATCAAAAAGAAGAGCTGTCTGGAAAAACAAATGAGTGAGTGAGGAAAGGAAATGAAGTGAGCATTAAAGAGTGAGTAGGATTTACGAAAACAGAGGGAATTCAGAAGAGCAGTCATGCCCCAGAGTCAGATCATGAAGTCAGTCAAATAAATCCTGAACTATCAAGCCTGACAGACCCAATGTTTCTTTCTAAGGTAAATGTTGAGAATGCAGAACTGCTGCTTCAGGCTGGTTATAAGGCTTTGTGGAATGAATGGTATTCTATCATCCCTCTAAAATGGATGGGGAGTTGCATAATATAAAAGTCTTTTCTTGATCAAAAAGTAAAAAAAAAAAAAAATCCCTTCCTCTTCTTTTAAATTTATTCTTCTTTCCACAGCTGGCTAGATGAGTTTGTCCAGGTATTTTACGAATACTTATTTCATTCTTTCCCCCCACTTCCCTAAGTAATCTAGAAAATATTTCACCAACCAGAGGGTTTTGTAAAAAATAAGATTGTTACCAAGTCCAAAAAGAGTTTAAAAAAAGGAAAAATTGGTGCTGCTTTGACCCGTAAGGCTATAGTAAATGTGACACAAGCAGAAACATGAAAATATTTGCAGAGAGGCTTGTTCTTACTCTTGCTTCTCCCTTTACCAGGAGAATTTTCCCATTGTAATTTGATGGAAGTTAAGAGGTATGAAGCTGAGCTGACTTGCCCCAATCAACCCAGCGAGACCATCTTCAATAAGCAGATAGCCAGTCAAACCCCAGGTATGTGAGTGAGCCCTGTCAAGATTAGCAGACTCAACTGGCAGATACTTTAAAGAGCAAACTACTGCAGGGAGGCATGAGCAATAACAGCCAAGCCATGTCTAGATCAACAAAAACCATAAGACATGCCAGACGTAAATGTTTATTGTCGCGTACCTCTGAGTTGTGGGTAGTATGTCAGGCAATACTACTGGACCACTAGACAACTAATCACAGGTGAACTGTTAACTCACCTTATGACCAAAGATACAACCTTTCCACATCCACAAAAGGTAATACTCTTTAGTAACTTCCTCAGGTTACCTTGATTAAGCCAAAACTAGATTTTTCTGCCTGCCTGAAACTGCTGTACCCCTGAGACCTGGTTCTCTTGCCTGGCCAGCAGGATTCCTCATGATTTCAGGATTCCTCCTGAAATTATCAGGTAGCCAAGAGACACTAGAAAGTCCCTTGGGCATGATTGGATTGCTGAGGTTTTACTTTTTATTTGTTTTTGGTATCGTTCTGCTGTTGTCTTTATTTTTTTCTTTTCCAAAAGAAATAAAAGGAGAATGTAATATTATAGTCATATCCCTATCAAATTTGAGGAAGTAATAGAGAAAAAGTACAACTCACCATTTTAAATACTGAATAGAATGTACATTTTCTTAAGCCTGGCATAATTCACTCATTCATGATAATTGCCTAGATCTTAAAGACATCTGAACATTTTTATTATATACCTGGGAACTATCATGGAATGTCCACCATGTGCATTTACATTTAAAATGACTTACATTTGCATGACAGGTGAAGTCATAGGATAATTGCCTAGAGCTTTCTACTTCTTACAGCCTTGAAATCAGATGCTATATACATCTGTACAGGTACAAGTTATGCTCAGTTTTACAAATTAGTATGAACTAAGCCACTACCAAAAGGCAGGCAGTAGAGAAGGGATAGAATTCCCTACCATTAGGTAGAAGTATTCTAACTGGTCTCTTCATCCTAATAAAACTCTCGTTGAAGTCTTTTCGGTTTTTCCTTTCCCTCTTCTAAATCCACTCTCCATGTTTCTTTCTACAACCGGAGGCTATTCTGTCCTAACTACGTTTATACATCCGGTGCTTTTAGGTGTGCAGCTGATAGGGTACTCCTGGTAGGCTATCATGAAGATAGTGAAATGAGGATACTTATCCACCACACCTTCCCTTGCAAGATTTCCTTGGGTCACCAAAGGTCATCTTTCTCCCAAGACGGAAGACCTTATTCCACCTTTTTCTGATCCCAGACTCTGGTAACACACCCCTTATCCACATCCCTTAGGGCATTGGGGTAAACTCCTGGTTACTGCACCATTCCTTGTTTCCTTTACTCCATACCTTTCCTCATACCTGTGCAAGTTATTATAAATAAAGCCTCCTAGAATTATAATTATCCTGTATTGAATTTACCCTCTGTTTTCTGTGGGGACACTAGCTGGTAAACTCTTTAATCACTGTCCTCAAAATTTTCCTTTTTATTGAACAACAAATTTTGTGGGAGCTATAAATATGTGGCTGAGCTCATGGGTAAATTAGAACTGCCTGACTATTGGTAGGACAGTTTGATACCTGCGAGCCATGGTAGAGAGAACCAACTTTGTGGCACAATATAACATGGTATCAAACTTATAATGGAGAAAATGCAAGGCTGAACTCTCTTCCAACTGTATAATCTTGTTGGTAACCTACACCTCAACTTCTCCATTTTTGAAATAAGCCATTTGACTACTTGTTCTGTTCATCTTCAGCAGGATTCTTGAGAAAATCAAATGAAATATCAAATAAAGATACATAGAGAACTATAATATTGTAAAAACCAGTTTTTGTTAAATTTTGGGAATATTCTACTTTTATGTGATTTTTAGCCCATTAAACTAAAATGTATAAGACTTAAAAACTTGTACTTATTTGAGTCCCCTTATATATATATATAGATGTTTTTTCCTATTAAAATTAGGATGAATTTCCAGGTGTTTAGTGTATCTCACTTAAAGGAGAAATCCAATAATGTACAAAGTTTCTTAACTAACTTCACTAAGCAAATCTAATTTCTGCAACATCATTATTTTGCTGAATCCAGGTCATTCCCATGAGAATATATAGAAGTCACCTAGATACGATTTAGGGCTGCTCACTGATTGTTTCATGATGCTAAACATCTAGAAGGCATTTTGATTCTCTTTCTCCATCACTCCCTCCCTTCTTTCCTCCCTTTCTCTCTCTCAGTTACTCATGGAAACAGCACACATCATGGAGCAATACGTGTGGTCTATTTGTTATCATCCACTGCCAATGAAACCTTAATAAGCAAGTCTCCACTACTGTCCTTGCTTGGGGTAGTGGCTGAGTCAGTGATTCTTATCAAGTCTGAAGAAACACCACCCATCAGGGGTCGCATTTACATGCTCTATTGAAAAAGAACTTTAGCTGAAAGTGTTCTAATAGTTCAGATCCTGCTGTGAAACATATGTGAAGAGACATTAACCACCTATATGTGTTAGGAATGTAAGAAACATGGAAAAACTGTGCAGTTTTTACAAACTGGCAAAATAATTGAAACTTAATGAGGAGGTTCTCTGGGTAGAAAAATGACCTCTTGTTGCAGTGTCACTGAGTTCCCACTTTCTATCAGGTAGCAGGAAAAATTAATGAATAAGAACATAAACAGCAAACTCAGTCCCACTGAGACCATTTTTTGCTCAGTGTTGATCACCTTCTAGGTGTTCTTTTTGCCACTTAGGTATTCAAAACAGTTTTTTTGCTTGGCTGATTTGGATTTTTAAGTTTATAAAAAAAGCAAGAGAGAGACTTTCTTCTAGTGTTTTCACTCAGTATTCTGGGTATAGAATTAGTGAGCTTCCAACTAATCCTCACTTAATCTTAGTGACACAGTTGCAAGTAAACCCTAAAATTCCAAATTTGTTGAATTTGAACTGCCAGGTTCGTTACTGCAATGTTCAAAAACAACCTGCCTTTTTAGAGAGCATTTTTCTTCTGCTAAGAAACCAATGGATTTAGCACAGTATTTCTCAAGAGACAAAATTGTCTTTGGTTTTTTGTACTTGTGTATTGCCCAGTCATCCCAGGCTTGTAGACTGTCTCCTTGGCTAACCAAGGTCCTCCACTACTCAGAGCTGTTTTCCAGACCTAAGTTTTTCAGTAACCACTGGTTCTGTCTTCTTTCCAAAAAAAGTTTTTGCAAAGTATTTATCCAACATTTTTTTCCTTTTCTCATTTAGATGAAATTCCTTATTCCAGCTAAACTCATTTTATCATTTACCACTGTAATGCAGTTATTAATGGAACAACCTTAAGTTTATGTCCATTCCACATTTGCTCCATGCCTCCTCCCAACTAATTTCTACTGTCATCCTTCAGATCTTACTGATCTTGTTGGATCTTGCAACCTGTGATGTTAGCAACATAGTGTATTTCTGTTTTTTAATGTACTAACATGTTGCCTCTAACCCAATTTTTTTCAGAACTGGTAAATTATAGCTGTTGGAGAAGTGATTGTGGGACCCCTTTATGTTAAAGTATCTGAAGCATTTGTGTGAATATGAAAAAACAGAAACTCTTAAGACACTGCAAATGCAAATGTAAAATTGTGTGCAGCCATTTTGGATGTCAGTTTAGCTATTTTTTTGATGATATCAAATGTACATATATTATATATGGGGTGCCTGGGTGGCTCAGTGTGTTGTGACCAATTCTTGGTTTCTGCTTAGGTCATGATTTTAAAGTCTAGGATGAAGCCCTGCCTTGGGCTCCTCTCTCAGTGAGGAGTCTGCTTCCCTCCTCTCCTTCTGCCCCTTCCCCTCATGTGCTCTCTTTCTTGCTCTCTCTCAAATAAATAAATAAATAAATAAATCTTTATTATATAAGCCAACCATTCAGCTCTTAGGAATTTAGTGAAGAGAAATGAAAACATATGTTAATACAAATTGTATACACATGTTTATAGAAATTCTATTTGAATTAAGCAAAACCTAGAAACATCAATTGTTCAGTAACAGGTGAATGGATAAACAAATCATGGTATATCCACACAAAAAGATTGTATGCAGCAATAAAAAGAATAAAATATTAATGTACACAACATGAATAAATCTTAAAATAATAATGCCATGTGGGGAAAAAAGAGATGACGTACATACATGTATATGATCCCATATATTCATATTTCTAGAAAATGACAACTAATGTATCATGACAAAAAACAGATCATTGGTTACCTGGGGCTGGGCCTGAGTATAAGAGTAGTTGAAAAAAGACATTATAAAGGGTGTCAAGAAAACTTTTGGGGGGCAATGTTTCTGTTTATTATTTTGATAGTAGTGATAGTTTCATTGTTCAACATGTAAATTACAACTTAAAAATTTGTATGCTTTATACCTATGTAGTTATTAAATGTCAGTTACACATCAACAAATTTGTTATGAAACATAGTATAAGAAAAACATAGCATGGCTTCATACTAGAAAATACTAAGTTGTTGAAAGATAATGTTTAGTTTTAGAGAATATGACAAGTCATTTTGTGAAAAGACACTGAAAATTTTAGAGAAAAATGGAGGAAACAAATATTTTCAAGTGAAGTATTACATTAATAGTTATAAAACCATTCAAATTCCAGTTATATCCCTGTGTATTCATAATATATTATAATATAAATCTCAATGTTTATAGGCTAATAACAGGTTGCCATGGCTTCACATAAATGATTATCTCCTTAATCTCCTTAGGGATAGGCTGTCACTTCCTAAGAACTGAAATGATTGCCTGGTTTAGGATTTCACTCAGGGGAAGCAAAACATTGCCCCTCTTCTTACCTGAGCATTTACCTTCCTATCAACACAGCTATGAAATTAGAGAGGTTCATAGACCTATGTAGATCTAACCAAGTTATATAAATTAAGAGAGAGTGCAAATACTAAATTTCTATAATTGAAATTTATGGATAAGAATTTTATTCATCAAAAAACTGTAGTTTAAAAATGTCTGTTTTATACTTAGACCAGCTATGTAATAGAGACAGAAAATGAGAAAAGGAAAAAAGGGGGAAAAAAAGAGGAAAAAGAAATTATTGAGACACACCCTAGATAGAAAGAATGGGAAGTCGAGCAAAACAAAATAATATAAAACAAAAGAAAAGCTAAAAACCAGAGGTGGAAAGGGAACTATATAAAAAGAAGTTGAAGGAAGAAAAGGGACTTGAATGTTAAAGAGTGATATTTCTTTATTTTTTTAATCACTTTAGGGTAGACCATAGATGAAATGTATATGAACTTTTTTACCTAATTATATGCAAAAAGCACCAAAATATTTTGATCTGGTTACATGGCATCAAAGAAGATGGAGGTAAATATTTATAGAACATCTGTCTCAATAAGATTTCTTTCATTTTTTGGATATTTTAGATTGACCTGGTGGAACTTTTAAGGTCTTTTGGCAGTTGTTTTTATTTTTTTTTAATTTTTATTCACAGCACTCACCATAGCACATATCCTCCCCAATGTCCATCACCCAGCCACCCTATCCCTCCCCCCCAAGCAACCCTCAGTTTGCTTCCTGAGATTTAGAGTCTCTTATGGTTTGTCTCCCTCCCCAGTCCCACATAAATAATTTGTAGAGTTCTTTATTTTGTACTTTTAAATATTAAAGAAACAGCAGAAGGGAAGGAAGGAAGGAAGGAAATAAAGAAAAGAAAGGAAGGAAGGGAAGAAAGAAAGAAAGAAAAGGAAGGGAGGGAGGGTGGGAGGGAGGAAAGAAGGAAGGAGGGAAGCAAGCTAGCTTAGTAGGGTTGAGGAAGGGTGGGTAGGGGAACTGTGATTAGATTTCCTCATCAGTTCACAGCCCTACCCTCTCAGACCTTGGAAATGATACTCATCTGAATCAGGAAATCCCCTCCTCACTGGATTAGATGAACAGTTTGCCCGGAAATTGCAGACACTAATCTTTTCATAAGTCACCTATCTGAATGCACAGTGCCTTCTGCCTATCCAGAATTAACTGGATACTTAGTATTTTTAAACTTTAGGCAAATACTAGCTGGGCAAATTTAAAGTGAATGTGAACACTATAAAATGACTTCTATTTCTTGGTTCCTTGATGCGATTAAAATAATGCTTTAACCCAAAATAAAAGAGCATCTTTAATTTAGAGCTTTTATAAAACCAACCAGATAATGATGTATTTTGCTACACATACTTCCTCAGAGGAAATTAGGGACAAATGGATTTTCTAGTCAACTTCTGAGTGTCAGATAGAACAGAGGTGTTGTTTACTCTGTAGAAAACAGCATTATTCAACAAAAGATATGAGATGGTTTTAAATTCTAAAATAAATTACTAGCAAACCCATAGCTATAATGGAGTTCTTTCTGTGTCCCTCCAGGAAAGTTTCAAGTAGTCTCATATGATATTATTGACTTTCACTACAAACTGAAATGCTCAGCTGCAAGTTCTGAGAAGTTATTAGCTGAAATTTAAAGGAGTTATGACAACTTAATAACACCGTCACATTTATTTAGAAAATCCAGAACACAAATATGATCTGAAAATGACTATGAATTAGAGAAATAAGATTTAAAATATAATATTTATAGCTTTAAAATTAATATAAATATCATTTTACTTATTTTTAAAGATATATTTATTTTAGAGAGAGAGAGACCACATGCAAGTGGGGGGAGGGGCAGAGGGAGAGGGAGAGACATCTTCAAGTAGACTCCCCACTGGGCGAGGACTCCATTGCTGGGCTCAGTCCGAGGACCCCAAGATCATGAGCTGAGCCAAAATCGAGTCAGACACATAACCGACTGAGCCACCCAGGTGTCTCCTAAATAAAATTTTTGATTTTAAAAAGAGACTTATTACTCATATGTTTTTATAGTTATTAACACTGGAATGGATCTTTAGTATCATCTAATTCCAGACATTTTGTTTCCAGAAATTATATAAATAAAAACCACCACACTAGTTGAAACCTCTGAATTTTCAGAATGAAGAACAAAGGTCGCATTGATTTGACTAGTGTCACAGGCCTTTCATAGGCTCTTCTTGACGAAAGGTTGTTTGGCTCCTTGATCATGCCTCTTTACAACATACTCTAAATATTTCCTCTCAGTTGTTAGCACATATGATCAAATGGTAGTTTATGCCTTGATGAAAAATTTAAATGAAGTTTGTTCTATTTCTTTCAAGTGGTTTCTAGTAATGCCTTTAACTCTTAAGCAATCTTGCTGGAAAATAGAGGTTTTGGATTTGTATAAGGCTGAACTTCTGAACTCACAGTGTCTTAGTGGCTCCTCTAACATTGCCAGGCTGATGACCTGGTTTTTTACTTTGCTAAGAAAATTATATTATTTTTTCAAGATTTTATTTATTTATTTGACAGAGAGAGAGACAGCAAGGGAGGGAACACAAGCAGGGGGAAAGGGAGAGGGAGAAGCAGGCTCCCCATTGAGCAGGGAGCCTGATTCAGGGCTCGATCCCAGGACCCTGAGATCATGACCTGAGCCAAAGGTAGACACTTAATGACTGAGAAACCCAGGTGCCCCAATTTTACTAAGAAAATTAAAGCAATAGGTAAGTCCCCAAACATCCACCCCACACCAGTACCTACAGCGACATAGTCCTAGCCACGCCAGTGTCCAGACACAGCACTTTCAGTTATGTTTGGTCCTTACCACTTTTGACAGCTCAAAATCATTCCTACACAATTCTGTGCTTTCCTTCATATATCATTAATTTTTCCTTTCTACTAAATCATTCTCATCTAGTGCAGCATGCCATTTTTTTTTCTGAAAACAAAACCTTGCACTGATCCTACTTCCCTTGCCAGTTACTGCCCTGTTTCTTTGCAATCCTTTGGAAAGGATAGCAACATACTCCTTTTTTTTTTTTTTAAAGATTTTATTTATTTGTTAGAGAGAGCACAAGCAGAGGGAGAAGCAGGCCAAGAGAGAAGCAGGCTCCCACTGAGCAAAGAGCCAGATGCAGGACTCAATCCCAGGACCCTGGCATCATGATCCGAGCCAACAGCAGATGCTTAACCAACTGAGCCACCTAGGTGCCCTGCAACATGCTTCTTCAGAGAGTTGTTAACACCAATATTTCCTATTCCTTTCTTCCCAATCCCTCTTAACACTGTAAGTATAAATCCATTCCAAAGAGTCTTCTGTCTAAAACATGCCTCATGTATCAACAATACCAGCCATCTCCAGGTTGCCTGGAGTCTCCTCCCTGCTGGGCCCTCACAAGGGAACCAATACTGATGGAGCAACCACTATTTGAAAAATAGCCATAGAATGCTTGAGTGAAGAAGTGATACATGCCCCAGCTCACTCACCAACCATCCATAGCCCCAAACACCCTTCTCCCAAATCCACATCCAATCTGTCAGCAAGTCATTCCAATATCTGGCCACTTCTATCTGTATTGCTAATATCCAAGCCAACATTATCTTTTACTTGAATTCTGGTAATAAATTCATAACAAACAGGTCTCCTCACTTCTTATTTACATCTCAACATTTTATTTCCAACGCAGTATACTGAGAGATTATTTTAAAATGTTTAGCAACTCTATCATTCAGCTTATTAAAAAAAAAAAAAAGGAAAAATTCTAACACATGCTACAACAGGGATGAACATTGAAGACATTATGCTGGTGAAATTAACCAGTCACAAAACACAAATATTGTGTGATTCTGCTTACATGAGGTACATAGAATAGTCAAATTCATAGAGACAGAAGGTAGAATGGTGATTGCTAGGGGCTGGAGGGAAGAAGAGAATGGGGAGTTACTTTCTAATGGACATGAGTTTCAGTTTGGGAAGATGAAAAAAGTTCTGGAGATGGATGGTAGTACTGTTTGCTGGACAATGTGAAATTAAGTCATGCACGTCACTCCTCTGCATCCCTTTCTGAAGACTCTCAGCTTCTCTTAGAGAAATACACCAAAGTGTGTACCTTGACCTGTGTTTCCATGTGTTATCCATCTGTGCCCAGTAATGTCTATGATCATGTCACCTGCTATTCTCCCCGAACGTACTTTGTTCCATCCACACTGGCCTCTTTGTAACACTATTACCTTGTGTCCTTTGCTCTAGGTATGACTGATTCTCTCTCTACCTGGTAATCTTTGGTCAAATCTCATCTTCTAATGAGTTGCCTTTCACACTATTTACAATGTTATACACATCCTTTTTTTAAGATTTATTTACTTATTTCAGAGAGAGAGAGAAAGTGCAAATGGGGGCAGGGTCGGAGGGAGAGAGAGACTCTCAAGCAGACTTTCCACTGAGCGTGGAGTGGGACAATCAGCTTGATCTCAAGACCTTGAGATGATGATCTGAGCCAAAACCAAGAGTCGAATGCTCAATTGACTGGGCCACCCAGGTGCCCCAGTTATATAAATCCTTAACTGTACTTACCACTAACCCACTATACATTTCTTATAGTATCTAATATCCTCTAAAATATGTAATTTGCATAGTTATTATGTTTGTTTGTTTATTACTTGCTGTCTGCCTCCAGTCACTAGAACTTAAGTTCTCCTGAGTAGAAAGTATTTGCTCTTTAGCTTGTTGATGTATTACAAGTGCCAAGGACAGTGTTAGACTAATATAAGGTGCTAATAAATATTCATTGACTGTTGAATAAATAAATGTCATTCTACTACCCCCAAAGTATGCTCATATTTGATCTGTTGGCCTTCCAATCTCAATAACCCTTAAAGAATATATTTGCTCTCATTTTCCAGGTAAACTCCACAGGTCACAGTTACTGCAATCTTCTTTAATACCAACTAGTTGATAATTACTTGATTTAGACTTTGCTTTTACTATTATTCAATTGCATATTTTTTATCTGCCTCTGTGTTTATTACTTTTATAACAGCTTCATATTTTGTCCTTATTAATTATTCTGGTACTTATCAATTATTTTTAGAGACAACTATTATTTATTTATGGGTATTAAACATGACTAGCAGAAATGGTATAAGCATGTCATCTGAAATTTTATGTAATTTATTCCAATTAGATGGCATTATCAATATTTAGTAATAACTCCAGGTACATATTTTTATCATATGTTTGAAGTTTGAATGTGAATAGCAGGAATATTTAAATTTAAAACAAATAATCAGAAGCAACAATAATAGTTTATTTATTTAGACTCTCCAATTGTTTTATAAATTTAGACTCTGATGGTTCAAAAATGGCATGAAAATTATCCTTTATAATTTAATATTTAAGACATTCTATAAGAAAACTCATTCTTCCACCCACAGAGGTAAATGCCAATAATATTTATACCTAGAATTTTGTGGCCATTTTAAGATTGCTGTTAAAAAAACAGCAGCACCGGGGTACCTCGGTGGCTCAGTTGGTCAAGTGGCCAACTCTTGATTTTGGCTTAGCTTATGATCTCAGGGTCATGAGATTGAGCCTCGTGTTGGGCTCAGCATGGAATCTGCCTGAGATTCTCTCTCTCTTTCTCCCTCCATCCCTCCCCCCCACACGCGCGCTCTCTCTCTCTCTTTAAAATAGAATAAAAAAAGAAATAACACCAAATATATGCCTATATACCAGACATCACAATCATTTAAAAAGTATTTGTTGAATGCACTCAATATGCTCATCTCTATAATCAAAACTGTATGCAAAAAATTCATTTCATTCTGTTTTATACTTTTAAAATTATGTCATCAAAATAATTTCACAAATCCACTAGAACACCTTCTGAAATTTATATATAGACAGACATTTTACACAATAAAGTCAAAGTAAATGTTAAAGATTTGGTCTTGCAATTATGTTTGCACTTTGCAAAAATGGGCTTTTGAGCAGTGGCTAACTTCCCACTCCATACCCCATATCTGGCTCCCCTGCATGTTGTCTCAATCATTGCCTTTGAGTAACCCTGGAAATAATGACTTGAAACCCCTACATTTGTACCAGCAATCAATTCAGATTCCAATGAAAAAAATTTTAGCTGAATTATACCATTTAATGATACTGCAAAAATAATATAGCCCGCTATATATGAAAATCCTCAGTATTTTAAAACATGCAAACATATGTATGTATACATGGTCTAATTCTTCAAATTCCATTACATCTATTGTCCTTTTTTGAAATAGGGCCTAGGATTTGAATGGGGAGCTAGTGCTGGCTTTCTCTACTATTCTGATGATTCCAGGGGCAGTCTCTGTTTTGAATAACAAACTTAAGATTTATAGTTTTTTGTTTATTTGATTGTCTAGGAAATGGTATGCTAGCAAATCTTTAATGTACTATATGCAAGTGTATAACTAAATTTATTGAGATTTTTTCTTATATAATGTATGTATAGCACATATTAAGAAAAAAATATATACTCTTTAGGGGCACCTGGGTGTCTCAGTTAGTTATGTGTCTGACTTAATTTTAGCTCAGGTATTGATCTCACAGTCATCTCAGGGTGAGATGGAGCCCCATGATGGGCTCCCTGCTGAGAGTGGAACCTGCTTAAGATTCTCTCTTTCCCTCTCCCTCTGCTGCCCCGCCCCTCACACTCGCTCTATCTCTCTCAAAAAAAAATACTCTTTCTTGTAAATTCCATACAGCTAATTGAGTCTCACAGAATGCTTTCAGTGAGTTTTTTCAATTTTTGTAAACATGAAGCATATGATTACAATGATTAATGAGTGTAATTCTAACATGAATAGTGGTTGATATTTTGTTTACATTAATATATAAGAAGGAAATGAAACAATTATGATATACATTGGAACATCACTTATTCTTCAGTGAAATAAAAGATTTTTTTTCTGAATCAGAGAATGGTTTTTGAGTACTGGAAGAATACTTCCTCAATTTACTGTGTTATATACAATGTAATAGCTATATACACAGCAAACATTTATGTTTAATCTGCATTATTAACATTTCCTCAATCTCATTCTTAAGCCTGGACATTCAAAAAACAACAAATTAAACCCCGATTTATAACATTTGTTTATTTCCATCATAAAATCCACTCATTTTGGCCAATTTCAAGACACTAGTGTGAAATTACTGAATATTTCCACTTTACATACACACATTAGGTTATCTATTATATCATCAAAATCCCATTTTTAAAATCCTACTTAACTATTTCAGACTTTTTTTCATAGACTTGGCAACACTTGAAATTTTACCATATAGCCCAATGATAAAAAATGTTTTTTAGTGTTTTCTCCTGCATTTTTTCAGTCTTTAACATATTACTTACAGAGTTTTGCTAAAGATGGTAATCCTACACACCTGCTCTCCATGGGCTTCCTAGAATGATAGAATAAGTATATTTTGATATTCAGGGTGTGTAGGTTGTTTTTGCCCATAATTGTTTTTAACAGGCTGCTCTCTTCAAAAAAACAGTTGGTTACTACACACAGTGAACCAAAGAGTTAGGCCAATAAAAATTAGGGATTTATAGGTTTACAATAAATGAAGCTTTGTTAAATATAAATAATCACTAGCCTCTCTTTTTTAATTTTGCAGCATTCTATGTAACAGTTACTCTCCCGCTTGTCATCACTCCGTAATGATTTGGAACACAGTCTGACAGAAGTAAGTTGCCAGAATAAAGCAACAGTAAAATGTTTTTTTGTTTAATGATTTTGTTTTGGCAAAGGTTTGTTTATATAGAAACTTCTGTTTAAAGCAGTCAGTAAGGAAGGCGTTTCTATTTATGACAGGAATGATCTGGCTTGTGCCAGTCTGGTTTTTGCTTGTGTCACCTGCTTCGATAGTCATCAACTTCGCAGGAAATCCAGCTCTGCCTGGGCGCATGTAGGCAAAATAAAATGCATGTTGAAGTGACTCTCCAGGAATTTTCTGGCAAATTAATTGGTTAAATAGAGAACAATTCCCACTGTAGGACTGAATTTAAGGCATTATCCTTTTTTTTCCCCCCATTTAATGGGTATTTGTTAACACTGGATATCTTCATCCGTTCTTGTGGAAATGAAAATGTAAACTTTGGGCTTTTGTGATGAGGTGAATAAGGATCAGAATTATTAAAAACAAACTAAAAAATTTAATATGGAGAATTAATATTTTAGAAATCCAAAGCTTGGCATTTACCATGATGAACTTATTCCTCCTTTCCTTCTTTTACAAATCCTTACCTTGGGCACGTAAGAAGAAATGTTGCCAGGTTTTGAGAAAGTTCAATGATTATTTAAATCTAAGTTTAATGTGTTTGAATTCATTTAAAATGAATCTGTTTTTCCAAGGATGTTTTCTCTAAAATCTAAGCCCATCTGTATTTTAAGAGGAAAATCCTTGCATGTGTTTCTAATTCTTCTATAAACATACCATTAAAATATACCACTGCAAAACCAGGGGTAGCCAAAAAGTGTATAAACTCCTTTTTCCATAGAAACAAAAAGGTTTTGGGGACCAAGTGTAAACAAATATGATTCCAAAATATTCGGAGGGTTACAAAAAGAAAAAAAAATGCTTCATTCAGCTGCTTAGACTTTTATTATACATTTACTGTGTCCTCTATTTTTAACTTTCTCTGTATTTATTCTTTAAGCACTCCTTAAAGTGGTGTTTAAAAAAGCAACTGCCTCTTTCAGTCTTTTCTAAAACAATATGCCATGTAACTAACTTGGTTAGGAGAAACAGAAACCTATAGAAAAAACAAAATTCACAATCACATGGTCCAAAGAGCTTATTGCATATATAGGTCATAATTTTAGAAAGAAAATAGAGATAAATAACTGAACATTAAAAATGTGGGCATTTGTCAAATATTTGAAGTCAAAGCTACTCAATGAATATTTTTATAAGTTTATACTATGTCCAAAAGGTTACTTCAATAATTAAGGGGAAATGTTTGTGAAAAAGGAGGTATTTTCCCTTTATGAAACTGAACTTGTGTTTTAGTAGTCTGATGACATTAACTTTGTTTTTTACTTTTCTGGCCATGTTGCAAAACAGTATTCATTTGAGGTCCAAAAAGATTCTGTTGGCTACATGAATGATCCAAATTAATCCGTTACTTGTCATACCTTTTCCTTTGGTGTATGTTGCCAGTTGCTGGATATGGGAACAACAGTAGATATGAAACTACTCAGAAACAGAAGCCAGGACCATATCTGTGTCCTATAGACCTCGGCCTTTAAGAGGCAGAACTAATCAATGCAATTTTCCAAGACCAGTCAGCCTGATTTATCCAGAAGCACCACAGATGAATGAACTAGGTGGCGATCTATCTGTGAACTGCACTGACCATTCAGTTTTACCATGGTCCGTTAAGCTACTTACAGACCTGTGTCTATGATCCAAAGTAAAATGGACAGTTGAGGCAATTATCTGAACAATTCTGGCGAAAAGAAAGCTTGTTATTAAGAAAAAAGTGAGTTGGGGGGTGCCTTAATTATCCGTATTGAATTTCTATATTGATCACATTCACAACACAATTGCTTGACTCACCACTTCATTTTGCTTGGGTAGACACAGGCTAAGATAATTGAAAGCAATTAAACAGCAGTGTCTGGGGAACCATAAGTGACAACTTAGGTCAGATATTGTGGTGCAGGGTAGCATCATCAACAAGTATTTATCAAACCCCTACTGTGCTAGATACTGGGAAGATTACCAGTTAAACAGAGAAGAAAACAACTATTTGCAAACTATTGGAAACAAGGTATGCATCCATTAAAAAGTTAGGTGGAATGGGGACCGATTCAACAGTGATTTTCAAAATAAAACAAAACTGTGTTTTAAGTAATATGTTGATGTCTTTCTAAAGCCTAGTGAAACTCAGATTATTTGCAGTTAGACCTCAGATTGGCCTTCTAAAAAAGCATGCCATTTATTGAGGAAAAGTGGGAGATTTCTATGAAATCTTTCATTGAATGAAGCAAACACATTCTGACCATCCTTCTTTGGAAGTCAATATATCTGGGAGGAGTTGCACACTTAAGTGCATTAAATATCCATGGCCTTTCCTTAAGTAAAATGAGTTGTCACTTTCCTCCAGAGTGACAGGAACTTAAGACCACTGGGTGCCTGTGGGAGATAACTGAATGGTGAAGAAAGGAGAAGTAAAGACTGAAAAATTCTATACTCATGTAGCAACTTTGCCTTGAGCCAGCTAGGTGGACTAGCAGGCCCTTTAGAACCAAATGATTATTGTAGTGAAAGTGACAGCAAGGTTAACCAATCTCCGCCTAGAATACTGAGGCAAGACCTATCCAATTCACATTTATCTGGACATTTTTTTTAAAGATTTTATTTATAATTTGGGAGAGAGAAAATGAGTGAGAGAGAGATAAGAGCAGGGGGAGGGGCAGAGGGGGAAAAAAAGAAGCCAGACTCCCTGCTAAGCAGGGAGCCCAACGTGGGGCTCCATCCTGAGACTCTAGACCATGACCTGAGCTGAAGGCAGACTCTTAACCAACTGAGCCACCCAGGGGCCCTAATCTGGACATTTTTAAATGGGAACAATATCAGTGGTAGGTCTATAGTAACCTTATCTAGAACCACATTTGTCTCTTGGAATACATACACACACACACACACACACAGATACTCTGAGTCAGATATTACTACATAAAATGGAGGAATTCAAATTTCATATATGTATTCCTTTGGCCTATACTCTTTAAAACCCTAAATAAGATGTCTTATTCTCTATCTGTGTAGACATAAGTAAATATGTAAGATAAAACTGTTAAACATTTCATAGTACTTACAATGTTGTTAAGAGTGTTAAAATATAAATAATTTCTGGATTAAATGTAATTCACCCTCCATAACAATTGCAATTTTACTTATAAAACAAAAATAGTTAGGGGCACTGGGTGGCTCAGTGGGTTAAAGCCTCTGCCTTTGGCTCAGGTCATGATCTCAGGGTCCTGGGATGTAGCCCCGCATAGGGCTCTCTGCTCAGCGGGGAGCCTGTTTCTCCCTCCCTTCTGCCTGCCTCTCTGCCTACTTGTGATCTCTTTCTCTCTGTCAAATAAATAAATAAGATCTTTAAAAAAAATAAATAAAATAAAATAAAAATAGTTATATTAAGTCAGACATTAAGTCAATAACATGTAAAAATAAATGTGGATGATTTCTGGTAATGTTTTAATGATTTTTAAGGGGTGATCAATATGTCACTAGAGTCAAGTCCTCCAATGACAACTATCTTTTCATGTTCATCTTTGTCACTGAAATTTAGAATTGAGTGCTGGTAGGCAGAGTAACAGAAACATGTGCTAGCTTTCTTGAAAACTAATGTGCCATTTTTACGCCCGTTCTCCCCAGTAAAAATGCATACACTTCCTCAGGTACTCACACATTCACTCCTGCAAACCTAGACTCACTCCTATTTAGAGCAAATCACAAAAGTACTAGGATTCAGAAGCAACTTGCGATAAACTAATTTCCTGCTTCAGACTTTCCTTATTAAAAAATTGATCTATTCCATTTGTCTCTCTGACTTAATCTATGACATCAATCAAATGAAAGATTGGTACTAATATACATATAAGGTACAGTGATTCTACTCAGCTGTAAAGATAAAACAATTGTTACCCTTTACCATAATTGTATCTCACCCTGAATCAACCTGAATTATAACTGAGAAACTGGAAAAGTTACAATTGGCTTTACTTGCTCATTCAGCTGTTACTCTTCTAAAAGATCCAAACCTTCCCACAAATCCTCAGAGGCAATACAATTCTCTATTTTAATGAATTCACTTGCACCCTACTGAGAATTAATTGCTTTGGAAGCAACCCAATGGTCTGACATGCTGAGAGGCCCACTGGTATTCTTTTTTTCCTAACAAAGAGCTATAAGAAATTAACCAACCTCCTGACCAGGTATAATGTCTACTTCTATTTTCCTTTCTACCTCTCTCTCTGTCCCCCTGTCTTTTTCGCTCAATCTGCACACATACATACACATACATGCACGCACATGTACATACACACATACACACAAAGGATTGTGAGATCCGTGATATTATTAACAAAACTGTAAATACTTTATTATATAAATACAACTGGAGGATTTTGTGGTATGTAAACCCATAGGTCAACTTTCTACAGTTTCTTTCTCTTTGTAAAGAAAATCAAGCAATAAATTGTTCTTTGTGAGGATATTTAGGTGTTCAAGTCTATTACAAGAATAGAATTTGCCATACTTATATGTAATTCGATGTGCCATCCTGTGTTTTCTATATGAGGTGAAAAATCTCCAATAAAATTAATTCACTTATTCATTAATCCAACAGATATTTATTCAGTAACTATCGTATGTCAATATTTGCCCCAAATTAGAAACTGTAATGGGAGATTTGCTCCAGGAGGGTAGTACATAGCAGTAAGCAGAGCTATTCAGATACATAGGTAACCCAGATGAAACACAGGAACTGGGGTGTAGACTGCAAGAAATAGCTAAGATACTAGTTCAATTCTGTGCAAATACTCCTTAAAATTATCTAACTGCCAAAGTCCCTTAAGAGTCTTACCAAAGAGGATAGATGCAGCAGAGCTACTGAAGCAAAGTTAATATATATAAGGCACAAATAACAAATAAGGAGCAGTCAGTGATAGATATAGCTGAACTAGGAGTCTAAGTTCTAGTCTTGGCATTTCATTATAGAATTCACATCTTGATTCTTTATAGCCAGGTAGAAAAGGATGACTTGCCAGATTTATTGTTATGGAAGTAAGAAAAGCAAAATAGTTTGTCATAAATAATATTTTTCTACTATGGAATTCCAAAAGAAATTTATCACATAGCCCTTTTCTAAAAAACTTTAAACAATATAAATGACCTAGTGCATTCCTAATGATTGTTTCACTAAATGAGAAGAAATATCCTTCAGAGACTTCTACTTCCAGTCAACATGGGGTAACAGGACCAGACTTATTCTCTTGCATGAAAAAAAAATTTAAAAAGAACCAAAAACAATCATGTAAAAATACTAGATGTCATTGGACATGAGGCAACAAAGGATAGCAATCCCTGAAAAATCCCTGAAAGATGGAAAGAGCCCTATGACTGTCCCCTTTTACTGCCTGGGCAGAGTTTCCTGTGGAATGAGGAGAGGGAATTAAGGCAAGATATGCCTGAAATGAAGGGATAGACCTGAGAATCCAGGGAGACCAAGGTGGCTAGTGTAGTCACGACAAAATACTGGAGATGAGAGAGCTGAAGAGAGGGAGAGGAGGATGGGAGAGAAGAAAAGAGATGGAGAGAGAAAGAGAGAGAAGTCCAGAAATCTGAGGATAGTCTCACAAGCCTTCAGGGCTTCAGATTATTACCAATCAGGACACATACATGAAGAAAAGACCTGAGGCCAAGGAAGGAAACACCAGAAAGGATAGAGAAACAATCTTCAAGTCTCACCCAGGGCAAGGTAGAGCATGTCTTTGGAACAGTTGAAATGAAAAATTGTCACAATTTATAGGTCATCAGCTAGAGTATTTTGAATAGTTTCATTTCAGTAATGGAGCAAACTTAGACTAAATATTGCTCTAGTCCTGGCTTAAAAAGCTTACAGCAAGAATCAAAAGGATCAAATTGTTTTAGGTAACATGACTACATTTCTAAACAATGCTCATGAATATGTATAGGAACACAAAAATATCCCATATCCAGCACGGTAAAATGTTAATGTCTGACATCTGATAAAAAATTACCAGGTGCACTAACTGTGGCAGTAAATTAGACTTAAACTGTGAAAGAAGAGTCATAAGACCCAAAATAACAATGCTTATGCCTTTCAAGTTTATTGCAAGAAATGTATAGAATACAACAGCATGAAAGTAGAAATATGCATCATAGCTAAAAGTGGTTTCCCAGCAGGGTTTTATAGAAGCAGGATCCAATTGTCCACTCTGTGCAGGAGTATAAAAAAATGTGTTTCTGTCTTTGTAGGAACCACCATCATGTGCACAGGACACCTCATATTCAAGAAGTCCAAAATGGAGTGTGAGTCTGGACATCATATACCCTTCTGTCCACATTCTTACTATGTGACCAGCTTCAGCCTACTGAGAGTTTGCCAAAACCAGGTACAAACCATCATTCTTGATTTTATCAGGAAATAGTGTTACTAAGCTTGTAAAGAGACAAATAAACAAAAACACACTCTGAAACTTGAGTCTGACCCAAAATTATAGAACAACACCATTAATCAGTAAGCTTTGTCCAGGACTTTTTATCGGACCAGTACATGTCTTTAAACAGCTCCAGCTGTTTCCAGGTCTCCTAGAATAAGTGATTTTAACACACCTGTCATACACAGAAGCAGGAAATCACCACTGATAATAAGGAGACAGATCAGCCAATCTAAAACACCTAGAACTGAAACAGGTAATATATAATTATTAGGCAGGCACATCAAAACAGTTATTCTAATGATACCATATGTTCAAGAAGTGGGAAGAAAGATTGAGCATGTCAGGTAGTGACACTGAAGATGTAAAAAATGACTCAAACTTCTAGAGATGAAAATTACAAAGCTTAGATTAAAAACATGCTGGATGGGTTTACTGATAGAATAGATAATGCAGATGAAAAGATTCACAAACTGAAAGACATAGTAATAAAAATTATTTGAAACTAAACACACTGGGGGGGAGGGAGACTGAAAATAATAAATATATAAAGCAGTTGGGCCTTCATGGACCTTCATCTCTATCTCACACCTTGTACAAAGCAACCCACAAATAAATCATAGATTTTTTTAAAAATTTTTTAAAATATTTTAATTTATTTATTTGACACAGAGAGAGAGAGAGAGAGAGAGCACAAGCAGAGGGAGCTGCCAGCAGAGGGAGAGGGAGAAGCAGGGGATCACGGGATCATGACCTGAGCCAAAGGCAGGCACTTAACCGACTGAGCCACCCAGGCGCCCTTAAATCATAGATTTAAAACTATAAAGAAAACTTTTAAAGAAAATGTGGAATGTTTTTAGGACCTAGGACTTGGTAAAGAATTTTTAGACTTGAAACAAAACATGATGTGTATAAGAAAAAGATCAATAAGTTGGATTTTATTAAAATTAAACTTCTGCTCTGTGAAAGACACTGCCATGAGGATATAAAGACAAAATACAGATCTGGAGAAAATATTTGCACACCATGTAAATGACAACAGACTCTATCTAGAACAAGAAATTCTTCAAACATGGTAAAAAAAAATGAACAATTCAATTAGAAAATAGACAAAAGGCAAAAACAAATTTCACTAGGATACAAAATAGTAAATAAGCATATGAAAATATGTTCAACATCACTAACCATTCAGAAAATACAAATTAAGACCACAATGAGATACCACTACACATGTTTCAGAACAGCTTGAAATAAAAAACAGTGGCGGTACCAAATGCTGGTGAGAATGTAAAGAAACCAATCAATCATACATTGCTGGTGGGATAGGTAAAATGGTACAGTCACTCTAAACAATGGTTTGGCAGTCTCTTAAAAACTAAGTATATGCTTCCCAAAAGACCCAGAAATTGTAATCCTGGGCATTTATGCCATAGAAATGAAGACTTGTGTTCCCTCAAAAACCCGGGCCTATTTCTTCAGAGTAGCAGATTTATTTATAAGGGCACTAAATGGAAAACAAAATGTGCTACGATAAATGAATGATTAAACAGTCTGGTACATCCACTAAATCATATCTCTTCCACTCCAAAGATTTTTCCATCATATACCGATTCCAATATTTTGTGGGGAAAGAATGTTGATTTTTTTAAAAAAATATGAAATCGTCTTGGAAAGTGCCAGCTACCTGATTTGTCTCTAATTTGAGGAAGATATGTAGTTTCCATATTATAAATAGAACAAATGATAAGAACCATAGAATTTTGGAAAATATAGAGCCCTTGTGGCTAGAAGACTTGTGTTCATTACATGGCTCTGCTATGAGCTTAGCTAGACAAATTCCTTCATATCTCCCAGATTCATATTCCTCACGTAGAAGAAGTAATACGGATAGCTCCTGGAAAGGTTGCTGCGAAAATGAAATCAATTTAAAAGGCTTACTACACGAGCATTTAATTAAGATTTTTTCCCTACCCAAACTCGTATTCTTTTTATGGATATTATGTAGTACATCATTTAGAGCATGGAATCAGGCTTAAAAGAGACTTGGGTTAGAATTCAGACTGTTCCTCCTGCCAGTTGTATGAGTCCGGGATATTTAGGTTTATCCTCAACATTTTCGTCTTTGGGAAAAATAATAATATTACACCACAAATTTTGTATTAACTTCATCACAAAATGATATATCATAGGTATACTGTAAACTCGGAATCTTCAATGTCTTACCCAATCTATTCACTTAGAAACGTGGCAGTTTGGATTAAGACTCAGCCTTTCTTTATTGTTTTCAGATTATAAGTAATAAACTTGTAACATCCCAAACAGTGTAAGTAAATTGAATCACTGGAAGTGGCAAATGATTATTTTTTCCCCAATTTAAGATGTACATTTCATGAGTAGAGATAAGAAAGAATTTTAGTTAGAACTGGATTTCACCTGGACTGTCTCCCAGATTAATATTCTCAATTCGTATTTGACATATGTATATAAATAAATATAACTCTTGTGTGAAGACTCTGAAGACAGCTGTCCTGGAGGTACAAATCGGGAGGGTGGTGGTGGGGGAATCATGAATCAGAGCTTCCAAAATGCATTCTAAGAAAGGTACTAGAAGGCTTAGCACGGTATTTATATTTTCTAAAATTGCTATCAATTAAGTTGTCTTTGAGCAATGGAATAAAAAAAAATAGAATTAAATGTGAAAACCACTCAAGTATCTACTTGTATATTGAGAGAAGCAAAGGAGATTAAAAAATGAATAATAGAAATATAAAATAACTAATATGTGTGTATATACGTGTTCTTTAGTGCTGAGATTATCTCTGCCTTCATTAACATTACAGTACTGTTGTGAATGAAAAAACAAGATTAATAAAGGGTTAAGTATAAGGCAATGTTTTTTTAAATCTAATTCTTCAGTACGCAAATAACATTAGAAAAGAGCATTTTTTAAGTTAGTCAATGTAATTAGGTTTTCTTACTACCATTCCACATGTAAAGTTTTAATGCCTGTGTGAAATGTTAAAATCCTCAGAATAAAAAAAAATGCAATATTTTTCTTCTTTATTAATTCAATTTTTATATTTTATATTTCTAGGTGCTTTTAAAAGAAGCCAAACAAGATAGGGTTAATTTGTTTTTTTATTTAGCTTCTCATTTGCTTCTCTAGTTCATTCATCTGAATAAGGGAAGATAACTCTGACAAAGAAGCTAAAAATATCAGAAAAATATGGTAAAATTTTATATTGAGTTTAAACTAGAAGTAATGTCACATGTTTTTAATATGTGACAAAGACGCAGTGAGTTTCGAAAAGTAAAATTAACACTATTTAAAATAAGGAATATTTTTCTTCTGCAGCTCTTTTTTAAAGAGCAATTCTGTGTAAGTGCATTATTTGTGTTACTTCTAAGTACTGATGATATTACAACATTTAACTAAAGTACCTATTTCAATAGTTTTATTACAGAAATGATGTTTGGAGATCAAGACCCTCAAGGGGGCCTTCTGTTTTATGGCCTTCTGTTTCACCATGGCTCAGTGTATCTGCAGTAGGTACCAGGACTTCCTATACATAGGAAAATCTCAGTATGTTTGCTTGGTGCTATGGGAGACAAGGAGGAGACTATGCACATACATGTGCATTGCACACACAAATGCATACACATATAATACCCTAGGTTCTAAAATTTTAAGTGAATTAAGAGCACAAAGTGTCTATTGAGCATCAAAAATGGAAATGCAACTGATATGCATGGAAAAGATGCATTCTCATTTCAATAGCAGCAATTTTTAGAAACTAAATATATGAGTAGAACAGATCATGACAGAGGATGATGAGAATTTATTCTCATTGGGGGAACAAGGAAAGACAAGTTATTAAGGATGTTCATAGACAATATATTTTTTAAAAATCTTCCCAGTACTTAGAAATAGCTTCAATTAATATCATCAACATGTAACTATAAGGAAATAAGACAAATTTTACAAATTAGTTGACATAAATTTTTAATGACTTTAGACTGTATGTGTTATGTTTCTATTAATTTTACCAGACATAACCATCTTCTAGCTATACATCCACTGTATAATAAATCCCTAAAAGTTTCATAGAATATGGACTATAAGACAAATTTCTCTGATACACCAAAAATATAAAAATAAAAAGACCCAAAGTACCATTTGCTGCCTGAGCACTGAAATAACTCCAGTTTCTTCAAGTAGATGAGAGAAATAAAAACTCCAGAGGAATAGGGACACCTGAGTGGCTCAGTCTGTTAAGCATCAGACTCTTGATTTTGGCTCAGGTTGATCTCAGCGTCCGTGAGATGGAGTCCCATATGGAGCTCTGATCTAGTTGTGGAGCCTGCTTGGGATTCTCTCTCTCCCTCTTTCTCTCCCTCTGCCCTCCATCCCACCCATCTAGGGGCATGGAAGGAAGATGTGGATTCACTATTGATTTCCATTCTTTAATCCTCCTGAAATCCACAGCTTTTGTCATGATATTACTTTGCAGTTCTTCCCCTTGAAAGGGTGGGGTTTAATTTCTCACTTTTTGACTTTGGTCTGGCCATGTGACTTGTATCAGTGGGCAGTTCTGAAAATAGGATTTAAACACATCTTACACATTTCTACATGCTCTCTTACAACTCTACCATCATTGTGAAAATAACATCCCAGACAAGCCAGCCAGGTAGTCCAAAAAGGAGAAGAGACACGGGAAGCAGAGCTACCATAGCCTACCAATTAGATTTCTCAAGAAGAGAAATTTGCCACCAAAAGCAGTCTGCCACAGACAAAATCTATCAGGCTTGCAAATATGTAAGAATAAATGCTTTTATTGCAGATATGTAAGAATAAATACTTTTACTATTGGACCCACAAATATTTTGTTTTTTTTTAATGACTTTATTTTGACAAAGTTAACTGAAACAAAAAGCAAATGCAGAAAACAGTAAGTTCACAGGTACATAGTTAAAGATAGAGGCAAGCCAAAATAGAATTGAAGTAAGACTCAAGAACTCATGTCTTGATGGAGGTGGGGAGTGTCATCCCCATGCCCCCTGATGTAATAGTCCAAAAAGAACACCTTTTTAATGGCTATTAAAACATTTTCTACAAAGGTATTGTGAGAAATGATTAAAATGTCAATGATTATAGTGGCAGGTGCACGTGGGGAAGGTTCTCAAAGAGTCAGGTTTGTATATGAATTTGTCCCAAGTACCAAGGCAGAAGACAACCCTCCTGACTTCAAAACATCTCAGATTCATCCATTTTGTTGTTAAAACCTGGCTATGCCTTTGGGTTGAAATGAAGAATTACAAGAATCACTCAGTAATTTAATCCCAAGGGCTGTTTTTAATGTATTGTGCTCCAGTTAGTTGTCAAGCAGTTTGGGATTATTTGTAAGTCGTAGTTTGCTCTATGAGAAGAGAGAAGGGCTGGGAAAGACTCTACTGAAAATTCTCTGTTGGGATCTCTGTGTGGCTTCTATTTCAGAAAATGAGGTGATTCAGAAGTAAACAATGTAAACTTTAAAAACAGGGAAACTCAACTCTGTATCACTTCTGTCCCTAATTGAATTGAAATGAACTTGCTACATTCTAACTCTCTACCAGAATTAAGAGGAACTCCTCCTGTCCAGATGGATGACCTTATCCAAGCTTATACTACCTCATCAGGAACAGTTCGTATGCAGTAACTGGTTGGTATGAGTAAGTAAACTTTCATTTCACTTGCTTTAGTTAGGGATGACTATAATCACCATTTGAGAACTAGATCCGCTATCGGATTTACTGAGGCAATTCTTAGAACTGTAATGCAGTTGAGCTTCTCTTTTTGCCAGTCTTTTTAAATTTGCTCCTTCTCAAGTGTTCTTCCTGAGAACACTCCCTAGCAAATGTCTTATAAGCAAACTACTTTCAGGAAAATACAACCCTCCCTTTCCAGAGGAGGCAACTGCCAAGCTAGAATTCAGAAGTGAAGGTGATATAAAGATATTTATTCTTTTTCCCTCTACCAATTTGTCACCAGTATCTCAGTTAAAAAAGAAAAAAAGCATTTTTTTTTGGAAGAAGGAAATGATTTCTAAATACATAACAATAATGTAAATAAGAATAAAGAGTACTGGAAAGTGTATATAGATAAATCTAATTGGGTCTTAAGTTTACACAGTATACTTCTATGTATAGTAAAAATGACAACAGTATACAAAAAGGGGTAAATATAGTTAAAATGTTCTAATATGTTATACTTTCTGTTGTTAAAAGTACTAATGTATATTCATCTATAATAATTCAAATATGCTTATTGTAAATTCTAGGATATATATTAAAATAATAAAAGAATGTAAAACTAACTAATGAAGTTAAAGGTAATAATGAAAAACATTTGATTATTTAAAAAGAAGACAAAACAGAACAAAAGTAATAGATAACAGTTGGGTAAAATAGGAAACAGATTGCAAGGTGGTTGCTATAAACCCAAATATCAGTAATCAATTTAAATGTAAATGAGCTAAATATGCCATTTGCAGGACAGACTTTTCAGGCTGAAATGAAAGACATTTTTTTCTTTAAATTTCTGTATTGTGCTTATAAAAGAAACATCTGAAATATAGGAACCAAGAACTGTTGAAAATAAGAAGTTGTAACTTTGGAAATAGATGCATCATACAGACTCTAAAACAAAAGGAAGCTGGTGTAAATGCACTCATATTAGAGAAGATAAATTTTAATGCAAGAAATAAAGAAGGATATACTGAATGACAAATGGGTAATTATCTGGAAGTATTTTAACAAGTATGTGTCTGTCTAATAATATAGCTTCAAAATATAAAAAGCAGAAATTGACAGTTTATTAATTGAAATAAAAAAGAGATTAGAGAGACTTAATGCACAATCATGAAAGAAGATAGGATTGCATGCTCTCTTGTACGCAGGGGATCTGGATTTAGTAATCTGGCAGAAACGTAGGCGTGAATATGTTAAAAGCTTGATAGGTGATTCTATATTTGTCCTTTCCTTTTTTAATACCTACCATAGAATTACCACCAAGGAGGAATCGCTGGAGTAAAAAAGCTTATTAGTTATTAAGTGATAACAAAATGGTTTAGTCTCTTATCTCTTAGCGTCACAAAGAATTGAAAAACTAAGTTTCCACCCCATCTTCCTAATACCCCGTCTTTTCTATCAGTATCTTTTTCACAGATAGCAGCAGATAATAGCACTGAAAAACAATCAGAGGGTAACTTCTGGACAACTTGGAAACTGAAGCAGGATTGAATATAGGAATATAATTCTGTTATTGGATGCTTTTCACTTTTAAAGATTTACTGAGAGAAGTGAGTTATTGTCATAGATTGGGTTATTAAATGTAGTATAATAGAATTTCTTTGTAGAAAAGTAAGAGTGGGGAAGTTGAGAACAAGAAGGCTTTTCTAATACTATCAATCTTTACAGAATTGTAAGCATTGAAAATTGTGTGTTTTAATTTTGTAAGATCAAAGAACCTCATCAGGGGATACCATTCTTTCTTTTTACTACGATAATAACTGAACTCACATCTCAAATTCACTATTAGATTGTCTATAATTCCAACCTTGTTACATCATATGATGTATTTATTTTATAGCCATAGAGATAATGTAACTTATTAATATTATTTTGGTTATCAGAGTTAAACTTTCAAATTAATTTGATTTCTTATGTAATGAAACATACTGGGTAAGGATCTCTGGCTCCCCCAAGCAAGGAAAGTTGCTTTGTTTCCCTATCCCCCAATTATATGTTCATGGACATTTAAAAAATTGTACCTTCTGTAAATAACAGTTAATCTATAATAATAATAATAAATATTATATATAATATATAACAATAATTCTAGTTTATTATATCTGATATCTAGATGGTCTTATATATAAATAAGTTAAAGTGCATCTATTCCTTTAATTTAAAATAAATTATTTGACTCAAGAAGTTTATACAGGTTAGGTGCTGGCATTGTACAATGAAGCTGTGTAAGAAAAATGTGGCAATATGGTAGTAGGAATTATGAGCAAATATCTTTCTAAATTGTAAAAACTTATGATTTATTTTTGCTTCTCTAATTTTCAAATATGTACCCATAATATTTTCTAGGTGACTAATAATTGCCTAAAGTGACAAGCTTATATTGCTGAGAAGTTTCCCAGGGAACAGAAGGCAATACAATTGTGTCTATACACATTGTCATAGCAGTAAGAACAAAATATATGATAGACAGACTGTGTGGAATTAGACTATACAAGTATTCTGAGGAGGACATAGTCTTTAGTAGTAGGGTGGACAAAAGCCACTACAAATGATTTTAGTCTGTTGCTTAGCAAAACCAATTATTTTTCTGGATGCCAAGGATTAAGAATAATTTATCTTGTAAACTCCTTTACCCACACACACTGCCACAATTTAGCATCCATGTGTGGGTAGAGCATGGGCTATGTGAATGGAGATATTATCCAAGCATAACATGCAGTGTAATTGTGGATTTAGCTTTTCAATTGAATTGCTTTAAGCAATGTGAAAAAAAGATATTATTCTCTAACAAAGGAGTAATTTGCATTAGCAATACGTTTGGCTTTTGGTGTTTCTATGATTTTTACAGGTTTATTTCATTTAATAGAGATTCATGCAATTATGAAAATGTTATTTTTCAAGTACTTATCAGTACCAGACAGTATGGCTAGTTTCAGCCTAGGGCAATTATCAGCTAATTTGGCATCTATCTTGTAGATTGGTTCCCAAATCATAAGCCTTTTCAGACTAAATAGCATTTATTTTGTGAGTTGTTCACAAGTGCTCATCTGCATGTGTGAAATTTCGCCTCTGATTCTCGTTTCTGAATGTGCATGCTAAGCAAAATTGCAGGGTTGAATCTATTTAATATGTTTCAGCGTCTGACTAACTTATTGTCTTCTGAAGTCATTTTCAAAGTTTTTAACACCCTCAGTTAGGACTTAATTATTTTAGTAGATTCAGATCACCGACTGGCTACACTGTGCCTCAGTTGGGAAGCCTGCACCTTGAATGGGAATGTAGGGAGATTCTGCAGGAAATTCTAGTTCATTTACACACAAACTTACATGTAAGAAAACGAAGGAAAAAACACAATAATCAAACATACAGTTGATTTTCACAGGTTTGGAAAATTATATCTACTTTAGCTGTCATACTTAATATGACATGCCAAGTCTTATAGGGCAGAGTAATCTAAAAACAGATACACCACATATGCATTTTTTTATATATGATACTTCTCAAATTGTGAGTTTAACAACTGAATTCACTTTTAAGGCTATATATGTATATATTTTGTCCTTTAGCATACCTTGGCAAAATACATTAATAATTTATCATAATCTGAACAAAATATACTATTTGTTGCCTTTAATTTTAATACAGAATTTGGTATGTGTATGTGTTTCTATAGGTCTCAATACTTAAAGAAAAATAAATTTTGAGATGTTTTTATTGGTTTTCCAATTTTTATTTAACATAAGTTGTATAATCTGTAACAATGTTTTCTTTATATGTTTTACTCCAAGCAGTGAACACGTTACTTAAGCAATGTTGCTACCTTCATATATTGTTCATATGTACTATATATACTAATACAGTTTTTACAAAATATAGTTTTCATACTTTTATTTTCTGAAAAGTCAGAATGATTATGTGATGTATTTTTAACCTTAACACAATAAAGCAACACAAAAATTCTCTCGCTTTATCAGTAATAATGAGAAAAATTACTTTGAATTAAGTTCATTTTTTTTATTCAGATTTTTAATAGATTTAAGGTGATTCATTCATTAATTTCTGCTTATTGACCCCTGTGGTCAAAAGTGAGTATTTTTAGAGTATCAACAAGGGAGTACAGTTACTTGTTCTGTTATAAGGAGCTTAATAGAACTAACTTAACTGCTTTGGAGTCTAACCATTTGTGTGTCCTTATTAACCGAAGGATCCAAGTATATTAATCTATAAACCAGCGATTGTGTGAGAAGTTTGTTTTGATTTTTGGCATTCGATGAGAATGCAAGCATTTCCTTGCCGAATCCAACTGAACCGATAATCTGCTGGTACCCACAAGCAGTCGTTCTGCTTGTTGAGTTGTTTATAGTTGGCATCATTTCAGGTTGCTGGGCTCCTATACTGTAGTGATTGTAGATCTACTATTCATGCAGTCTAATATTCTCATTAAAAAGCTTTTCCCAAAAAAGTATATTTTTTTAATATTTTATTTATTTCACAGAGAGAGAGAGAGAGCAAGCACAAGCAGAGGGAACAGGAGAGGGAGAAGCAGGGAGCCCGGTGCGGGGCTCAATCCCAGGACCCTGGGATCATGACGTGAGCCGAAGGCAGACGCTTAACCAACTGAGCCAGCCAGGTACCCCACAAAAAAGTATTTCAATTGACATTTGTTTCAAGGTAAGTGCTCCTAGGTTTTGGGTTATCTTGAAGAATATGGTGCATGTCATACAATGGCTGAGTGATTCATTCTTGTACTCCTTGATTTATCAAACTTCAGATGAGCAGCTATTACACTGGACATCTGCAGACTAGTGAAAGAGAGAGGCAGGCATAAGTGAGTTTATTAAATGCAAATATATATGATAAGATATATACAGTGCTCTTTTAGCATGTTATGGATTTTTTTCCCCCAATACTAATATCACTACAAACTTTGAGTGAACTATTGCATTTTCAAGTTGCATAATTCCTTTGCAGTTTAATGATTTTCATAAGTTTACTGCCCATTTTGTGAAGTACCTCTTCCTTTTATTTGTATTCTATTTACTATTCATTATTTTAAACAGGTTCACATACAGTTCAAGATTTAAGTAATTTATTGTATCTATTCAATAATTCTTTTTTGAGTATAATAGCAATAATAATTCTAGTTTGTTTCAATGCATTATTGTTAACTGCTTGTTTGGAAGTTGATTTGCTTCATTTCCTTGTATTTATGGGCTAACTCAAGTTCTTCTGGTATCTCACTGACCCAAAGACCTGAGGATCATCGGCAACTTCAAAATTTCATCTGTGCAGTTCTTTTTCAGTGTCATGTGCATACACTTTTGTCTGTGATTGTGGTATTTGTATTCAATTGTATAATCTTCCCCAGAAAAAAAACACCAACTTTATTTTTGGGAAGTTTCCTTTGTTTCTTATGCATACAACCTTTGGTCTATGATAATGATGATGGTGGTGATGTTCTATTATGCCAGTCTTCTCTTCATAATAATTGCCTCTCCATTCCCCCACCTCACCCTCTTCAACCTGGAGATTTAATTGTTACTGCATTAATTAAGCTTGCTGTAGAAGTTTTTCTCCATGTATCTAGCCCTCCTGAACCTAGTAGATTAGTTGGTCATATTTCCCTTTCCAGAAGCCAACTTTCCTTCAGGTGTGCAGATCAGTGCTATAACATATGAATGGCTTATCTAAAACAACCTTTCTGTGTCACTTAAAATATACAAATTCAAGGGACAGCTAATACTCAAAGGCCTAATATATGAAAAGAATTACGGAAGCTGGTGCTGAATCAGAAAAGGGGCACCAATAAATTGTTATTGGATTTTAGAAGATAAAAAAATCATAATTTTTCCCTAATGGGAACAGATATGAAAAATTAAATTAGAAAGCACTATTAACAATGGAGTTTGAAGGTTGACTATTTGGCATGCAGAGTGCCTCAAAGTCCAGATAAAAGAGAATACCACAAACAAAGACTGAAGCAAACATGCAGAGTAGGGCTCTCAGGTATGAGGAAGATTCATTTTGGCTGGAGTATCGATTAAGACCAAATTTTCCATTGAAAACCAGCTAGAAGGTTAGTTTGGGGCATATTGTAGAAAACCTTTTATGTAAGACCGGCAAGATTTTAATATATTATCTGGTCAATTGAAAGCCAATTCAAATTTTAAATCACATTAATAAAACATTGTACAATGATATGTATTTTGTAAGTTTATATTAAAAATATGATTTCAAAAAATGAGATAAAATACCGGTTATTTAATACATAATTACGTGTATGAGGTCATATCTAAATAAACATGAAGCACTGTTCTGAGACAAGACAAATGGCAGAAATAATGGGTATGTATGTGCATGGCCAAGAATTAGTAGCAAAAGAAAAAAATGAATTGTCATAAAATATTATGCACACAACCAGGAAAACAGCAGCTGTTTGACCATTTTATACAACATGGTGAGGAACCACAGAGCACAGGGAACAATAGACAATTCTAAATACGTAAAAGATAAAAAGATAGAAAGATAGATGTCAGAGATTTCATGAAATAGATTTTGATGTGTTAAACAATAGTGACTGTAGTTAGGTTTTTGAAGGTGTGACAGGAGACTGAACTTCATTTCTTAGTAGTTCTGACTTAGAATGAAGATTGCAAGTTGAAAACCTTCCAAGCTGTCTGTGGCTTCCTGGCTCTGGATTCACTCAGAAATAATAATGTAGACTATTTCATTGTAATAGAAAATAAAATGGAAGGAGGTGGAAAGATGGTACCAAGATAATAAGAGCTTCTTCATTATTCACTGAAGTTTGTAGTAATTATACTTGAAGAGAGATGCTTTTATACTATAAACTCACCTTTCTTGGCAAAGCCCCATTCTTTTCTTGGACCTAAGGCACTTGAGACTAAAAGAGATGAATGTGCTCCCATTTTGAAACTTCACCGATGTGCATTCTGCTTAGAAATTTTATAGTCTGACAAATCTCACTTCTTACAATCTGATTTACTTTACCATATATCATTTTATTTTATCTCCATTTGACAGAAGATTTTTTTACATGTTCATTTTATAATTGGCATATGGCCCAAATAAGTTTTATGAAAAAATAATAGACAGGATCTTCAGAGTTTTTAATTAGGTCAAGTCAATTTTCTCTTCTTCTTAAGCCAAAGGCATCATTATTAGAAAGTGCCTAATGTGATACAGGATTTCAAAAGCAGTACAATCGATGGCTTTTCCATTGTCAGGGAATAATAGGGCTGAAGCTTAATTACATTTCAAAAATGAACAGCAAAAAAATCTCAAGGTACAGTAGCCTTTTATCACAGGCTTTCTGAGGTCAAAATTTATAAAAGTAGAGATAAAAATCAGTCGATTTTCTCTGAATGTTTAGTATATATTGTAGACTCATCAGTCCTTTGGTATAAAGGGCTATATAATGTGATGGTCCAATGCTGTGAAGTCATTATGACTTCAAATAGGTAGATGTTATTTGATTTTAAATAACATTTTTTTGTGTCCCTTTATACTCATAGAAAGCTTAATTCACCTAAAATGCTTTTACCATAGTGCTTTCAGTGTTGCACTTTGTTATATTCCTTTTACTGCAGAAAATTTGAAACAATGTACTATAAAATCCCCAATGTGCACTAAACGGGATTCAACCACCATTAAAAAAAAAAAAAAAAAGTTACACTTGGCCAAAATTTAGTCCATTTAAGATAATTTCCTAAATTAATGTAATTGAAAGCTGTAGTGATAAGCTGCTGCCTTTTAATATTTGTAGTATTACTACTAGTAAAATCCTATATAGAAATCCCCTAATTATTTAAATGTACTCACCAAAATACCTCACATGCTGTATCTGTTACAGATTTTAGACACAATGTAGTTACTCCTCTTGTGTAGATAAGGAAATTGAGGCTAACAATATTAAATGCCTTGCCCAAGTTTATACAACATGATTAGTAAGCATGTGTCTTTTTGTGTGTATGTTTAATAGGAAAGATGAGAGAAAGACTTCCTTAAGACTTGAACTCAGTCCTGTGATATTTGTCTGTGAACATTTCAATCCAAATAGAAATCATTATCCCTTGGGGGAAATGAAAAAACAAATGGAGAATCTGTCTCTGATCTGAAGGGAGAGCCTGCTTAGAATTTTCTGTAAAGCATAAAGAGAAAGCTATCTGCTCAGTAGCACTGTAGCTGTAGCTGATTCTTCCAAATGGTGGTGTTTTTGAAGATGTAGAGATAAACCAGGAGTTTGCATGTCTGATTTACTGCAAAGATTTAATTTTAACACACACACACACATAATATAAAAGCTTTATATATACATATAAATATATATATAATATATATATGTTTGAGTGAGCATCAGACTCTCCTTGCCTTGCAACCCCGAAGTTTGCTTCCCCCTTTGCTTCCTTCTCACCTGACACTTGTCAATTTCTCTAGCTTCTCTAGAAAAACAAGTGTCAGACAGCCTCTTCCTTTCATTACTAGAATCATAAAGTAACATCTCAAAAGTAGATTATACTTTTCCAGAGGAAAGTTGTTACAAATAGTATAATTTTCCTAAAGACTTTGATAAAATGTCATAAAAGAAATGATAAATGTACGTAATATTGGTAAATATTAATGATACAAGTTCAGAAAAATAGGCATATATACACATTAGGCTTGTATGTGTGTGTGTGTGTGTGTATCCAAAATAAAGTTAAATATTTAAAATTGCTTTATTTTTAAATGTATTTTTTTAAAATTGTCCTACAAATATAGAAAATTAAGTACACAGAATTCAGAGAAGCAAAACATCATAAAAATTGCCATCCTCATCATATGTTTATGAAAAAGACTTGTTGAATGAAACAAGAATCATAAGATGCAACAATAAAAATTTTGAGTCTCACAGTGCCGTTTAAAATACCAAATGCTAAAAGTATCCTTCATCTTACATGATAACATGTGTGAGCCTCTTGATTCTTATACTTGCTCTAAAATAATTTAAGTTTCTCTGGTCACTTTACGAGGCAAAATTGTCCCAATTCAATAAAAATGCCTAGTGTCATGTAATAATCAAAATTTGAAACTAATTTCACTTTAAATTATCTTGTCTTTCCTAGATGAGGCTAATATTTACTGAAATCTCTGTTACAGAAGCTTCTTGCTCAGAATCACTTCAATTTTAAAGGTCAAAAGTCCTTGCACAGGTTCCATATCTTGTTCCACAAGTCATACACAGACTTGTCACATCGGCAGAAAGCTGTGCAGCCATTTTCTAAAGAAGCCTCTCCTTTCATGCTACCCCAATGCTTTAGCCAGTCTTCCTCTTTTAGTTTGCTTAAATGTGTTCATGCCTCAGAATACTGTGTCCATCAACTGCAGCAGACATATAACAAGTTAAATTGTTATGTGCCTGTATACAGCTAGAATTACAGGAACATTTTCTTTAAAATGGAGTGCAACGTCTATTGAAATTTAAATAAAACATATTTAAAAAGCATCATTTAAAAGTTAAAAAGGAAAAGAAATATTATACTTATACATTGATTCTGTGTATTTCCTGTATTTTCAAGAACTCCTTTTTTAGTTCTTCCTTTTGTGAAATTTCTTCAAATATCACTTTTATTTTTTTCATCTTCAGAAATCATGCTTATTATTTTTATGACTTTGATTTTTTTTCAACTTTGAAAATTTTCTAATATAGAAAATCTAAATGTAATGTGTTGCATGCCTGTGTATCCTCTAGAGTCAAACATTATTATTTTGTTTGATTATTCCCTTTATCCCATCATTTTCTTCTGAACCACTTGAAAGTATGTTGCAGGTCTGTACCAGACCCAGATTTTGAACATTCCAGAACTTCTCATTCCCTTTCTCAGACCTCAACTCTTGCTGGGGTTCCTGACCAAAATAGCCTTGGCTAAGGCTCATGCTGTTTTCACAGTTGTCAAGTTGTGGACACTGATGCTACCGTAGACCTAAGAGTCCCATGCCTCAGTGCTTGTGAGGAGGGACCACTGTGCCTGCTCCCTGGCTGGATGGGACTGCAAAGATTCTGGCTTCACTATATCCTGCCTGGCGGTCAGGTGATACAACCTGGGAATGAGGCAGAGTTAGGTTTTTGATAAAAAAAATTAAAAAAAATCAAATAAAAAAATTTTTTTTTGATTTTGATAATGAGACACAGGAACAAGGAGGAGAAAGCAACTGATGAATTTATTTTCTTCTCCCTATTTTCCCCTCACAGACTAGTTCAAGATGTGGTAATTTGTACAGCCTCTCTGAAGGTGGCCTGTGCAGCCAAACAACCAAGCTGTGGAACTGTGGCCAGCTCAAGAATGCAGGTCCTCAAATCACTGTCCCTCTTTCCTTGCCTCATTTCTCCATTGCTCTCATGCTTGCGTTTCTGAAATCACACACCCCCCCCCAATTCAGTGTTAGCACATAGGATATTTTCCTTAGGCTCTGTTTTCTAGGCAATGATATAATTGGTGCCAGGAATGGCACTGTAAAGTAGAAGCTCAGGGATGGATTTCAAAGTTGGGCTGTTTTTCATTCTGAAGGCAGTAGAAACCACATTGCTGTTGGTGAAGGGATGGTAACAATCCCTCATATTCAGTGACATCATGATGGCGCAGAGGTCAGAAACACATAGTGGGAGATCAGTGTCTGCTACAAGTGACGGTCCAGTCTAATGCAACTATAACTACAAAGATATGAGTGTAGTGTGGTTTGTTTCTTTCTGCTGGGTGGACAGTGATGAATAAGCCATAAGAGATGGGAAGAACTAATGGTTGAATAGCTTGCCATCTCGTGTCTACACGTATTATAGCTTCATACAGTCTTTCTGGAGACACCTTGTAAGACAGATCAACCAGCTCTAGTTTTCTGCAAAGCTATGTCTCAAATATTTAATTCACTCCCTTGAATTTGCTTGTCCTCCCTACCTCACTTTCATTTCCTCTCATGCTTTCTACCTTGCCCTCAATAAAATATTACCCTGTCTATATTTGTCTCAGCTCCTAGACAGCTGTTTTCTAGGTAGCATGAGTTAAAAGAAGACATCATGATTCCTCAGCAGGCATCTCTAAAAAAGCAAGACCTTCTTCTGCATAACCACAGTATCAATATCACAGCAAAGGAGATCTCTGACCTAGTGTATATCTCCTAGAATATCTTTCCCAGCTATATTTTTAATATCAGTATACAACCAATATTCACACACTGCATTTGTTTATTGTGCCTATTTAGGTTCTGTTAATCTAAAACACCCCTTCCCCTTTTATGGGATTGATTTTTGAAATATTCAAGCTAGTATTTTTGAATGCTTCCTCACCGTGATATTTACTTTGTGCCTCTGTGTTCTTTTGAATAAGGCAAGCTTCCAGAATACCTGAATATGTGGATCTTTATTCTGAGATAACAGTACATACACTAGTTTGCCTAATTTTCCACAAACCATTCAGTAAATTAGTTTAGAGAGGAACTCTTTCATTTTTGCTCCTTGTTATTAGGCTCACTTTTAGAGATGTGACAGTTCTTTATAAGGTCAGTATTCCTCAGGTATTCTGTCACATTTGTCACTGCTGTCTTTTATAAAAGTCTTCAAATTTGGAGCATTTCTTAGTCTTTTGTGGAAAATTTACTGTCTTTTTCACAGTACTAAATTCAGGGTGTGTTTTAGAGAATAGCTTTTTAAATTGTGCTCTATGTATTGGTTACTATACTTTTTCTTTCTTTCAGATTGCAGAATCTAACAGAAAACTCTTTTGTATTGATAGATCCACTTATATTCTCTCCATTGTTGTGGGTTAATACTTTAGTTGCAATTAATTTACTACCATCTAATGAGCTTTCAAAAAGGAAAGGTTAAGAATATCATTTATAAAAATGTGACCTAAAAGTTGTACTTATCACATCTGCTTGTATCATTTGGCACAAACTTAATCAATGGTCATATATAGCTACAATGGAGCCTGAGAAGGTCATTCTCCAGCTGGAGAACACTGCAAGAAAAGCCAAATTGTTCTATTGCAAGAAGGAAGAATGAATCATGGAATGATTAGTGTTCTTAGTAACACAGTTTCTCCTAAATTTCAGAGACCTTCAGAGCATGTTTAAGGATCTTAAAAGGGGGGCGTCTGGGTGGCTCAGTGGGTTAAAGCCTCTGCATTTGGCTCAGGTCATGATCTCAGGGTCCTGGGATCAAGCCCCACATCAGGCTCTCTGCTCAGCAGGGAGCCTGCTTCCCCCTCTCTCTCTGCCTGCCTCTGTGCCTACTTGTGATCTCTCTCTCTCTGTCAAATAAATAAATACAATCTTTAAAAAAAAAAAAAGGATCTTAAAAGGGTTTACATTTGTTACCTTCTCTAGTTTGTGGATGTCAGTTGTCCTAAACTAGGATCATTTTGTATGTCCTCTCTATTATATTCTTTCTAATTATCTAAGTCATGTCATCTCTTATTTCTGACAGTGAATGTTTCAAAGTTTTCTTTAATGGCAGTGCGATAAATGGAATGTTTGCGTTCTTCACAAAATCATATATTAAGTCCTAATGTCCAATATAATGGCATTAGGGAAGTAGCAACTCTGTAATTTGGTCTAATATATTTCATAATTCTCTAATTTGTTCCTTTGGAATTTCATTTTTTTCCTTAATCCGAACTCACCTTTTCATCTCATTTTGTTGTTTTATCATCTTACTAGACCTCTAGGTTTAGCGAACTTATTTTTTTTTTAATTTTATTTCTTTATTTGCCAGAGAGAGAGAGAGAGCATAAGCAGAGGGAACAGGAGGCAGAGGGAGAGGGAGAAGCAGGCTCCCCACTGAGCAGGGAGCCTGATATAGGGCTTGATCCCAGGACTCTGGGATCATGACCTGAGCTGAAGGCAGAGGCTTAACTCACTGAGCCACCCAGGTGCCCCTTTCTTTTTAAGTTTCTCTTCAGTATTTCATCTGTAGAAATTTACTTTTTTTTTTCTTTTTTTCTCCATCATTGTATATTTTCTTTTGCATTTGGTCTGTTTTCTAATTTTATAACAGAAATTGCTTAATTTGAAAATTTATTTTTACCTTTAAAGATATTCTTATATTTGCATTATGCCACACACTTTCTTTTTAATATTTTCCAGATTAACATGGTAAGCTTTGTTCAGATCTTCAAATTACTCTGATGTAATGTGTGTATATCCCACATGATATGCTTCCCAGTGTAACCGAGAACTCCTTACTCCGTGAGTAACAGTTTGGGTATTGGGTGTTGTGTTGTGCATTGTATGTCACTGTGAAGAAGCAAGGGTAAAAAGAGGGGAAAAGACCATCAGGTGTTGTGTGCAGTCCTTTCTAGCAGAGTTGAATAATGATGTAGTAGGCTGAATTATGCCCTTCCCAAATTCTCTTTGGAGAGTTAGGGGAATTAGGCTGAAGTCCTAAGACTGTTGCTCAGAATGTGGCTATATGTGGAGATAGGGTCCTTAAAGAAAAAACTAGTAAAAATGAATCCACTAAGGTATGCTCTAATCCAAAATAACTCTTGTCCTTATAAGAAGAGATTACAACACAGGCACACAGAGAGGAAAGACTATGTGAAGACAGAGAAGGCGACTATCTACAAAGCTAAAGAGAGAGGGCTTGGAAGAAACCAAACCGTGGGACACTTGGATCTCAGACTTATAGCCTCCAGAATTTTAAGAAAAATTTCCACTGACAAAGCCACCAGGCTGTGGTATTTTTTTTGGCAGTCCAGCAAACTAATAGAAATGCTTTCTGGTTTCTCTTTGGAGGTTATATATATGAGATAAGCGGTGGATTGTTTAGTCAATCATACTGGGTAAATTATCTTCCTGTGAATGTGTACAGTCTTGTGGTTTAGAAATTCAGCTCAGTTCACTACGGAGAAATGAAAAAATGATTTTTTTTCTTGCCTCTGATAAAATGCTCATATCCTGTCACAGGAACATCTAATACAAAAGATTTTTTGAATCTTTCTTGGCCTGCCAACTCTTCCATTGTGCATGCTTATGTTTAAATTCTAGCATTCCGGTTTCAATTTTCAGAGATACAGCTCTTCTCAGAATTAAATGCATAGCCAGGGTGGCGTCCTCTATTCTCTCTCATGCGCACACTCTCTTTGTCTTTTTTCTTGAATTTCTTAAATTTCAAATTGAAATCTCATTTCATTACTACATTGATTGCTGCTTTTAAAGTTTTCTTCATTTAATTAGCCTTAATATCTTTAGTCTCTTTGAGCTGCTACAACAAAATACCATGACTGAATAGATTATAAATAACAAAAGTTTTTTTTTCATTCCCTGGAAACAGGGAAGTCTAAGATTGAGGAGCCAACATGGTCATGTTTTGGTGAGGATTCTCCTCCTGGTTCACATAGCTGGCACTTTCTTGCTTAATACTCACATAGTGGAAGGGGCTAGGGAGCTCTGTGGAGCTTCTGTTATAAGGGCACTAATACCAACCATGAGGGCTCCACCCTTATGGACTAAGCTCCTCCCAAAGGCCCCGCCTCTTCATGCCATCATTTTGGAGATAAGGATTTCAATGCATGAATTTGGAGGGGAACACAAACCATTCAGACCATAAGAATTATGCTTATATTTTAAAATGGTAAAAGCAGGGAGCATATTGTAGAATTCAACCAGAAATAAGTTAGAAATATCATTTAAAATACAACTTTATTGCATCAAAGTCTTTACCTATTAGTTACTTTTGCTGTAATTAATATCAAATATTAGTTGACTTCAATTTTGCCTTCTTAGAAATTTGCTATGATTGGATGGAGTAGCTACTATCTCTTTCAAATTTCTCCAAGGGAGTGAACTGATCCTTTTTTTTTCTTTCCAGGAAACAGAGTTGTTCAAAATCATTCTTCTGACTTTAGAATTACACTTAAACTAATGGATTTAATAAATATTTTTCTGTTGTCAGTACTGATGGCAGTGTTTTTCCCCAGTGGAAGTGATTTTTTACAGTCAGGGCTGACCCAATATCCTTTTTTCTTTATCACTTTCCACTTCCATAGGTTATTCAAAGTTACAGGCACTACTACTTCTCAGTTTCAGGTCAAAGCAGCTCCACCAAAAAACAGTATATCCTATTAAACCACTCTTTCTGGGTCATTACTTCTGCAGGCTTCCTGCTCTCCAAGTGTTTGCAATTTCACTGAAATGACGTAGAAAACTTGGCCATGTGACCAGCCCGGGATCTTTATAAAAGGAGCTTCAAACACCTCTCACATGTGGTCTTAACTATTAACAGGCAATATCCTCACTACACATCTTGCCTCAGGTGGTACTCAGATGTTGGTGAAATATCCCCCAAAAGAGAATTCTTGAGTTGTCGATGAAAGCAGGAAACTTAGAACCTGTTTGTGTGACTAGGTAATTTTCTCTTTATTATTACTTAGAGGCAGAGTATTTGGAAGTATTTTGGTCATTAGAGCAAGTCTAGAATTCTGGGAGAAATAGCTTACACTTTTCGCAAATTAGGTAAGCAATGCATGCATTCATACTTAGTTCACATGATTTTTTTTTTAAAGATATATTTATTTTAGATAAAGATAGTGGGAACGGGAAGAGGGGCAGAGAAAGAGGGAAAGAGAGAAACCCAAGCAGACTCAGAGCCAAACATGGACCTGACATGGGGTTTGATGCCACGACCCTGAGGTCAGGGCCCAAGCCGAAACCAAGAGTGGTTCGCTTAACTGATTGAGTCACCCAGGGACCCCAGTTCACATGATTTTATACTGGTACTCAAGGCCCAGCAACATCTGTCAAAATTACAAAACAATCACATTTTTTTGGTGACTTTGAAAGCTGTAAAATTTGAAATGGGAATATTGGTAGAAATAATGACCATGATTCTTGGCAGTAATTCTAACTACTGAAATTTAAAATAGACAAGTATCTGAACAGTGAGAGATCGTCACTGTAAAATTTATAATAAAAATTTTATTGTAAAATTTTAATAAAATTTTCCTTATTAAGTAAAACAGTAATAGGAAAAGGAAAATTGAAAAAAGGGAAATGTTTGTACTCTGCTGTTTGTGTGTCTATAAATTAAAGAGATTTAATTTGATTTAACTGAGAAAATGTTTTCTAAATAAACTAAAAATTCAGGTTAAAATATTTTTACTATTAATGGGAGGCAAAATGACCTTAAAGCCAAACTGGAAAGATCCAAATAATAACCACACATAAGTGAAAGATAAAATTATCTTGGATTTCCAGCTTCATATATGTAATTAGAATTAGAAGTTAGAGACTAATTACCTGAATTAGGGTGCATGCGATTTCGCTTTATTACGGTAAAAGAAGGAGACTGAAACTCCTAGTTCTTCTGATTTCCTTCCAATTAGTTGTGGTATTTACGGCAAATCACATTACCACCTTGGTCACAGGTTACTAATCTTTCCTTTTTTTTTTTTTTTAAAGATTTTTTATTTATTTATTTGACAAAAAGAGAGATTACAAGTAGGCAGAGAAGCAGGCAGAGAGAGAGGGAGAAGCAGGCTCTCCGCTGAGCAGAAAGTCCGATGCAGGGTTGGATCCCAGGAATCTGAGATCATGACCTGAGCTGAAAGCAGAGGCTTTAAACCACTGAGCCACCCAGGTGCCCCAAAGATTACTAATCTTTCTTCTTTTTTTTTTAAATTTTTTAATTAACACATAGTGTATTATTTGCCCCAGGGTACATGTCTGTGAATCATCAGGCTTACACATTTCACAAGACTTACCATAGCACATACCCTCCTCAATGTCCATAACCCAGCCACCGTATCCCTACCCGCCCCTACCCCCCAGCCACCCTCAGTTTGTTTCGTGAGTTTAGGAGTCTCTTATGGTTTGTCTCCTTCCTGATCCCATCTTGTTTCATTTCCCTCCCCCACCCCCCACGACCACCCACCCTGCCTCTCGA
>CM052895.1:69213486-69229798 GCA_028534135.1 Potos flavus | reverse complement strand
TTCTGGTCTATGTTCCTTTTAGGCTCTCTCTTTGCTTAGAGGACCCCTTTCAATATTTCCTGTAGGGCTGGTTGGGTGTTTGCAAATTCTTTTAGTTTTTGTTTGTCCTGGAAGCTTTTTATCTCTCCATCTATTTTCACTGACAGCCTAGCTGGATATAGTATTCTTGGCTGCATATTTTTCTCATTTAGTGGTCTGAATATATCATGCAAGTCCTTTCTGGCCTGCCAGGTCTCTATGGATAGGTCTGCTGCCAATCTAATATTTCTGCCTTTGTATGTTACAGACTTCTTGTCCTGAGTTGCTTTCAGGATTTTCTCTTTGTCACTAAGACTTGTAAGTTTTACTATTAGATTATGGGGTGTAGACCTATTTTTATTGATTTTGATGCTTGTTCCCTTTGCCAAATTGGGGAAATTCTCTACAATAATTTGTTCCAATATACCTTCTTCCCTTCTCTCTCTTTCTTTTTCTTGTGGGATCCCAATTATTCTAATTTTGTTGCGTCTTATGGTATCACTTATCTCTCGAATTCTCCCCTCATGGTCCAGTAGTTGTTTGTCAATCTTTTTCTCAGCTTCTTTATTCTCTGTCATTTGGTCTTCTATATCACTAATTCTCTCTTCTGCCACAGTTATCCTAGCAGTAAGAGCCTCCATTTTTTATTGTACCTCATTAGTAGCTTTTTTTTATTTCAACTTGGTTAGATTTTAGTTCTTTTATTTCTCCAGAGAGGAATTTTATTTCTCCAGACAGGGATTCTCTAATATCTTCCATGCTTTTTTTGAGCCCAGCTAGCACCTCAATAATTGTCATTTTGAACTCTATTTCTGACATATTACTAATGTCCGTATTGATTTTGTCCCTAGCCATCAGTACTGCCTCTTGTTCTTTTTCTTGTGGTGAGTTTTTCTGCCTTGTCATTTTATTGAGATAAGAATAGATGAATGAGAGAACAAAATACTAAAAGGGTAGCAATGACTGCAGAAAAATCAGAAGAGAGCCAAAACCAGAGGTTGAAGAAAAAGGGGAGGGGGGAGAAGAAATAAAATAAAATAAAAAAGAGGAAAAATATATATATATATATATATTAGACTTGTGATTAGAACAAGAGCCCTACACCTGATTTTGGGTGTTTCTGGTCTGTTAGAAGTAACTACCTCCCAAAATTTTAAAGAAAGAAAAACTTATATACAAAAATAAGGGTAAACACTATGAAGGGATAGAATATGAGTGTAAAGTTGAAAATTAAAAAAGATTCTAAAAAAGGGATTGATGAGGGATTGGTTGAAAAAAGAAAGAAAAAAGGAAAAAAGAGGAAAGAATGTGATCAGGATGGTGACTAGAACCAAGCCGTGTACTAGATTTAGGGTATATTTTAATCTATTAGAAGAAATTGTATCCCAATTTAAAGAAAAAAAACCCCTATATGTATACAAAAAATAAGGTTAAATACAATGAGGATATAAAATATGAATGTAACAGTGAAAATTAGAAGATATTTCTTAAAAGGTATTGATAAGATACTAGTTAAAAATTGTTAAAATAGGAAAGAGGAAAATAAAATAAAAAAATAAAATAAAATAAATTTAAAAAAATTATATCTGAAAGACTAAAGGATCATGGGGGAAAAAGCCATGAATTCTATGTGTTGCTTTTTCCTAACTCTGGAATTCCGCAGTTTTCATTGATCAGTGAACTTGGTCTTGGCTGGATATTCTTGCTGATCTTCTGGGGGAGGGGCCTGTTGCAGTGATTCTCAAATGTCTTTGCCCAAGGCGGAATTGCACAGCCCTTGCTAGGGGCCAGGCTAAGCAATCTGCTCGGGTTTGCTCTCGGGAGCTTTTGTTCCCTGAAAACTTTCCGTACAGCTTTGGAGGCCGGGAATGAAGATGGCGGCCTCCTAATCTCCAGCCCGTAGGAGCCGAGAGCTCAGGGCCCTGCTCCTCAGTGCACCCTCAGAGAAAAGCAGTCAGGCCCTCCCGTCTCCCTGGTCTCCGGCTGCACTCTGAGCTCACCCAGCCTGCGACCGAGCATTTCTATCTCTGGCGCACAGCCCCGTTTGGAGTCTCCAAACCCAGCAGATTCCTGCAGCGTGCTCCCATGCCACTCCTCCCAAAGGAGGAAGGAAGGGGTCTCTCTGGATCTGCCTCTTGTGGGGTCCCTGCTCGCAGAGCAGTGGCCTGACTGTGCCTTGGATCACAGTGTAAGGTAAGCCCGAGCTGGTAGCCCACTGTTCAGCTCGGTCTCTGCCCTTGGCTTCCCCGCTCTGATACCTGGGAACTCTGCCACCCTCAGACACCTCCGGTCTTCTGTGACCCCATGGGTCCTGAAAACACACTGTCCCTGAGAAGGCTCCACCCCCTGCTTAGCTTCTGGAGTGACATCCCTCAGTGGAGCAGACTTCTAAAAGTTCTGATTTTTTGCTATGCTGCTCTGCGGCTTGCCGAGAGCTGGCCCCTCCCCCCCGTGGTCTATCTTCCCGTCGCTTTGGATTCACTTTTCCACACGTCCTACCTTCCGGAAAGTGGTTGATTTTCTGTTCCTAGAATTGCTGTTCTTCTTCTCTTCTATCTCTTGTTGACTTTATAGGTGTTTAGAGTGGTTTGATAACTATCTAGCTAAACTTCTGGGATCTGATACTATCTCAGCCTTCTACTCCTCTGCCATTTTACTACTACTCCTTTTTTTGTTATTGTTCTTATTTTTGTTTTAGATTCCACATATAGGAGAGATCATATGTTATTTGTCATTCTTTGACTTATATCTCTTAGCTTAATTCCCTCAAGGTCCACCCAAGTTGTTATAAATGACAAGATTTCATTCTTTATTATGGCCAAATAACATTCTATTGTGTTTTCTTTATCCATTCACCCATCAATGGACATAAGTGTCCATTGATGGGTGAATGGATAAAGAAAATGGACACTTACATGGACACTTACGTGGTTTCCATATCTTGGCTATTGTAAATAATACTGGCTATTTATATTATTATAAATAAATACTGAAATGAACATAGGGATGTGCATATTATTTCAAGTTAGTGTTTTTGTCTTCATCAGATAAATATCCAGTAATGTAAGTGCTGTATCATATGGTAGTTCCATTTTTAATTTTTAAGGATATTCTATACTGTTTTCCATAGTGGCTGCACCAATTTACACTTCCACTGAAATGCAAAAGGGTCCCCTTTTCTTCACTTCCTGGCTAGCATGTTTTTATCTTTTGATAATAGTCATTCTAAGTGAGGTGATACCTCATTGTGGTTTTGTTTTTCATTTCCCTGATGATTAGTTATGTTCAGTATCTTATACCTATTGGTGATCTGTATGTCTTCTTTGGAAGAATGTGTATTAAGATCATCTGTCCATTTTTTAACCAGTTTGTTTTTATTTACTATTGAGTTGTATGACTTCTTTGTACATTTTAGCTATATATTAGCCTTCCTCAGATAAATGATTTGAAATTATTTTCTCCCATTCAGTAAGTTGCCTTTTCACTTTGTTGATTGTTTCCTTTGCTGTACAGAAGCTTGTCAGATTAATGTTATACTGTATATTTATTTTTGCTTTTGGTGTCAGATTCAAAAAATCATTGCCAAGACCAATCAAGGAGATTACCACCTACCACCTATGTTCTCTTCTGGGAGTTTAAGGTTAAGGTCTTAGGTTCAAATCTTTAATCTATTTTGAGTTCATTTTTATGTGTGATATTAGATAGGGGACCTTGTTTTTTGTTTTGTTTTGTTTTTGCTTTTGTTTTGTTTTTGTTTTGTTTTTGCCTGTGGTTGTCCAGTTTTTCCCAATACCATTTATTGAAAAGATTGTCCTTTCTCCATCGTGTATTTTTTACTCCTTCGTCACAAATTAATTGATCATATATGTTTGGATTTATTGCTGGACTGTCTATTCTGTTACTTTGATCTATGTGTCTGTTTTTATGCCAATACTGTACTGTTTTCATTACTATAGCTTTATAATATAGTTTGAAATCAGGTAGTGTGATGTCTCCAGCTTTGTTCTTTTTTAAGATTGCTTTGGCTATTAGGGGTCTTTTGTGGTTCCATACAAATTTTAAAATTGTTCTATTTCTGGGGTGCCTGGGTGGCTCAGTGGGTTAAAGCCTCTGCCTTCAGCTCAGGTCATGATTCAGGGTCCTGGGATCGAGCCCCGCATCGAGCTGTCTGCTCAGCAGGGACTTGCTTCCCCCTCTCTCTCTGCCTGCCTCTCTGCCTACTTGTGATCTCTCTCTCTCTCTCCCTCTGTCAAATAAATAATAAATAAAATTTAAAAAAATTGTTCTATTTCTTTGAAAAATGCCACTGGAATTTTGATAGGGATTCGATTGAATCTTTATATTGTTTTGGATAGTACAGACATTTTAACAATATTAATTTTTCCAATCCATGAACATAGAGTATATTTTTATTTATTTCTGTCTTCATTTTGTTTTACTAGTATATTTTTTGTTTTGCTTTGTTTTTAGTTTCAATATACAGATCTTTTACCTCCTTGGTTAAATTTATTTTTAGGTATTTTACTTTTTGATGCAATTGTAAATGGGATTGTTTTCTTGATTTCTTTTCCTGATATTCCATTATTACTGTAAAGATATGCAACAGATTTTTATGTATTGATTTTGTATCCTGCAACTTTACTGAATTATTTTGTTCTACTAATTTCTGGATGGAATCCTTAGAATTTTCTATATAATACTATGTCACCACAAATAACGAGTTTTAATTCTTTCTTTCCAATTTAGACAACTTGTATTTTATTTTCTTGCTTAGCTGTTCTGGTTAGACTTTCTTAATGTGGTATATCACATTAATTTGCAAGTATTCAGTCCCTGGAATAAATCATAATGACATGTGACCATTTTAAAGTATTGTTGAATTTGGTTTGCTAATATTTTGCTGAGGATTTTTGCATTTATATTCATCAGGAATATTGTCCTATAATGTTTTTGTGTGTGTGGCATCCTTGTCTAATTTGTATCAGGGTAATCCAGGACTTATAAAATGTGTTTGGAAGAGTTTCCCTGTCTTCCCCTTTTTTAGAAGAGTTTGAGAAGGATTCATATTAATTCTTCTTGGAATGTTCGATAAAATTCACCAGTGAAGTCATTTGGCTTTTGACTTTTTTTTTTGTTTTGATGGAAAATTTTTGATGACTGATTCAAGTCTCCTTGCTAGTAATCAGTGTTCAGATTTCTACATGATTTAGTCTTGATAGTTTGTATGTTTCTAGGAATTTATCCATTTCTTCTGATTGTCTAATTTATTTGCATATATTGTTCATAGTAGTCTCTTATGATTTTTTGTATTTCTGTAGTATCACTTGTAACATCTCCTCTTCCATTTGTGATTCCATTTACTTGAGTCCAGTCTCTTTTTTCTTGGTGAGTCTAGCTAAAAATTTGTCAATTTTGTTTATGTTTTCAAAGAACCAGCAAGGGTGCGTGTGGGTGGCACAGTTGGTTAAGCATTCAACTCTTGATTTTGGCTTGATTTTGGCTCAACCCTGATGCCAGGGTCCTGGGAGCAAGTCCTGCATCAGGCTCTGTGCTCTGCATTGCTGCTTGGGATTCTCTCTCCCTCTCACTCTGCTCCTCCACCCCCTCAATAATAAATAAATAAACCTTAAAAAAAAAAAAAAAGGAACCAGCTTTTAGTTTCATTGATCTTTTCTCTTGTCTTTTTAATCTCTAGTTCATCTATTTCTGTTTTCATATATATATATATATATATATATATATATATATATATGGAAAATTTATATATATATAAATTTCTACTAAGTTCGAGCTTCATTTGCTCCTCTTTTTCTATCTCCTTTGGGTATAAAGTTGGTTGTTTGAAACTTTTCTTGTTTCTTGAGATAGACAGTTATCACTATAAACTTTTCTTTTAGAACAGTTTTTACTGCATCCCATAAATTTTGGTATGTTACATTTCTGTTTTTGCTTGTCTCGAGGTACTTTTTTTGTTTCTCTTTTGATTTCCATTTGACCCATTGGTTATTCAGTAGCATGTTGTTTAATCTCCACATATTTGTGAATCGTCCAATTTTCTTCTTATAATTAATTCCTAGTTTTACATCATTGTACTTAGGAAAAGATGCTTGATATAATTTCAATCCTCCTAAATTTATTACAGTGTATTTTGTGGCCTAATATATGATCTATCTTGGAAAATGTTTCATGTACACTTGAGAAGAATATGTATTATGTGTTGTTGGATGGAATGTTCTATAAATATCTGTTAAGTCCATATGGTCTAACATGTCATTTAAGGCTGATGTTTTCTTACTAAATTTCTGTCTGGATGATCTATTCATTGATGGAAGTAGTTACCAAAGTTCCCTATTATTATATTTTTGTCCATTTCTTTATTAGGTCTTTTAATATTGGCTTTATTTATTTGGGTACTCATATGTTTGGTGTATAAATATTTACAAATTTTATATCTTCTTGTTGGATTGACCCTTTATCATCATGTGATACCCTTGTTAGTCTCTTATTACAGTTTTCTTTTAAAGCTTGTTTTGTCTAATATAGGTATAGCCATTCCAGCTTTCATTTGGTTTCCATTTTTATGAAATATCTTTTTCCACTCCTTCATTTTCAGTCTGTATGTATCCTTGCATCTACAGTGTGTGGTTTAAAGGCAGCACGTAAATGAGTCTTGTTTTTTTATCCATTCAGCCACTGTGTCTTTTCATCAGAGAATTTAGCCCAAATATATTCAAAGTAATTAATGATAGGTATATGCTTATTGCCATTTTGCTGATTGTTTGCTAACTGCTTTTGTAGTTCCTCTGTGTTTCTTTCTTCTTTTCTTATTCTCTTCCTTTGTGATTTGATGACTTCCTTTAGTGGTATGCTTATATTCCTTTCTGTTTATCTTCTGTGTATTTACTGTAGGTTTTACTTTATGGTTGCCATGAGACTTACATATATAACAACTTATAACATTTTTAAGTTTATTTTATTTTAAATTGATACTAGTTGTATGTCATCAGTCTACTACCTTTATTATATATGTACTTTTCTAGTGAGATTTATTCTTTTATATGTGTTCTCGTTCCTAATTAGCATCCTTTCTTTTCAGCTTAAGGAAGTCCCCTTAATATTCCTTATAAGGCCAGTTTAGTGGCAATAAACTCCTTTAGATTTGCTTATATGGAAAATTCTTTAATATCTCCTTTAATTCTAAACAATAACTTTGCCAGGTAGACTATTCTCAGTTGAAATTTTTTTCTTTCAGCCCTGACTATATTGTGCCATTCCCTTCTAGCTACAGATTTTGTGCTAAAAAACTACATAACAAGTTGTTCTTATCTTGCTACTTTTAATATTTTCTTTAGCTTTTGACATTTTAATAATAATATATCTTGATTTGGGTCTCTTTGGATTCATCTTCTTTGGATGTTTCTTCGATTCCTGGATGTAGATGTGTTTCCTTCCCCAAGTTAGGGAAGTCTTCTACCATTATTTCTTCAAATAAGATTTCTGCCCCTTTCTCTCTGTCTTCCTCTGGGAGCCCAATAATGTGAATGTTAGTCTGTTTGATGTAGTCTTAAAAGTCCCTTAAGCTACCTTCCTTTCTCTCTTTTCTTTTTCTTTTTTTTCTTTTCTTTTCTTTTCTTTTCTCTTCTTTCTTTCTTTCTTTCTTTCTTTCTTTCTTTCTTTCTTCTTTCTTTCTTTTTTTTCTCTTTTTGCTTTTCTGATTGGGTGAGTTCACTGTCTTTGAGTTGACTGATTCTTTTTTTCTTCTTCATCCAGTCACTTACTGAACCCTTCTAGTGCATTTTTTCAGTTCACTTATTGCATTCTTCAGTTCTGTGAGTTCTATTTGGTACTTTCTTATATTTTCCATTTCTTATTGAAGCGTTCATTGTATACATCCATTCTTCTCCCCAGCTTAGTGAGAGTCTTTATGACCATTACTTTGAATTCTTTATCAGATAAGTTATTTTTCTCTGTTTCATAAAGGGTCTTTTCCTGAGGTTCTATCTTGTTTTTTCATTTGGAATAGATTCCTCTGTCCCTACATTTTGCATGACTCTCTGTTGGTTTCTATACAATAGGTGAAACAACCACTTCCCCCACTCTCAAAGGAGTGGCCTTGTGTAGGAGATGAACCTTTTCATTCAGCCTTACCCCAGCTTTTGTTGTGTCTCAAACCTTTTTGCTTGTTCAGCAGCCTTTTATGTTTTCAGTAGCTCCCAGTATTTGAGGATCTGTCAACATCTGTCAGTGTCCCAAAAGAAAGGGTTTTGGCATCTAGATTCAGGCTGACTAGACAGGTTCTCAGGCAACAACTTTTAAAAATATGCAAATATATACAGTCTTGAGGGACCATGTGCATAAGCCTCGTTGGACACCATAGCTGGGATCTGGAGGTGTCCCCTGGATGGTAATTAGAAAAATCATGGCTCTAGACAAGTGTTGTATAAACTCCTTTCTCAGAGATACTGGGAAGCTGAAGCAAGGCAGAGGGAAAGAGCCAGGGTAGTGTCCATTGCCTATATTTTTTGAGAGAAATTCCATTCCCCTAAATATGTGCCAAACCTGAAGCCTGCCCCTCAGTCCAAAGCTCCAGGACAAGTAAAGTGACCTTCATCATAGAAAGACTAAAGAGTGTGCCTCAATCCTGTATTTGTGCATTACCAGGGGGTAGTATCCTGCCAAGAACTGTCCCTATAGGAGACCTATAGGTGCTATAGGACCGGACCCAGGAACACCAGCCCTTCTGACAACCAGAGCCAAGCCATCAAGGGATGTCCCCTGAGAATCAGATGCAAAATCCAGGCACCAGACAAATGTAGAGCTCCCCTCCAGGAGCATGACAGAGGATGAGCACAAAGTTAGCACCCACCCTCTGAGGTCTCTAGAGAGGATTATGTACAGTCAGCCTCTAGATGTGTGTTTAATGAGAAGTCTGTTCCTCGGGCCACAGTCATGATGAATAGCTAGATAGGCCTCCTTCAGAGAAAGACAGAGTTACTAAAACTACTGTTTATCCCTATGTCCTGGGGATGCTTTTCTCTTACTTTATTTTTGCATTGGTCAGTTATCCTTCATGTTTTAGGAAGGTTGCTTATAAAACAGTCTTTATAAATATAAATATTATTTCTTTTGTCTAACTGAATCCAGTTTGTATATGAAATTCTTCCCATGGCCCAAAAGTATTTTTACACTTTCTATGATCGTTTTTGAAGGCCTTGAATCCCTTTTGTCAGATTTCTTAAGGATTGTCCTTTTTTTCTTAGTAATTTTTTTAGTTATAAAAAGTGACTTATGCTTTCGTTTCGTGTAAATGTATTAAGTGTTTGAGATGGCCTCACTTATATCCTATTGATAACTGTTTGCAAATCTGTATTTTAGGGAAACTTATGTGTATTTCTCTGACTTTGTTTTTCTCATGGAGAGAAAAAGTCCCAAATAATAAAAATATTTGATTTTGTCAAATAAGTGTTAATTTTCATCAGTATTTTTCTTAGTAATTTCTTTCGACATGGCCATTCATATAATATACACAGTTTTAAAACCCCATATTAATTTTAAAAAGGGAGAAATCCTATACATTTTCTTATAAATATGTATATTAATTTCTGATGTAAAAATAGATCATTCCTGATCAGTCTTCCTGAGATGAATAGCACCATTGCTTCTATTTCATACAAAAAATGACACATACAATAGGCAAGAATTTATAACCTACAAAGAAGTAATACAATTTTTTTCTCTTATTTTAAAATCATTTTGAAAATAAGAGTAAAAAGACATCAAACATTGAGATAATAATTTGGGATAAATTAGATACATCTATGTTGTTATATAGAATTCAAGTGGTGTATAATATGATTTTGAGTAAGATGTTATAGAATTCTTTTCTTCTGCATGATGCCAGTTAAATAAATTTGTAAATTACCAAAAAAATCTTCATAAAATAGATTTGTACAAAAGAATAAAATGAGCTAAAAATATATATACCAGAAAATTATTTTTTTCATATCTAAGGAGTGAGATAGAATGATTACAGGAGAATTCAACTGTATTTTTATAGTCGTAGTTAATGGGTAATCAGTTATTAATTATGTAGTTTTTTGAAATTATATACTTGGTAAAAAATTGAAATAAACACATAAATAAAAACTGAAGTAAATCAGTTTCTAGAATTTGGAATATTTCTCATTGTTACTCTTGAAATTTTTTGTTATTTTTTAAATATCAAAAATAAAGCAAAATTAGCATAAATATGACATTTAAAACCCGCAGTCCTTTTTTAAAGGTACATACTTAATTGAAGTCATTAATCTATGTCTAAACAAAAACAAAATTAAAGCTTATATTCATTTTAAATTAAAATTTGAAGATTCTATTGAAATTAACATTAAATGCAAATGTGGAGATATATAAAGTTTAAATTTGAAACTATATACAATATAAACTGATATGAATAGCTTCTACGCTGAATAAGGTTTAAATCTGTACTACCTGCAGGTAAGATAATGGTTGATTGCAAAGTAAGAGATAGAGGTTTATTTTGTTTTATTTTTTTTTCAAAGAAAGCCAGATCCTTAAGGTACCTTTTTAGAAACAAATGAATCAAAAAAAAAAAAAGAATCAACTAAAAGTTGAATTAGTACAAATGAAACAAGACCTTGGTGTATTCCTGTGCAATGCCTGGGAAGAATATGTATGCATGTGTTTGTGTTCTATAATTCTGAAGTTTAATCCTACTCTTACAAAGTATCAATTTCCTTCTTTCATGTTGCTGCAAAATGTTATTGAATTTTTATTAAAAATATGTGAAATTGTGAATAACTATTGGTAAATTAATTTTTGTAGGTCATTCTGCCTTTATATTCACTGGAATGATTGGGTTCAGTCCCAGCATTGCATTTGTATTTGGGAAAGGCTAAATTACTATTGCCATAATATATCTAAATTCATAAATAGATATCCACCTTTTGTTCAACAAGACAATAATGATGTCAGGGAAAAAAAATCAGTTAAATTATCAACTTCCTTTATAGTTAGAAGACCATGAGTGTCTTTCAACAGATGGTAATTTCAACTTCATATTTTTATCATGCCTGTGTCAAAAGGCTTTTAAGGCAGATCTTACAATGAATCATAAAAAGCTAAATAATCCCAAGAGAAAAAGTGCTCATGCATTATGTTTCTAATTCATCAGTGAAACTAAACCTGAAAATTTGATTTATTTCTTTTAAATTTCTTGGAAGACTGAAAAAAAGGAGTACATAATATAGCATCTGGAATTTTTCATAATTTCAAATATCATGATACAGGGACATACCTGTGGGCCACTGAAATAAAATTATGAAAATGTATACAAATGAAGCTTTTCTGAAAGGATTAAATGGATATTCCACATCTTTGCTCTTTTTCAAGATGAGGCTAATGGCAGAGTCTTCTAAGAGATATAATTTGATTTAATTTAATTTTACTTATTTTTAATTTGTTTTAATTTTAGGTAAATCTTTACAAAATTAGATCTAAATGAAATGTTGTATTTTGCCAAAAAATGCTTTTCTGACAATTAAAGAGGCTAATAATCAACTTTGCAATCACCCACCTTGTCAAAATGAGGAATGATTTGTTTTCAGAGTCATAAGCAATACTACCTTTACCTTAGTGTATCTATAGTGTAAATAAATATGCACAAAAAACATTCAGGCACATTTAAGGAGCCTATAAATATTGAAGCTATAAAGAAAACATAATATGTAAAATACATAAATGTGTTTACCTTGATTTTCTTTCTAAACATAATCGTAGCTTCCACACTTGAAATTCTCCCCTTGAATACAGCCTCCAGCAGGATTTAAGTTCTGTTCTTGTGTTCTTCCTATGGAAGAGTGTCCCTTAAGGGAGTTCTCAAGACTGGTTGGCATTTATATGATACCTTCCATTACTTTGTAATATTTTGTCTGTCTGGTTTTGGTTTAATGGAACAAATGAGATAAATTATATAATTATGTTTTATCAAGACAAGTATTAGCATTTACCTCCCTAATAGAAGAGTGCATAACATGAGCAGAGTGTGAGCTGGTAAGTTCTTATAAAGAAGAGGAATTTGAAATTTGTTTTAAATGTGTTTAGTATGTAATGTGAATAGTATCCCAGCAATAGAAACTTTCCAGGAACGAATAGAAAAATGAGCATAGAGTTTTAGAAATCTGACTAGAGAAATATTGTGATTGCATGGACTTTCCTGTTGATAAGGACGTATGGAGAAAATACTCTGAAGGATTAAAATGAACAGAAGATTGCAAAAGTGTTTCAGAAAACATAGATAACCTTGTCTAAAAATATTTTTCAGAACTTGATTTATGCTATTTGATAATTCTTATAGTATTAGTTCATAAATAAAAAATTTGTGCTTAATTTGATAGTCAATTCTAAAACTGGAAACTTCTTACAATACTTAATAATACATATTTTTCTATAGCATAATTTATTTCATAGTGAAATGTTTGTAGGGAATCATATAGAGCTCTTATATTAGTAATTACTAGGAAGTAAAGAATAATTGAAAGAAAAGTGATTCATAGTTTGAGACAAACATTTTTCCAAAGAAAACCAAAAGTTTATTTAAAGGTATGGTTGTTGTGCCATTGAAAAAAAAGTGGAATCACTTTGCCTATTGAGTAAACCATTCAGCTTTCATTTCCATTAGTATGATAAAAATATATCCTGCCATACCAAATCGTAAGCCTTTAAATATCCTCATATACTTTATAAGCAATAACTCCGCCTTTCCATAGAATGGTTATACTTTCATGTGCAAATATGAAAGACTAAAAGGGAATTTTTATCCCAAAGTAAGTAAATGAATATGTACATGCTACATTCAAAGTACATGCTAATAATGAGCTTGATTATTTCCTGAGACAATTTGTACCTTCTTAAATTATACATTATTAGAAAATTATCAGCTTTGTCATGCTGCAAGATTATTTCCTAGTAATACATACTATATTCTAAGTGGATCATATGCATATTTTGAAAATATTATTTTACAAAATTAGCTTTTGCGGACTAATTTTTTACCTCAAAATGTACACTCATTTTTTGCTCATTATGTGGCAAAATTCTAATTGCCAAGCACAAAGGTTAATCTGGTAACGGCACAAGCTCCTTAGAGAGTAAGTCTTTTTAATGTTGTATTAGTACTGGAAAATAACATGGAAAACTAAAATGAATGAATACATATATTGCACTAATGGTACAAATAACTTTTCGGGAGGACTTATTTTTATTTTATTTTATTTTTAAAGATTTTATTTATTTATTTATTTGAGAGAGAGAAAGAGAGTGAGAAACAGCATGAGAGGGGAAAGGGTCAGAGGGAGAAGCAGGCTACCCGCTGATCTGGGAGCCCGATGTAGGACTCAATCTCAGGACTCTGGAATTATGACCTGAGTCGAAGGTAGTTGCTTAACCAACTGAGCCACCCAGGCGCCCCAGGAGAACTTATTTTTAAAGTGTTTGTTTTTCTCTTGTTTAGTTCTGAGGATACTTTTTAGTACATGTAAATTTAATTATATTTCAAAAGACTTTATTTAAATAAAAATACAATACATCGTTTTCCTTGAGAATGTCTAAAATCTTCCATAGGACCATTTTACTACTTTAATCATTCATTATATTTTATGCAAAAAAATTCTTACTGCTATTAAATATAAGCTCTCTGTATAGTTTCATATTGTATATGTAAAGTATATGCCATTGCTAATTTGTCAGAGTTTCATGATTGGGTAATAGATATGTTGACAATGAATATGTATAACTATAGAAAGTCTTACAGTGCTAACCCTTGAATTATTTTGTCCCTAGAATTAGACTACTCTTCTAGTCGCTTGACCCCTTGGATTCCCTAAGGTCTCGGTTTAAATACTGGCTTCTTGTTTAAGGACTTTCTCAACTCTTGAAAGTGTTGTAGACACTAGTGATACACCAGCCATATCTCCTCAGCCTACTTGATTTATGGAGTTGTGTTCAGAAATCCCTGGCCCCCTTTTCAATACCCAACACTACACTAAATGTAGGAGGGTCTCTCCGATCTGCTTTCTCAAAGGCTCAAGGCCATCCAGCTGTACACTAGTGCAACCCAGAAGTTCAGAGACAACCAATGGTAATGGGAGTGGATGGATCAATGTCTCATTCTCCACTTTCTCGGATAGAAGAATTGTAAAGGTCCTCTAGTTGCCCATTCTGTTCAAGTTTTTGTCTCATTGTTTGGTTTCAAAGGAATCTATACTAAGCTATGCAATTCTTGATAACTATACTTGTGCTATTACAGCTTGATATATTCTGATATTTTTTATGAAAGAAGAAAAATATTGAAATACCACCAACTTACTCTATCTTAATATATTTATTTTACATATATCGTATCAAGTTCTCATACACTAAAGTTTTTATCTAAATTTACTTTTCCCTCAAGAACTGGATCTTTACATTTTTCTCGTTCAAATATATAGTTGTTGGTTCAAGCCAATACCAATAACGTGTCAAGATATTTTAAGGCTTCTTTCTGCTAACAAATATATGATACATCTTTCTGCACCTCAGATGATCAAAGCACTGCAATTGTGAATTTTACCAAGTGATTACAAAACACATTAAATAAATATGGACAACCAGAAAATATTTTTCCTCCTTCGGTTATGGAAGTTCTAAATTTAATCTAACCACCATGCTTCTGATGTCTTTCTGGAATAATTTTTTGAATTCTATATATTTCCTTTTGTTTCAGAAATCAGAAAGTATTAACATTATTACCTGATCTTTTATTTAAAATCAGTATCATGATACAAAATTTGAAATTTTGATACAGAGCTTTGTTAAAGTTACTTAAGTTCTGCTATAGGTATTTCATTTATTCCCTATCACAATCATATCATATCTATCATCTTCATTTTAGAGAAGATGAAAATGACTTAGATGGTCTAAATCTAGTTAAGTATATATCCAAAACTACATACTAATAGATAGTAGAATGAGAGTTGTTTCAAATCTTTCAGGTACTGAAAATAATATTTTTATAATATGTTTTCACCAACATAATAATTATGCTCAAAATTATATTTTTATATTCAAGTAATTTTTTTTTAAACTTTTTATGTTTGATTTTTTCCTGCTGATCTAGGGAAACTCTGGATTACCTACTAAAACTACAATTTAAAGGGCAGGGTATCACCAGGTAATACCTTCAACTTGGGGATTGTATAATAAAGATTTCTCTTTAAAAATATATATATATGCATATTTTATATATATATATATACACATATATGTGTTTGTGTATATATGTGTGTATATATATATATATATGTAATTTCTGCAGTCACATCCACAGAAAAATGACTTTGGAAAACAAATTTATAAAGGAACTGTTGTTTAAAAATAAAATTCTTCTAAAAAAATAAAAAATAAAATAAAATAAAATTCTTCTACCAGTGGGTTAGGTGTAACTAAAAGGTCATTTATTATATTCCATACTGTACCAACATAATGAGAGAAAAGAATGAATATAACTGCTAACCTCTTTTCTCAAATTATTCCTACAGCTGAGAATTACAGTGAGGACCCTTTAGTCCTCCAGCCTAATAGCATTATTTTAATGATATGTTATGCATATAGTAGTTTTACCTTGAAATGTTTTAAAATTCTTGGATAGTCATTGGAATTTATTTTGAAGAAGATTATCAGGATTACCATTTAAAAAATATCACTGTGTGTGTGTGTTTGATTTTGGGTTTACAGTTTTTTATTGCTGCTGCTGTTGTTACTTTTTTGGGGGGCGAGGGGCAGAGGGAGAGGGTAAGAGAGAATCTTAAGCAGGCTTCACGCCTAGCACGGAGCCTGAGCTCGTGACCCTGAGATCATAACCTGAGCTGAAATAAGAGTTGTCCACTTAACCCACTCAGTCACCCACATGGCCCTCTTCTTACTCTTTTGACCACCTGTTTCAAAACATTTGAAAAGGGAATATAGCTTTCCTCAATTCCTTGTTACTTTGGAATAACACATACAGACCATTTTGTGAGCTCAGTTTTTACCTTCTCCTTTATATATTCTATTCTAGAGATACTTGATATATTACCTGACAGGTAATTAAAAACTAAGCTAATTTATTATGTTGCTAAACATCCGTCTTCTTGCCATCTTCCCAATGGACTCATATAGTTGTCAGTCACCTATTGAAAGTTTTCTTTCTTTCTTTCTTTTTCTTTTCTTTTCTCTTTTTCTTCTTCTCCTTCTCCTTCTC
>CM052895.1:69185481-69212986 GCA_028534135.1 Potos flavus | reverse complement strand
TGGCTACATAATATTCCATTGTATGTATGTATATATAACATATCTTCTTTATCCATTATCTGTTGATGGACATCTAGGTTCTTTCCATAGTTTGGCTATTGTGGGCATTGCTGCTATAAACATTCGGGTACACGTGCCCCTTTGGATCACTACATTTGTATCTTTAGGGTAAATACCCAGTAGTGCAATTGCTGGATCGAAGGGTAACTCTATTTTCAACTTTTGAGGAACCTCCATACTGTTTTCCAGAGTGGCTGTACCAGCTTGCATTCCCACCAACAGTGTAGGAGGGTTCCCGTTTCTCCGCATCCTTGCCAACATCTGTCATTTCCTGACCTGCTAATTTTAGCCATTCTCACTGGTGTGAGGTGGTATCTCACTGTGGTTTTGATTTGTATTTCTCTGATGCCGAGTGATGTTGAGCACTTTTTCATGTGTCTTAAAAATGCTTATTTATGTATTCTTCCCATCCATGACAATGATTAGATAAAAGATTTACTCATATAAATTATAATTAAAATCCATATTATCCATTATTGAACATGGTTTAATAATGTTATAAAAGCTTTTTTTCTAAGATTTTACTCATTTATTTATTTGACAGAAAGAGAGATCATAAGTAAGCAGAGAGGCAGGCAGAGAGAGAAGGGGAAGCAGGCTCCCTGCCGAGCAGAGAGCCCAGAGAGCCCGATGCAGGGCTTAATGTGGGGCTCGATGCGGGGCTCGATCCCAGGACCCTGAGATCATGACCTGAGCCGAAGGCAGAGGCTTTACCCCACTGAGTCACCCAGGCGCCCTGATATAAAAACTTTTAAAACTTCCAACATTATTCTTTTTTCACCTAAAACCAATAGGGTACCACAAAAGACAGTGTGTGCATTATTAGTAAGTAAGTAAAAATGCATAGCCCTTCTAAGTAAATGAATATAAAAAGACAGTCATATTTTCAAAAAGATTTAAATGTTTCATATCTTATTCTTTTATTTTTTATAAATTCTAAGGCAATTCACATCTTCAGCAAAAGTTAATTTTTTAAACACATTTAAGGCATTAATTTTGCTTACAAAATGAACATTTACATAAAATAGACACAAATACAGTTTCTCTTTATACACAACTGGTATCCTATCATAAACACTATTCTGAAACTTACTTTTTTACTTAATAATGTATCTTTGATATTGGTTTATATCATAACTAATGCCCTTATTTTCAATGGCTGCACAGATCTGTACAGAAGAACAGCGACATATTGCATCACTCCTTTTCTGATGAACATTTAGATCACTTTTGAACATACAAGTAATACTTGATGAGCAATTCTGAACACAAGTTGTTTTGACTATGTGTGAATATATTTTACATTAAATTAGTGGATCAAAAAAATACAAATTTTTATTTATTGCTTTTATTTATACCAATTCCCCACTGTCGAATTTTCAGGCTTAGTATTCTGCCACCAAAGTATACCAGTTTGTGGGCTTCTTTACAATAACTCATTTCCCTAAGGCTCACAATAACTATGCTTAATGTATCTAAGTCTATTTTAATTCAATATGGTAACTTCACATGGCATATTTCACAAATCACAGATGACACTCATTCATCTCCCTTCACATTTTATACTTCTTACTTCACACCAAGAAATCACAGTTTACTCTTACAAATTCCGATGATACAATTGTCATAATAACCATAAGAAATAAAATTGTATTACTTTTCCCTGACATCCTTCGAAATATTATTGTATTTTACACATACACCCAGAAAACATTTTTTTTTTTTTCAAGATTTTATTTATTTATTTATTTGACAGAGAGAGAAAGAGCACAAGTAGGCAAAGTCAGGCAGAGGAGCAGCAGAGGGGCAGGCAGAGGCAGGCTCCCACTGAGCAGGGAGCCCCACATGGAGCTCGATCCCAGGACTCTGGGATCATGACCTGAGCTGAAGGCAGCCGCTTAACCAATGGAGCAACCCAGACACCCTGCAGAAAACATTTCTTGTGTTTTCCCATTTCCCGACAGATGAGTGTTGTCAGCTGGTGTTCTTTCCCTTCAGCTAGAAGGAAATCTTTTGGTATTTCCTGTGGAGCAGGTTTGCTAAAGACAAGTTCTTGTAACTTTTCTTTATCTTCAGATGTCTTTATATCACTTCTATTTGTGAAGAAAAATTTTACTGTATATTGATAGACTTATAGGTTAATATTGGCACTTCAAAAATGCCATTTTATTATCTTTTGTTCTTTATTGTTTCTTTGTTGTTGTTCTGTTCTTCATTGTTTCTAGTGAGAAGTCTGCCATATTTGTTTTGCTGCTCCTCTTTATATAAAGTGTTTTTATCTCTGACTACCTTCAAATTTTCCACATTTTTGTCTTCAATTTTCAGCAGTTAAATTCTAGTGTACCTAAATGTGACCTTTTTCATATTTATTGTCCTTGGATTTCATTGTGCTTTTGATAATTATATGTTGATAATCTTTTAAAGTTATATTTGGAAGAAAAGTCCACTTTTTCTTCCCAGGCCTAATAATGTAATCTTTGTGGGACTCCTTGAGTCTCCTTCATTTTCACCTACCCTTTTTTAAAGTTGATCTTCAAATTAGTACTTATTAATGGTCTACTAATTTTTTTTCTGTTATTTCCAATCTGCTTTACGGTCATCCAATGACATCTTACTTTTCTATAAATTCTAATTTATTCCCTTATAGTTTCCATGTCTCTGCTAAGTTTCTCTGATTATTCCTTACAATTACAGTTTCTTTTAAATCTTTGTACATATTTCCTTTTACTTGTTTTTTAAAGATTTTATTTATTTATTTGACAAAAGAAAGTGAAAGAGCACAAGCATTGGGAGAGCCAGAGGGAGAGGGAGAAGCAGGTTTCCTGCTGAGCACGGAGCCAGATGTGGAGCTTAATGCCAGGACCCTGAGATCATGACCTGAGCTGAAGATAGATGCTTAACCTCCTGAGCCACCCAGGCGCTCCTGTACATACATCCTTTTAATACTTAGAATATATTTATAATATCTACTTTTGAATTTTTGCCTGCTGAATCTAAAATTTGGGTCATCTTATGTTCAGCTTCTTTGGATGCCTTTTATTTATCTATGTGTCAGAATTTACCTGTTTGTTTTCATGTCTCGTAATAGGACATCATGAATAGTATAATGTAGAGAATCTTGATTTTGTTGTATTCCTCTAAAGAATTAATTTTTGTTTCAGCAGATTTATTGCAGATTGATTGCCAATTGATGACATTTGAACATGTGTAGGCTTGGTTTTATGCGTTTGTACAGTAGGTCTTGTAAGTTCATGTAGTTTTCTAAGCCTCTCTATCTTGGAGGGATTCAAACTCCAAACTTTGGTTTTAGGCTTTGTTTGGAGGGGTGTAGAGTAGTAGTATTACTCCTAAGGATGACTTTTCTTGTCTTTCCATCTACGTATTGACAAGGAATTAATGTAGACACCACACAATAACTGCACGATTTCTCCAGCGTCTCTACCACTGCTTCATTTCTGGTATCTCTATTCTGTTCTCAAACCCAAAGAAGCTTCTCTTTGGTATGCTCCATATGGTATTGCCCTAGGAATGTGTAGCCTATCCTTTATCCAAAGACTGCTGAGGGTCTTCCCTACACATACCCACCACACACACACTGCACAGATCCCTTCAGTGGGCAACTGTGCTGTAGTAAGGCCGCAGCACAGTTTTTTATGTTTGGAAGATTGTCCTAAGACAGAGAACTGGGCAATCATGGAGCTACGTCATGAATTTCCCTTTTCTCGGTGATTATGGTCTTGGCATTGCTTGATGTCCAAATCCTGAAATCAATTACCTAATATATATTTTTCAGTTTTATTGCTTATTTTTTTTAAAGATTTTATTTATTTATTTGACAGAGAGAGAGATCACAAGTAGGCAGAGAGGCAGGCAGAGGGAGAGGCGGAAGCAGGCTCCCCACCGCGCAGAGAGCCCGACGCGGGGCTCAATCCCAGGACCCTGAGATCATGACCCAAGCCAAAGGCAGAGGCTTTAACCCACTGAGCCACGCAGGCGCCCCTCAGTTTTATTGCTTATTATAAGAGCACTAGCTGAACACTAGTTACTCAATCATGCTGGAATTCAGTACAAAACAATAATTTAGAAAAATGGAGCTTTTTAAAATTAAAGAATGTTTTTATTCATGCATACATTGTGAATTAGATCCTTTAGTCTTAAAAACACAAAAATAGCATCCATTAAAAATTACATGGTGAAGCAAACAAAAACATATCAGTAGTAGATTTTAATTTATTCTCATTATCCATGACAGATGAAGTTAAAGAATATTAATGAAAATATAACATATTTAAGTAATATGTTACAGAATAATGTATGTTAATTGATAATGAATTTTAAAATAGATTCTCTTTATTTTAAACTACACAAGTAACATTCACAAAAACTAAATATATATTAACCTTAAACCTCAATTTTTCCAACATAGAACATAGAACATAGAAATTATATATAAATTTTTTTTAATTAAATAAAAATTTTCTTATCACACTGCCTTCACCCAGAAATGTATAAGAAACTCTTACATTAAAGGCTCTACCATGCGGAAGGTATATCAATATTTAATAAATTACTGAGTCAAAAAAACAGATCCAATCACAAATGTAAGGTAATGGTCATAGACACCTTCTGTATTATAATCTACTTCATACAATTAACTTATTACTCAGAGAAACAGGTATAACTAAATACTTGTCAATTACTATGATATTGCTTTCAACAATATGCCATACTTTGGGTTCTACTTTATTTCCACAGATTTACTATTTTATCCATGATCATTTAAAATTATTTACTTGTGTGTATTTCATGTTATTCACTTTATCATTTATGGCCTCTGTGTTTCTTTCTATGTTTTTCTCTCTTGTGTTTCTTTAAATGTTGCTATTATGTTATGTGATTATTTCTTTTTTCCATTTTCTAAATTGAGCTCTGCTAATTGAGAATTGCTCTCCTTATGTTTTCTTAACATTTCTTTCCTGAGCTCTTCTATCTCTAATTATGTCTCTGATTTTACTGGTGGAAATCATTACTTGAATAAGATTTTTAAAATTAATTTGGAATAATAAAGCAATTTTCATCTATACTGTTGGAACAGTTTCTTGGTGAGTATTTTTACTTGTCATTTGATTTTTCTCTGCCTTTTTTCATGTATTCTTATGGCATCTTTGCATATATACTGTATGGTTCCTATGAGTTATGTTCTCTTGTGAAATCTCTCGTCAGAAGATTAAAGGAAGAATCCAGGTCCTGTTACAGGCTTTCAGATGAAGGGTTTTGTTTGTGAATTTAGTTAGCTTTCACTTTTTAACCAGTAAAGGAGAATAAGCAGCTATGGTCAAATCAGCATCTCTTTTTCAGTTGTAGACATAAAAAAAGAGAGACTGCTTTCCGAGAACCCTAAACTGTGGGATTCCTCTTCAACTATAGACCTTTCTGTTGATTTCTGGTGGAAGCCCCAAGAAGCTCCTGCTGCCTGTTGGTGCATCCCATTACCACTCTTGTAAGTAAACTATTTCGGTTTTGCTTCCTAGAGTGTGCCTTTTATCTTGGAGAAATGAAATTTGTTGATTCTTTCTCAAGATCACCAGTGACATTACCTGCTCTCAGTGTTTTCACACAAAGCCATCCCGCTCCATTCCCATACTTTTGAAAGCCTTTTCCTCATACATTAATTTTTGGTGTTTTACATTTTCTTTAAGAGTTCTGTTGAAGAAAGAGTTTGTATGTTTCTCATTCTCCTTGTTGTTTTTGATTGATTTCTACAAGGGAATTATGTTCTTCTGCTATGTTCAAACAGGCAGGCATGCTCTAGTGACTTGCTCATGGAATGGGAAATCTTATATTTGATTTTAGTAGTGTGTTTAATAAATAATGGAATCTGCATTATCCTATTGATGTAAATATGGAAGAAACAAAGTGAATCATCTCTTTTCAATCTTTTCAGTTCCCATATTTTCTAAAAATTTTCACTTTTTTTTTAAGAGAGAGAGCGTGCACATGTGCAAGCGAGGTGTGGGGAGGAGGAAAGGGTGAGGGAGAGAGAGAAAATATTAAGCAGGCTCCACAGTCAGCGTGGAGCCCAATGTGGGACTCGATCTTATGACCCTGAGATCGTGACCTGAGCCAAAATCAAGAATTGGACACTTAACCAACTGAGGCACCACGTGCACTTAAACATTTTTGATTTTTAAATTTAGTTTCTTAAGTTATTCTTTTAAAGGGATTTCTCTACTTTTGTAAAAGTTTATATTGACATTTCCCTTATGTTCTCCAGCCCTAGTGACAACAAATTTGTGGCTTTTATACATGAATAGCATCAGTTAGGTTCTACAGGATCTATTTCCCCGTATCACCTTAGTTAAAAAGTCTATATATAGTATAGCCAATATTGATCTTTCTACTTTTTTCACAGTGTGTGAAAAGCCCTTTTTTTGAATATTAAAGATTCTGTTTATTTTTAGAGATCTCTCACTATTATTTAATCAATGAATGCTCATCGGTAATCAGGAAAAAAAGGAGAAGCCTTATAACACAGTAATAAGCAAATCAGTATTAACATCCATGATCTGAGAGTTTACAAACAAAAATTTTCAAAATTGAAATTTTGAAAAAGTAAAAAAAGGATTTTAAGACAATCGAAAGGATAAATTACCAATAATTTCCAAACAGCACCTGAAGTTGCTCCTATCCATATTACCATTTTGGCAAAATCATCTCTGCCTGCTCTCACGTTTGGCATTGCCTTACTGTGCCTCTGAATTTGTTATCAAAATAGGCCATCATGAACTTTTCCAGAGTACTTTACATATAAATGTGCTGCATTCTTACCCTAATTTTATTTTTGCTTCTTGTGTCCAATAATAAGATGTTGCTCTCTTCTGCTCTTGGGTTTTTGTTTTTGTGTGTGTGTGAGTGCTGTTGTGGTTACTCTTTAAAACCTAGCTTAATATATCTCTTCTCTTAAAACCACTGAAACCTGCCTTTATGCTATGTTTTTGCTTCTAATTCCTTCTTCTCTTCCTGAAATCATCACATTGCCATATGATTTCTTTTACTTGTGTATGATTTATTCGTAAGAGGGTAGTATATTTGATTTTTGCATTTACAGATCTGAGTACAATTTCTGGAATATAGTAGTCAATCCATAAATATTTGGAAAATTGATCATGTGATGAAAATTATACTGATTATTACCATGCTACCAAAACCATAGGTTATCACCTAGCAGGAGCTATCTATTAGTTGAGAATTCCTTAAGATGCTTCTAAAATAATAAATTTGCATCATTTTTCTGCCTTTTAACACACACTCATGTAAAATAAACATACATAGTTTATTTTCATCTCATCATTATTTCTTAATAACTGAATTTGAATATGATATATATTCTCCCCTCCCCATGTTTTTGGCTAAAATAATGAAAATAAAATCACCTTATGGAACTTTATACATAATATCATATTATACAAATATATTAAAAGTAAATTATAAGTCAAAGGGAATTAGTTGAGTACTTGAAGCACTGCCATAGATGCTTTCATATATTTTATTTCATTTAATTCCATCTGATCCTCATTTAATTTCTGACATCATAAAATATTTTAAAAATCAACACATGATAATTATAAAAGTATGGGACAGCTATGAACTAGAAAATGGAAAGTTAAAACCACAACTAATAATACTGTCCATGGGCAACTACTCTTTATGATTTGTGGACTTTCTACCAGCTTTTTTCCTTAATATAAAAAAAAATTAGTATTTATGAAAGTAAGATAATATAGTATTTAAAATGTTATAATGATTTGTCCCATAATGTTACATAGGAAGTGTTTTTCACGCATTATGGAATGAATGTTTGTGTTCCCCCCAAATTCCTACACCGAAGCCTTCACCCCCCATGTACCAATGTAGCTCTGTTTAGGGATCCCTAAGTAATTTATGTTAAATGAGGTCATAAGAGTGGGACTCCGATTGGATAGGAATGGTATCCTTATCAGAAGAGATACCGGTGGGTGTGGGGAGCTCTCCCTCTCTCTCTCTCTCTGCATATATACACAAATGAACAAAGAAGAAATCATGTGAACACATAGCCAGATTGTAAGTACCTTTACAAGCCAAGAGAGGAGGTCTCAGAATCAAACCTATCTTGCCAGCACCTTGATTTTGTACTTCCTAAACTTGAGAATAGTGAGAAATAAATTTTTGTTATGGAAGCAGCCCAGCCTGTGGTATTTTGTTACAGTATCTTGAAGCAAACTAAGACATCAAGTTATACAATATACTGTTAAACATAAGTTAATTAGTTTTATGCTATTTAATCTTATACATATATTTTAAATTATTTATCTAGTACTAGATTTGTACAATATTTCTGAATTTTTTGTACTTAAAAATTTCCTACTGTCATCCCCTATGTATGTTTTTCTTTCACCTCATCTTAAGATAGATTCTAGAGAAGGACATACTTGGTCAAAGAATATAAACGTTTTTCGGAATTTGATACACATTGCATTGGATGAAGATTCAAATCAAATATGTTTTCAAATACAACTTAATATTTTACCAGTTTAATACATTGAGAAAACCACAAACTAAACTTTGAATGGCAGTTTCCTTGTCAAATGAAGCATTGGCTGTTACTGCATGCATTGTACAGAACAGTCTTTTCCAAAACAGCTTTACTTATCTTTGAGTTGGCCCAGACATGCATACAACCACACTGCTTTTTTTGTTTTGTTTTGTTTTGTGTTGCATTAAACACTGGTTGAGAATTTCTTCACTGTTCATTTTGGCTTTTAGCAATTTGAAAATTATTTTTTTCATCACATATTTTCAGTGTAAAAATATCAAAAAATAACCAAGCAAATGCCCAAGGAAATAATGGCCATGATTTTATGAAACTCTAAGTTAAACAATTATCTGTGCCTCAGTCTTTCTTTTGGTTTTCCGAGTATCCTTTGAACATATTAAAATTGTTTACATGTCTAAAAGAGGTATTTTTTTGGCCAGATTATTTGCTTCTCCAGAACCAAAGTGTATTTGAATTAGATAACTAAATATGTGATTATAGTTATATGTAACTTATATATGTAAGGTGTATATATATAATATGTTTTTGTGTAACTTACATAAGTGACACATATATGTAGTCTATATAAATTATGTTACAAATAGATATAACTATATATATAGTTTCTAATTATATTTTTTTATTATATTGTTCTCAGCCTAGACTTCTCTTTTTAAGACACATAAAATGTAAAATTTTGGTTAGTTACTTCTAGAGGGATATTTATTGCTCAAGTTAATTTATAAGCAAATAACAATGTTTAGGCTGATGTGTCTACAACTCTAAAATTCATATTTAAAATACATGTAAGCATACTTAACAAGTTTTAGATTAGTTGCTGTTGTTCACTAGTCATTTTCTGGATCTAACCGGTGCTAAAAAAAGCTATGCAGGTCATTGATATTAGAATAATTAACTTTCTCCACAGCAGGTAGTTCATTCTCTATGATGAGAATGTCATACTATTATAGGTTTTCTTGCTTACACAGAGGGAAAACATTTTTAAATACTATATATCACACAGAAAGAGAGTTCTCACATTAGATTGTCTGGCATAGAAAATCCAAGACTTAACGTATTTCCTAAATCTTTAAGTCAAATTGCAACCCAGAAAAAGCACTATACTTTTCCTATGCCTTCATTATGCCTAAAATCTTAGGTTCTTATCAGGCCATTGGGGAGGAGGCGCTGTTATATGTGTCTAAGTTTGAGCAGCAGAGCTACGAATAACACTGTCTCCTAGTTCACGCTTGATTGAATATTTCCACTGTACTAAAATGCAATAGTAAGCATTGACATTGTTAGCTGGATAATCTGCAATGTTCATAAATTACAGCATTATTATGAATTATATTTTTATGGAAGTTTTTACTTTACATCACAAAATTTTTAGTTTAAATGAGACTTTTAACAGAAGTTATTTAAGTTTTATTTTGTATTTTGTTTAAAGAGCAGCCACATACTTTTAAAAGTTACGTGTTTTTGAAGTTATATGTAGAATCTGGGGGACTTACATGCCTTGAGTCTAAGAAGGTTGGTGCTGCAGACCCAGAACATTTTTCAGCAATATGCATTGAAGGATGAGGGCATGTGTGGGACTCTGTATTCATTACCCCAGAGCAGGGCTCTTGCTGGCTTTCTAACTGGGACTGCCCTAGCAACAACTTCCATGTGTTCCCCTTGTGGTCAGGAAGTCAGGTCACTACTACTGGCTCTACTACTAACACACGGATTACCTGTGATGACAGTTCCTAGCCGTTACCTCACCTATAACCCTAAACTAACAGTACCTTGCTTCATTTCTGTGTGCAGGACACTCTTGTCCTAACCAGGCTTCCTGGTTGCCATTATATTCTTAAAATACAAGATCTGCTCTGATCCTGACCATGTACAATCAGGAAAGTGGAAGGATTTGAAGTTTTTGAGGCAAAACTGTAGTCAATGGGAATGAAATTCTGTGACTAAATTATTTTCCCTCATGTTACCTCCTCTATTATTTTTATATACTGTATAATAACTTCACAAAATCTCCATAAAAGTCTCCATTGAGACCTTAATAGTCAGCCTGCCATGAGGCTCTAGCCAGCTTGGTAATATACTTCCTTATGCTTATTCTCCCTCCATCCCTCCTTACTTTTTTTCCCGTATATTCTGCTTCCTTGGAAATGTACTCCCTAATAAATTGTTATGACATAAACATTTCCTCAGGCTCTGTTTTCTACTTTATAAGAAACTGAAGCTAAGATAGGGAGTTGGGAGGCAGAATGAAAAAAATATGGAGGTACGATTTCTGATCAAACATAATAAAGGACAAGTTGTAGACCCTAGCAGCTTTTATGTATAAAAAATATATGAGATATTGGCGAACTTTAAGCAGATAAAATAATTCTGCCAATTTTAAGAATGTCTTTCTTATTTGTAGGTGTTAGAAAAGGGATGGTAAGTAATAAACAGACTTTGCTACCGAAGCTTTCAAATGTACTCTTCCCTATGAGATGTTATGTAGGTATTGAAAATTTACATGTTAATAAGTTTCTAAAATTTTTCAGTCATTGATCTCCAATTATGAATTAATTAATTCACTGACATAGTTAATGAATACCTATTGTGGGCCTCCTATGTACCATTTGTCCTAGCCACCAATGAACAAAAGAGAGAAATCTTTGTTTTCACATAGTAAATATCCTAAAAAGAGGAGATAAAAAACCCCAAACAAACGTGGAATGGGGTAGGTGGTGATAAGTGACAAAATAAAAATAAATCAGGATAAGGGTATTGAGAGGAAAAGAGAATAAACAGGTAAGGCCTTTGTGGTGAAGTAATATTTGAGCACAGAGACCTCAGGATTTCTCTGAGATAACCAGACTGTTAGTAGCCTAATATGTCTGTCATCAGTGGAGACAATGATATAGATGGATACAGAAGTTATATAATCATAATAAATTATAATAAAAAGAAGTTAGAAAAAACTAGATGGAGGGAGGAGTGACTTTTCGCTACCCCTGAGTGTAATAAAAGTAATACAATTATTTATAGTTTAATATTATTCTTCATTACCTTGAATAAAGACAGAAAATGAAAATTTACTGAGTGCTTATAAAATATGCCAGGCCCTCTAAGCCCTGCATATCATTTTGGTCATTTAATTTTCACTGGAACCCTCTATGGTAGGGACTCTTTTATCACCATTGTGGAGGTGAAAAAACTGAGCGTTTTCTTTGTTTGTTTTTGAAACCTTGAGATACTACTCTAAAACCATAGAGATAGCTGTTACAAAAAAGAACCAGAATTCCTGTTATAAAATAATTAAGTCACAAGGGTTTAAAATATAGCATAGAGAGTATAGTCAATGATATTGTAATAATGTGTGATGATGGATGGTAACTACATTTATTGTGGTAAGCCTTGCATAATGTATAGAATTGTCAATTCACTATGTTGTACACCTGAAACTAATATAACACTGTATGTCAACTATACTTAAAAAAAAAATTCTGAGCGGAGGTTACTTGAGTACAAAGCCCAAAACCTAACCACTGTCTTTATGCTGTATATATTTTTTTCATTTGGAAAACCTCTGATTGAAGTTCTGTTGTAATTTCAAAGACAAAGGAAAAAGGCAGTAAGTGAGAAATTATTGTATCATTTTTCTCCTCAGACTTTTTTCAAGGCAGAGGTAAAAAGGAAAACAAAATAAGTTCACATGTTACAGATTCAATAAAATAAATATTGATCACCTCAAGCATAACTGGCGAGTTTTAAAAATGTGTTGGCTATTTGAATTCTAATTAGCATCTATAGTCCCTTTGCATTTTTTAAAATTTTTTAAAAGATTTTATTTATTTATGAGCTAGAGAGAGCACGAGCAGGGAGGGGGCTGGAGGAGAGTATGATCTGAGAGAATTTCAAGAAGAGTCCTTGCTGAGTGAGGAACCCGATGCAGGGTTCAATCTCATGATCCCGAGATCATGACCCAAGCCAAAATCAAGAGTCAGCTCTTAACTGACTGAGGCACCCACGCACCCGAGTCCCTTTGCATTTCTGTTTTTGCTCTACCAATCATCTTAAGGAGAGAGATATCTGGAAATATTTTAATGCATCATTAATTAAAGCAAAATTTCATTAAGCAAACATTATCAAAAAAGTTTAATAGTCATATTTATTTTGTTTAGTTATAGAATACTAATTTCACAGTTGAGCATAATAAAAGTTTGACAACAAATTGTTCTAAATAAAAGTTTTTAGATTGCTTTTAAAACTTACTTTTCAAAGCAAAAAATTTCTATATTTCAAAAGCTACCAGAATAGTATCTTCAGTAGATTATGAAAACTTTGATGAGTATTAAGGACAACCTGTTTTTTATGTTTACATGAAATTTTGTGCAATGAGCACATTCTTAAATTTTCTGAAAAACCTAAGTGACTACTTAAAAGAGAATACTTATTTTTGCCAATTTTTAAACTGAATTGAGGCAGATATACCTTGATTAACTTCCGTGTAGCAGTTTCTTTTAGTTAGCAGGCCAGCTATTTTTCTCATTAATGACATTTTAATTCAAATGAAATTTGAGTTGAATACACTACTGAAAATATATTGTGCATTACAGAGAGAAAAAAGAGTCCTCTGATATTCTCTCAACATTTTCTCCAGGCAAAGGGAGAATTTTTTTTTAATCACTCTTCTCTCTCTTTCTCATTCTGTTCCTTCCTCATCTCCCACAATTATGCTTCAGAGAGTTTCCTGAGACATTTCTTTAAATGAAATTGCAAAAATTGTATTTTATGATTAGGTAAGAAAATGCTGATCTTTTGTTATGTCTATAGGATATAGAACTAACGCAGTATTTTAATGGTTCTATGCTTTTCCTAAAGATTTAAATATTTTATTTCCCAGGAATTATATAAAAGCTTATTTATTTGTTCTAAAAGTGAAGACTTTATCTAAATTAAAAGTCATAATTCAAGTGAGCCTACGAATTACTTCAACTGAAAAATTTTAAAAATCTGTCTGGGAAAGGAATATCCCCATTATTCAAGGGAAAGATTTTCAGCAACTAAAATATTTTCAAATATAGTTTTTGTGTTTAAGTATCATATTTGACGTTCTAAGACAATAGCCAGAAATACACATAAACTCTCATCGAAGCAAATTAACCTTCAGCTTTCATTAGGAAACCTATGTAAAATGGGACAGCCATTTTATAGACATTTGACATTCTCTATCCATTGGTAAATCCACATCACTAAAGTGTACTTGAAGAAATTGAAAACTTCTGTTTATAAACCTAAACTCTAGTCAACCATACGAATTTAAATTATGTGTAGAATACTAAATATTAATAAGAAATGTTTACCAAAAAATCATGTAAAATACAAATGTCCATTGTCCAGAAAATCAGTATTTTTTTTCCAGAGGTACCAGTTAATTAAAATACCTGTATGTATTTGAGGCTATATTCTAGATGGGATACTTTCTAAGGTTTGCAAGTTCATCGCATTTTTATGGAATTTGGTGACATGAGTAGACTTTTCAATGCCCCATTGACCTACATGAAAAAGAACTCTAGTTGTTAGTTTTTAACCAAAGCCTTCTCAAACTTGGTGGACATGAATTAATTTTTGGAATGTCCCCTTAGACATGAAGATATCTTATTTGGCTGACTAGGATTTTGTACCTCAGTTCAATCTGATAATAGACATAGACTTAGCCAACTTATAATATTTGTTTAATTTAAAAAAATTACCCTCGGACTCTTGTGGTTTTACAGTAAATGAACTGATGAAAATGTAGTAACATGTAAAACAATGTGATTTAAAGTTTAGTCATTTGCACTGTAGAGACAAGTTGTCAGTAAGTTTCATGTGTATTTCCCTTCCCCAGAATTATGTGTGATTTACAATTCATAAAAATTGTTTTAAGGGGGAATAAGAATGCCTACGATGTGATCTCCATGTCTCTCTGGGATAGTTATAGGAGTACTGTACATTTTATTTACTAGGGCTGTATAGTAAGAAGGTACTTAGAAATCTCATCTCTCCTTGAAGCTGAAGGAATAATGTATGTGCATAAAACAGTATTTACTACAGTTCTAGGAGGTATATAAATATTACTGCTAGGATGGCTGATTAGGTTGTCTCAGTGCACTTTCTCTGCTTCTATGTATTTGTGTTTGTTGCTATTTTTTACTTGCTTTATTTTGGCTTTTGATTCCATCTACTTCAGAGGCTTTCCATCATATGACCACCGTGAACTCAAGGTTTCCTTAGTGATATGAAAGAGTTAATGTGATTGCTTCCATGTTTAAATTGCTTCCAGAAAATAACTTCAGCTATGGAGAGACTAAATCCAGCTTTGGAGACACAGAACCCAGGGTAAAGTTTTGAAGTCTTAAAAAGTAATGGGCAATTGGATATGACCTTGATAAAAATGAACAAGGAAGATTTTCCAATTCTAGTTCCCCTCACAGTGTCCTATTACTCTAGTTTGAAATGATAACTATTATAGAACTCATTCACCATGAATGAAAGAATTATCCCCTATTAAAATGTAAATGCCCCGGAAAAGACAGTACAAGAATCGATCAATCATTTATACCTTAATAAGAAGTAGTCACTCAAACTCCCAACATCATAGTTATCTGAAATTGAACATTGATAGGATGGAGGTGAGGCATAGACACTTCAGGAATCAGGAGTAGGGAGAAAGGAAAAATAAAAGGAAAATGAAAGAGTGCTGAGAATAATGGCACTATTTACAATGTTATAAAGAGTTCAAATCACCAGTGACAATTATTGGAGGTAGTGTGCTGAGCTCATGAAGAGAGGACTCTTGTAAAGCCTTCTGGTGACACGTGTATAACAGGAAAAAATTTATTCTCTCTGTTTTCTTCCTTTCCTAGAAGATTACCATTCATGATGAAGGGTGCTGATATATCATCCCAATGTGGATAAGGATTTGTATTTATTCAGTCAGTTGAGGTGTAATTGATTTAAGAACACAAATATAAATACATGTATTCTGCAATTATCAGAATAACACAGGAGACAATAAATAAAAATCGTCTTCACTTTAAAGATTGTCCTATATATGAGCTACATAGAAAGATTTTTTAGGGGCACCTGGGTGGCTCAGTTGTTAACCATCTGCTTTCAGCTCAGGTCATGATCCCAGGGTCCTGGAATTGAGTCCCGCATCAGGCTCTCTGCTCAGCAGGAAGTCTGCTTCTCCCTCTCCCACTCCCCCTGCTTGTGTTCCCTCTCTCACTGTCTCTCTCTCTGTCAAATAAATAAATCAAATCGTCAAAAAAAAGAAAAAGATTTTTTAGATCATACAAAATGTTTATGATTAACAACTATCTAATCTAAACATAACTTTTTGGAAAAAAACTTCGGCTTATTTGGCAAAATACCTTCCAATTCTTTTGCATTGATACTCTTTCTTGTGCAAATTGAATAATATGAGTGTGTGTGTGTGTGTGTATTTGCCCAATTAAACATGAGAGAGTCACACATGGGCAAATAAGTGGTTTTCTGGCTTCGTGGATAATTCCTGAAGTTCCTTTAAGAATAATTATTTCTCCTCTTTCATGATAATTTGTTGAAAGACAGACAAAGATGATTATATTTTATTTATTAAGTAGATATGTATGATACATAGTATCAAATATTATAATGTATATATTATATTATTATATGTGAATTTATTTAATAGATATTTTACCTGAACACATATATTATTGAATTGACACTAGCTATAATAAATTACAATAAAATGAGTATGTGTTTTATGAGAATAGTTTAGTTGTTAAGAAATCTCTCATAGGTTTGAGTCTTCAGTAACATGAATTTAATGTTGTAATAATAAAGTTCATAATAAAATTCATCTAATGATTTAATTTAAGGTAATTCAATTTGTTTTCATTCACAAACAGTTTAAAAAATTTATAACTAGTATGACTATCAGGACCACAATGTATAATATTTGGCTTCTGTACCTGAACATTCAGGAGTAAGATCTTATCTCTGTTATTAAGGCTATTTTCAAATATGTTCTTGGATTAAATATAGTCATTTATTAACTCAACTAAGCAATATTCTTAAAGATATTTTTATGTTATGATATTCTGACTAGCCATTTAGTTTCATTTTATATTACATTTACATTTCATTTTCTTTTTGACTCTTTGTTTTATTATTTATTTATTTTAACTTATTCTTAGGGTAAAAGTATTAGAAAAAAGCATAAAATAAATATAGGGCTTGTAGATAAATTAATTGTATTTATCTGTTGGTGAAATACCACTTATTATCCTCATGTTATATTTTTCAATAAGCAAGTAAATTTAAAAAAATTATTGGTTAGCTCTATAATGGCAGGCCCAATTTAAGCTGAGAAAATAGAAAAAGTAATATGCTAACTTTAAGTTCATATTCTTTTGTTTCCTTTTTAAATTTGTCATCTATTGTTTTACTTATTTACTCAAGAACACAAACAATAGCATGAATTTACACTTTTTATTAAAGATGATATTTCGTTTAACTGTGAATCTGAAGGATTTCACTATAAAAAGTTCTTACTGATGTAATTTGGAGCTTTAATCTTCAGCACAAATTGTAATTTTATTCATTACTAAAAAGAAAAAAATCAAAAGAAAACCTAAAGACATATCACAACTGTCCAAATTTTTCAGCATTTTTCTCTTTTCAACAGTCAGCATCAAAACTGTAAAGTAAATTGCTTTTGAATACTTCTGTACCAGATATCAGCCATCTTGCTTATCACTGAACAAGCCACATTTGAACTAAACAGCTCACTATCGCATTGAGGGATGTGGTTGCTGATTGAACACAGGTGTAATGGTTGATATACTGTCACACAGTCTGACGTTAACCTAAGATCTCTGTTGAAATAGTTATTACTGATGGCACGAAATGTAATTGCTAATTTTCTGCCTGAGTGGTTACATATTTTCTCTAAATCTTAAGAGTTATTCATCCTTTTCCCACTGCCCATTCCTCAGAGTTTAAGGCAGATGTGTCAGTGGTCCATGGACCAGTAATTGAACCTGTCACTTGCAATCTACTGATTTCATTCTTCAGAAATGTGACTACTGCTTTATTCACTCCCCTGCTTATTTTTCTCTAGGTATCAAATGTCTTACTTGAACCTAAGCTAACCAATATTCATTGTTTACCTTTAAGAGCCTCTTTGGTCACTGAGCAAAGGAATTGTGGGTGATTCAAATCTGATTGCTTTTTAGTATTTCTGGTTTTAGATGCCTGGCTTTCAAATGAATTGGTTCTTTTAAGCCTTATTATAATAAATCAATCAACTGTATTGTAGGCATAGAAAGTGTGGAGGTATAGTAGAGAAAGGGTTGGGAAACTGGGATAGATTTGCTAATACTGTCTGAATGAATTGCTTCTCAGAATGACTTAGCATAACTCAGGCTGCTGATACACCTTTTCCAAAATTTTACTGAGTACTAGTGCTTAGTGCCTGATGATCAGCCAGTGCCTAGTGGTTTTGACTATAAATATGCTGTAATAAATTCAGTTCCAATAAATTTCCCATTTTCATTTTGTTTCTACTAATTTCAGTTAAGTCATGGTCCATAGTAAAATAAAAAGGGAGATAATATATGTCAAATTTATGCTTAAAGAATTTTACATAAAGATAATTTGATGCCACAAAGGAGAAATGGCATGTCTTGAGTTATAACCCATTTTAGCTTTTCAAAGTTGCATGTTTATTAGATAAGATATCTAAGTTAAAAACTATAATTAATTTGCATAGACTTGAGTTTTATGAGTCATTCTAACCTGGCCTCCAAATGTCCATTTTTAGGTTATAGAAACAAAGGATGCACAATGGATGAGTAAACTTTGAAAAAGAATGGGCATCAAGGAACTGTGTCTGAGGGATAGAATTTTGTTAAATTTGAAATTAAGAAGTCAAAATCATGAACATTTGGAAAAGGTAAGTCACAGAACAAGCTGTAGGAACAGGGATGAAATAAAGTTTTGGGGGGAAATGCTATCCTGACCCAGTTTTTTGACCCTGGCCAGAGGCTAGTAAGTTCCCTTTCTAGAGCAACTAAATCCACACCCCAGCAACTTCCCTTATCAGACTCATACTCCAGAACTACTATGTCTCAACCATAATCACCCTAAAGGCCAAGTATCAGACAAGGAAGGAAAGCCCCTTCTGAATCCCCATTCAAACTAGCCATTCCACAGGGAGCTTGCCAAAACACTCGAATCCCACCCAAGTTGCCATACATACACTGCCCCTACAGCTCCAGCTTACTATTACTCTGTCCTTAGGCGCAACCTTTTGTGTGGTCCTGCCTGGCAGCCATCTGTATTTTGGAGCTTTACGCTTCATCCATCTGAATGTCATTGTGTTGTGTCCTGTCATCAAAACAATCTTTAAATCTTATGAACTAAGATATGAGAGAGAGTAGATATTAAAAGTCAAGATGTCAAGAATCCATCAGTTAAAACAAGAGCAAAGGAAAATAGTTTCCAAAGTTTGATTTCAAGTGAAAGGTTATGGACTTACTTAGGTGGATCATGCCATGAGGTCTTATTTCTATGCCTAGTAAAGTAACTCATGATTCCCACCACCAAAAATTTTTCTATCTCAATTTAGGTACTGCCACCATAATCTACTCATTTGCTAAAGGCGAAAAATAGGCATTGTTTCTTTTTCCTAAGAGCATGCTTAATATACAATAAACTGGTTCTACATAAGTGTACATTTGACAGGTTTTCACATATGATTGTACCTTCAAAACCATCATCCCAACCAAGATAATAAACATACATCACTCAGAAGTCTCCTCGCTGCCTGCCCCTTCCCAACCATCTCTCTCAACTCTCATCCTTGTCTCAGGGCAACCACTGATCTGCTCTGTCACTACAAATTGCTTTGCATTTTCTAGAATTTTATGTAGATGTAATCATACGGTATAAGCTCTTATATGTCAGACTCCTTTCACACAGCATTATTTTAAAATTCGTCCACATTGCACACCTCAGTGATTCATATTTGCTTTAATGAGTCTTCGTACAGTATGTGAACATAGCATAATTTGTTTATCCATTCACCTGTTGATGAATATTTGAGATGTTTAAAGTTTTGGAGTATTACCAAAAAAAAGAAGCTGCTGTGAACACTTGTGTATACATCTTTGTATGAACATAAACTTTCATTCTTTCATTTTCTTGGGTAAATATCTGAGAGTGAGAAAGTTGGATAAAAGGGAGCTGTATTTTTTATTTTTTATTTGTATTTTTTTTTTTATTTGTATTTTTTAAACTTTTAAGAAACTGTCAAACTGTTTTCTAGAGTGGTTCTAACATTTTATGTTCTCACCAGCAATCCTATGAAAGATCTTGTTCCTCCACATACTCACCAGCACTAGATATGGTCAGGCTTTTTAATATAAGCCAATTTTATAGGTTTTATTTTGCATTTTTCTAATGACTAATGATGTATACCATTTTTATGTACAGATTTGAGATCCATACATATTCTTTGTTGAAGTTATTAAATTAATTAGCAAGTGAATTAAATTGTGCCCAGTTTTGTTGAGTCCTTATCAAGTATATCATTTGCAAGTGGTTTGTCTTTTCATTCTCTTAAAAATATCTGTTGAAAAGCAGACATTTTAAATATTAATAAAGTCTGAGGCAATGTTCTTGATTGCTCTAATAGTTCTACTTCCAAATTTATCTTAAAAATGTCCACTCTTTACATTGGATGAGTACCATCCTTCTCCTAGCAGCTCTCATCTCTTTTCTTTATAATCACAATAATCTCTTAAGTCTGTGCCTCCAAGTTTTACCCCCACCATATCCACAGTACTTTATCCAGCAGCTTTAAAAATAAGGTACAGATATTGACATTTTCCTGATTAAAACTTTTCAGTAGTTTCCCATTGGGTTCATTAAACCAACAAGTCTTTTTACATACCCTATAATGAATGTCCTTCATAGTCTGGCCCCCGTGTGATTCTTATATCTCATTTTGTACCACAGTCTCTCTTGATCATTATATTTCATCAATATGATCTTCCTTGCTATTCATCTTATGTAATTTTCTACATTAGGGTCTTTCCCTTATACTTTTCTTTGCCTGGATTGTTTGATTGGTCTGCTATCACTTGACTATAGGATGAAAGCTTTCCAGGTAGCATGGCTTATGTTTAAATTCTATGAATTTTTATTCCCCTCTTCCTAAACTCAGGAGTGGAATAAAGTAAGCATTCATAAACAGTTGTTGAATAAATATACAAATAAGTGCATTTTTTAATTCTATACATCCATTAATCTTGACTTGATTTTAATATAATTTAATTTTCTATTATCAGTGATTGCCTTTGAGGATGAGGTTATCATTACCACCAGTAATGGGTACTTATGTAGTAGATGAGACTGTGAGCAATATCATGGTTTAAACCAGCAAAGATTGATGTGAATACAAAAGTCAAGACACATAAAGAACAGCAATAATGCAACTAAAATATGAATCAGATTCTGATCCAAATTTTCTTCACTTCACTATTTAGAGATCTCCTAATACTAAACACTGACCTAAACAAAAGATGAGTAGGCTGGTTAGTGTTCCTGGAGCAAACAGAAACATGAAAGCACCAAATGAGAACTCGGAAATGATTGTTGACGGAATGTCCTAACATCTAGTTTATTCTGGAATGCTGTTCATGTGGCTAATACTTGGGGAGATCATAACTCTGAGTCTAAATTTTCTGGTAGGTGTTTGTCATTTCCTATCCTTGACTATCCAGTTGAGAAAAGCCAAGTATTAACATCTGAAAGACCCTCCTCTATACCCTTTCACTATGCTTTATTCATTCTTGATTTTTAATGAGATAGGCCACTAACTGAAGACACACTAAAGAAATACCCCTTTGCTGTGTAATAGAGGTTCTCAAGATGTTTTTTCCTAATAACTTTTTTCAGAATGCTAATTAAGCTGCAGAGTAAATTTTCCTCTAAAACTGTATCTTTGCTAACTTTGCGTCACACACTCTTAATATTCATTATGTGATTAGTCAACATCCTCAGGTGTCCAGGTAATGCTATTCCAGGACAAAGCATAGTGCCAATAGGCATCATGAGATCTTTTTTCCACTCTCATAAAATATCTCAATGACAGTAATGATCTGCTTACATTATTTTGGAGCCCTATTTGAATTACTATTCTGACTAAACTATTTAAAGCAATAGTAAATATTCTAATTATGTTAAATTTGTTTTATTAAAATGATAGGAGTTTCTAGAATATTCTGAGGGTCCCTATATTCTATAAAGCACTTTGTTTGTTCTGAGCACCCTTAGATATTTCTGATTGTAGCAGTACCATATTTCATATGATTTCAAAACTTGTATGAAGGGAAAGAAGAAAAAAGTAAGTATTGTTAATTGTTATAAATTATTATTTTCCTGATCACAATGATGATGGGAAGTGAACAACTATCCTTAAATATCACTTCTTATTCTGTACTTATGAGTCTAAATATTAGTCAATCTTCTTGAATATACATGTGCACATACATAAAAATGTAAATTTCTCAATGTAAATTCAAAGTTCATTACTTGTAGTTGCTTCAATCAATATTGTTGTCTTTCTATATGTAATTTAACAAACACACTATATTCCAAAATGTTTCACTGTTTTTCTTGAATTACCACTAGTTTTAATTTATATGATAATTTTTGTATGTTCAAAACTTACACAATAATATATGCTGTTTGCAGCAATTTCAAACAGTGCAGTTGTATATGAAGAAAAATATTTTTCCCTCCCTCATTAATTCTCCCAGCCTTAAAATTTAAACAATGCTTTAAAGAATATGATTTTTCTTTGTTTCTTTTCCTAATGTTTATATGAATATACCAGTTAATTTAGCTTGCTTTCTTTCTCTCTTTTTCATAAAAACTGAGATTACTCTGCTAACTTTTTTCAGTACTCCGTCATGGATAACTTTTTTTTTTAAAGATCATATTTATTTATTTGAGAGATAGTGCGCAAGAGAAAGAGCACAAGCGGGGGGGAGGGGCATAAGGAGAGGCAGAAGCTGGCTTGCAGGGAGCCAACGTGGAGCTCCATCTCAGGCCCCCAGGACCAGGACCTGAGCCGAGGGCAGATGGTTAACTGACTGAGCCACCCAGGTGCACCTATCATGGGTAACTTTTTAAGTCAGCATGTATAAATCTCACTTTTCTTTATTTCACATAGTTTAGGAATCATCATTTAGTCAATCATTTTTTTATGGACTCTCAGGATGTTGTTAGTATTTTACTTGTGCAAATAATGTTGCAACAAACTGACTTGTGAAAGAAATTGCCTAGTTAAAATATTACAAAAATGTGTTAGGTTCTTCTGAATAACCTAACCTTTTGCTTTTGTCCTCAGACACCTTAGATTTTCTGAAGCCTAATATAAAAATAAAAGGAACTCTGGCACTGTGTAATCTCTCAAAATAAATTATAATTACACAGAACTAAAATAACTTCATCAGAAATACACACCACTTTTTGAACAGTCATCCTTTTGCATGACTTTTGCTGAGAAAAAATGAAAGCCAGAAAAAAGTTTTTTAAGCCACAGATATTAGAAATATAAAATATCACATAAATTATTTGGCAGTTCTCTTCGATTGTAGAAATAAATCCTGCAGAAGTAAGTTTGCTTTATCCAGGACAGCTTTAAATATATCCGGAAAATTAAATTCCTGTAGAATATTATTTTACAGTCGAATTGTTCATTTTATTATTTCTCATGTATCAGTCATCTGGATGTTGCTGTAAAGGTATTTTTTAGATGCAATTAGCATTTAAATCAGTAGACTTTGAGTAAAACAGATTACCCTCTATAATGTGGGTGGACTTTATCCAATCACCTGAAGGTCATAAGAGAAAAACACCTAGGTTCTCTGAGGAAGAGGGAATTTTATCTTCCTACTGTTTTCAGACTGGATTTGTGACATCAACTCTTACATATATATTCACATTCTATTGGTTGTTTTTCTCTGGAGTATCCTGATAGAGCTATAAAGTTTGTAGAAATTTGCTATAGCAGCTATAGGAAACTAATACACCAACCAACACAATTATTGTTTTAACATACCAATTTAATTCAAATTAAAGATTGAGAAATAGAGAAAATTTGATTTGGAATGATTTTTTTTAAAGACTTTATTTATTTGTCAGAGAGAGAAGAAGCAGGGAGAGTGGAAGGCAGAGGGAGAAGCAGACTCCCTGCTGAGCAAGAAGCCCAATGTGGGACTTGATCCCAGGACACTGGGATCATGACCTGAGCTGAAGGCAGGTGTTTAACCAACTGAGCCACTCAGGAGTGCCTGGAATGATTTTTAATGAGTGTCAAATTTGTTAAATATAAATTATAAATATAACACTAAATGAGTCTGGACATATTATCCATACTGTATGGTGAAAAAGTAATAACTAAAAAATATGAGAAGGTAAAAAGTGAAAGACAGGTAACATTACAAATGTACTTTTAAAAAATCTCTCATCATAATAAAACTGTGTCCAGTGCCTCACCAAAAGCAAAATATAGTCTCCAAAGCCTTAGAGACAACATAACTAAAAATATATTTTAACACTGTTAATTATATATCCATTTATATATGTGCAAATAAATTATACATAAGGGAACGTCAACAAATGCACATATACTCGCATGTACAAAAATGGAAAACACACATTCATAAAAGCACACACTCACATAGATTCATACATATACAAGAAAGCAGACAAAAATAGAGTAAAAGAATTGTGAAGAAGATACTTAACATGAAATTTCATGAAATTAAATATAAACAAGTATTCGTTTTAGAATAAGTGCAATGGATAATTTACCTGTTAAATGTATAACTATTTTACTAATTATAATTTAAAAATAATTGATATACTTTTTCACTGTATAGAATTCTGAGTGGTTTATATATTTTACAATAAGCATATGTAACTGTCATAATATAGATATTGGGTCTCTACCTCTGACTATGTTAAAGAAAATGATATTACATCTGCCCTCCCATTAGAAACAGCTATAAAAAAAAAAGGAACAAAATACATGGGGCAGTTTTATCTTTGGCATCACCCAAGTCCTCAGTCACCTCTAACAAAAATCATCTTTCCTTCAGGTTATAATCACATGTTCTTCATTTCTGTCTGAGATATCACTAGCAGCATTTTTAATGTTTATATTTCTAACAAACTTATATTCATTATGATGTCTCTGTTTTCTAAGATGGTAGAAGCTTCCTCTTTTTTGTTGAGACTGCTAGAATCATCGTTAACATCCATATTTCTATAACTAGTCTTTTCGAGGCAATGTAGGCTTTTTCTATGATACATCTCAAAACTCTTCTAGTCACCACCATTACCTAAATCCAATGCCACTTCCACATTTTTAGGGATTTGTTGTAGTAGTACCCTACTTCCCACTAGCAGAATCTGTATTAGTTTATTAGGGATACCATAATGAAGTACCATAAACAGAGCAGCCTAATTAAACAGAAATATACTCTTTTAACCTAATTTTAGAGGCTAGAAGATATCAAGGAATTGTCAGAGCCATGCTCTCCTGAGATTTCTAGGAAAAAAAATCTCTGATATGTCTTTCTCTTAGCTTCTGGTGTTGCCATAAGTCCTTGACATCCCTTAGCTTGTAATTGTGTAACTTTAATCTCTGCCTCTGCTGTCACATGACATTGTCTCTGTGACTTCACATTGTCTTCCTAAAGACCATCAATCATATTGGACTAAGGGGTCACCCTGCTCCAGTATAACCTTATTTTAACTACATCTGCAATGACCCTATTTCAAATAACAACCTTCTGATGTACTAGAGATTAAGACTCCAACATACCTTATTTGGGAATACAGTGAAACCCATAAAAAGTACTGACACATGTAACAATGTGGATGAGCTTCAAAAAATTATATTAAATGAAAGAAACCAGAAAAGAGTCATATATATTTTATATTATGTTAAATATCCAGAATAGATAAACCCGTAGAGATAGAATGTAAATGGGAGGTTGCCACAGACTGGGAATGGGGAGAGACTGCTTACTGGGTATGAATGTTTCTTTTTAGAGTGTTGAAAATATTTTGGAACTTGTATTAGTCTGCTCAGGCCGCTACAGCAAAATGCCACCTACTGGGTGGCTTAAACAACAGAACTGTATTTCTCACAATTTTGGAGGCTAGATGTCCAAGATCAGTTTGTCCACAGAGTTGGCTTCTAGTGAGACCTTTCTCCGTGGCTTGCAGATGGCTACGTTGTAGGAAGGTCCTCCTATGGCCTTTCTGTGAATGCGCACAGAATTGTGAACAACGTGCACAGAATGCACAACAGTCCTACTGGATTACAACTATACCCTTAGAACCTCCTTTAATCTTGATTCCTTCCTTAACCCACTGAGCCACCCAGGCACCCCTTGATTCCTTCCTTAAACACTCCATTTCCAAATATAGTCATAATGAGGATTAGAGCTCCAACATATGAATTTTGGGGGGCAGTTCAATCCATAACAGAACTAGATAGAGATGGTAGTTGCACACATTGTGAACATACTAAATGCCACTTTGTTGTTCACTTTAAAATGGTTAATATTTTTATATGAATTTTACCTCAATAAAAAAATTAAAAAGCACATTTACATCATATCCTCTTCCATGTATTATATACTACCGTATTCACAAATGAAGTTCAAGTATAACAAGAGTTTTCTTGTATATCTTCAACTTCATTAAAATAAATATAATGAATTTTATTTCTTAAAGTATTTAATGACGACATGTAAATTGAATTTACTGTATCATACGAGATTTCATTTTATAGACTATAAGAAAGTTTAACCTCAAAATACTGATATAAATGCTAAATCTAATGTTTTTCATTAAAAAAAACTACTGTTTTAATTATTTGAAAGTAGTTAGATCCTAATATATATGTGCCAAACCACCATTACCACCCTGATTTCAACAATTATTTATATTTAAGCATGTATCAATTGTTTATGTTAAAGTAGAGTCAGTTAGAAAATTTCATACAATCCAAGTTGCTAGTTGTCTCTTAATATTTGGTGAAGTTTAGGATCAGTATTGTAAAATGAGAACAATTTTAAATAGCAAAAACTTTGTACTCAGCTTTTAGCCATTATTAAGTGAGGAGTGATAAATGTAATTGATATGGCAGGTAAGTAACCACCTGCATCATTCAGAAGTATTCTCTCTACCATCTCTTATTATATGTATATATATAAGGCATATCATATATAGCTACTGATGGTAACTATCCTATCATATTTGAATACTTGTATAACTCAAAGGTAAAATAGAGCTAATATTCTTTCTGTTTAAGTCAATTTTTTTCTGGTGCTAAAAGTGATAAACTCTAAAAGTGACAATTCAAACTAAATTGTTGAATTGATTAACAGCACTAATTAAATAAACTGTTATTGTTCCATTCCTAGAAATATTGAGGATATGGCAAATTTCAGCCTCCTTTCTTTGCCTAGAACATTAATTCAAAGTTATGAGAAGATCATAATCACCAGATTAACATTATAGAAAGCATCAAGTTTCTGGGTCATTGGTGGACCCTGGACATTCCTGTGGGAAATTTCAGTCTTCAAAAACATATCTGGTTCATTCATAACAGCCAAAGATAAAATCAGGAGACACAATCCCTCGATTCTAACCAGAGGCTTTTCTGTATGTGCTAAATTCCAGATGAGATGGGCGGCATGTGGTCTGCCTTGAATGTGCCATTTCTAATACTTTCTTAAATGCCTGCAAGGCACAATC
>CM052895.1:69155814-69184981 GCA_028534135.1 Potos flavus | reverse complement strand
CTAAACTGGTTTTAAACGTTAGTCCCTTGTGACATTGATAGCATATGTTAACATACTCAATTCTAATCAAATCTGTAATAAGGACAAAATTAAATTTATGTAAATTCTGTAAATTATTAGGGCCTAAATGACTAATAATTGATCAAAGTAAATTCCACTTTATGGGAAACTACTTGTTCAGCTAGACAACCAGCAATACCCGGATTTCTTAGGACTCCTTGCATCAGATACTTTTGAAATACATTTTAAAGTAAAATACTAGGAAAAAGTACAGATAGGAATTTAGGATATTCTAAATGCATCATAGTTATTTATTGTATTAGCATATATGAAAAATTATAAATTCTTAGAATATTTGTAATAATAACACATATAGGAACTTCCAAATAATAAATTTAAAATGATTGTGTAGTGAAAAAAAAACACATTTTATTTTATTGAACATTTAAGCAATTGTTGTTACACAAGACTAAGCTATCCTCAACAGCAATAAAAAAGAAAAATATTTCACAGAAAATGCTGTATTGGTTTTCCAGTTTGGGTGTATAAAAATGGAAATAATTATATTTATATATTTATAAAATTATATTTGTATAATTATATGATGTATAATTTATATCAATGCCAAATTTCTTTCAAATATCTTTCCCAGTAAAATTTTCAGAAGTATTACAAATGGTTTTAGATAGTATGACTGAATTACTGATGATTTTAAATATTATGACTGAACATATTTTTGCATAAAGAGGTTTACTATGATTAATATAGAGAAATGAAAAATTACATAAGTGTCTTTAGGAACTCCACCTTCCAGTGTCATCCTTAATTAATTGCAAGTATTGCAGCTTAATCTTAATGTGTTTTATCTGAGTTTATTAGATCTTACGGACTTGTAAAAGTTCATTTCTATAAAATATGTAACTAAAATATATTCATTTGCAAATGAATTATTGTTCATTATATGACAGGGTAGATATTAGGAATTAAGAAAGCAAAAACAAAAAACCTAAGAGTGAAAAATAAACAGAAAAAAAGAATAAAAATTTTTAAATAATAAAGATGCTTCTTCAATGAAGACAGAAATTCATATAAATAGTCTGTGGACCAGAAAGATTCCCATCACTATTCTAGAATAGATTAAAATATAAAAATGGCAGCGGGTTAGGTCTAAGGGAAGCAGTGACACCTAACTAAAGGCCTGGTGAGCTATGTTCAATGTTTGAGGAGATTGGGAGCTCTGAACGGCTTTTAAACAGGGAGGAACATTTAAGATCACTGCAATCAGAATAATGAATGAAATAGAAGGTGCTAACTTCAGCCACATTGATCATGTATTCAGTTATTTCAGTAATTCAGTTCTGAAGCTCAGAAATTTTGTGAATTACATTATTATACTGCACTGGTGTTCAAACTACTACCTATAAGGAAAATTTGGTCTGGGAATTGTTTTGAAAATAAACTTTCATTGGAACACAGCACAGCCATTTGTTTATGTACCGCCTATGGCTGCTTTCACACAACATGAGCAGAGCTGAATAAGTGAGACAGATATTGTATGGCTCATAAACATAAAATGTTTACTACCTGGGTCTTTATACAAGATGTTTGTTGACTCTTACTATAGTTAATAACTGCCATATATATAATTGATGAAATTATATAGGGAGAATGTATGAGATCTGAAGAACACTTAGAATTGGTCTCCAAAGTGTTACTAATTTAGTGGCAAAGGAAAAAGGAGACCAGAAAATAGAATTAAAAAGGGGTCAGATATCCAGTAAGAAAAATAGGAGCATGTGGTGTTATAGAAGGCAAAGATCTATAGTGATTTATGGAGGAAGAGCGGTCAACAGTGCCAAACACTGCCAAAATTCAAATGAGGTGTAAAACTGAGAACTAGTAAGAAGTGCCTGGCGTCTTGGATAAGAGTAGTTTCTATGGATTAAGAAAGTAACAAGAGACTAGCGTATGAAGAATAAAAGAAAGGTTGGGAAAGAAAAAGAGAAGGTCTGTGAAAGTATCTTTGTTTGAGAATTATGTAAGATAAAAGAAAGTTTTTGCAGAATTTCTTTATATGCCAGAAACTAATGACCAAAAGTCTATGAAAGAGAAGAGAGAGAAGAATTGAAGTTTTAATAAAGTTTGACAATGCCTTTCCCATATGTGAAGGAATAGTATCTAGAGCAAAGTCAAAACAAAGCAAACACTACTTCTATTATAATAGCAAGGAAAGAAAACTATTGGATTGAAATGTAGGTTATGTTTTCATATTTGTGTAAGGCTTTTGATGGTATCTCCTCTGACACTTTCTTCCTCAGTATTAGAAGGAAGCGTTAAGAAGGAAACTCATCATTAAAATTAAGGAATGAGGCAGTAGAATTGAAATATACTGACAGAATGTGAACAAGGACAAACCATGAAAATAAAGACAAATTAATTAGCACCACCGAGGATTCAGTTGACGTCAGAGACCCTGGATTCGTAGACTTCGATATACTTTCTTCTATGATTCTTTCATAAGTTTTCTGCAACTTGGTTATAGGCATGGGTATGGCACAGAGTTGGATTAATCTATTATTATGCAGCCAGGACAGGGATAAGTTCCCCAATGTCACATGGTCTGGTTTAGAAATAGATACAATTGGGGCAAACCTCAGAATTTCAAGTTAAAAGTGAAAAAAAAGAAAAGAAGAAATAAGGCATATGTCTTCTGATCTTTTCATCAACCCAAGTAAAGTGTTCTGGGACCCATTGACTAGACAAACACAGCTGATTTGCATGTCAGAATAGTGAGCATGAGTCACTCCCAAGTTTGCTTTCTTAATGATTTTACCATAAGCAGGCCAGACCCTAACATTTGCTAGTACTTAAACAAGAGTACTAATGGAGGCATATATATATATATGTATATATATATACATATATATATGTATATATATATATATATATGTCAGATATTTAAAATTTACAAGTCAATCTAAAATTTTTAAGTGAAATGCATGCTATTCTTTTACTGTGCCAAAATACCTTTGTAATAGCATATTGCAAAGTATGTGCAAAATATAGTGTTTATGACTGAAGTCAGCAAAATGTCAAAGTTGTCTGATAAAAACAATGAATTGAACAAAAAATATTTTCTGATAAAATCCATAACTCAAAAGGATCACGTTATCAGTAGTTACTCCTTGCCTTAAATGATTTTAAATGATTTTTTAAACATATTAACAAATTTGCCTGGGGAAATCTTTCACAGACACCTGAGATTATTTCCAATTTGTAAAAATGTAAGCAGACTATCTCCATGGTTAACTCTATTTTTTTCAGTTTTCATCCAGAGCTCCATGTTTCCGTATTTTATTTCTATTTATTTCTATATTCTATTTCTACATATTTATTTCTGTCATCTCAATATGTAATTGTTTGCATTGATCATAGGATATAATGTAACCCAATTAAATGTCCATAACCTTTGACTATATTTTTATTGATAACACAAATTATGTAAATGTAAAGATAAAATTACTTTCATATATTTTCATGTAGTTCTTTTCACTAAATTATTCAAAATTATTTTACTAAAAGATGAGACATAAGTTTTATTAACAAATATAAAAAATTTAATTTTTGAAAATTGAATTATATTTTATTAAATATTTTTATTACAGTATAACACCTAATATACAGTTTTTTATTCTAGTTGGCAATATAAAGAATCAGTATCATGCTTCATGTATGTTTGACTAGATCTACACATAAGCAAATTTTAGGAAAATTATGAATTGCTTAACATTGCAAAATATTTAATAAATCAACTGTTATGTGCAAGTGTTGCAAATACTGTTCAATTCATAAGAAACTCTGGAATCAAGAGAAGCAAGCAAATGGATATTCAATTCTACTGGAAAATAATATCTTACTATGCAAGAGTATCTCTCTTGTTTTCAGGCTATCTGAAAAAAGGATTTAACAATGTAATTGACATATCTTTATCTCAACTAAGCAGTTCTGCTTCTCAAATAGTCTCTATACTCAAGAATAGAGCCCTAAAAGAGCCTCCAACATTAGCGGTGTCACAACCACATCCAGACACTGCCTCCTTTTTTCTGAAGATATAAAAAAGGAGTTGGGAGAAGTGTTTCCCTGGGTCCTGATGGTGAAAGGAGGTGTGATTTCTGCTCTTCTGTGGCTAAACACTGGATCCAAGATCCAGAGTGGCCGAGACACAAGTATGGTTTTTAATAAGCTGTGTATTTGTGTGTCTGTGTCTGTGTCCATGCACGTGTTTATAACCCAAAGAAAGAGAGGAGGCAGGTAATTGAGCACTATAGTTAGACCATGAAAATAACCTTGTTTGTGGGGAATGAGCAACTTGGGTTTATGATAGACTCGAGTTTGGCAGGCCTGGCATAGGCCTTGAGGCGCAAGTCCTGCAACAGGCCTGGTTGCTTTTGGTCACATGCACAAGGTCCATCGCCTTTCACCCCCAGGGGTAAGAGAAGCTGAAAAAGAGCTGGCAGGCATTCTTGGGAGCTGTTCTGGCACCATCATGCTCTGCCTATAGGCAGTAAGAAAACTGATGAAGAATCTGAAAATAATGAAAAAAAGCAGAGAGAGAAACTAAACGTGGACTTAGCCCTTCATGTTGGGAGGAGAATCCCCAGCAAAAGCCATCTCTGTCCAGGTATTAAAAAGCAGCTTTCCTGGTCACTTTCAGACAAAATTGTACTTCCGAGCACAGCCAAGATAAGATTTTATCCTATAAGAGGCACAAGGAGAAAAAGATGAAGAGAATGCATGTTAAAAGGCAAAGAAGAGGAATTTGAGCATGATGGAAAGTGATTGAAAGAACCAAAGAGGGAGCAGATGGTAGGGTGAGTGGAGGTGGACAAGAGGCTTCAATAAGGTAGATGGAGAAGTGCATTTGGGGTTCCTGTGGGAGAGCTGATGGCTAATGAACATGCAGAGTGAGAAATCTTGAGTATGTCTGAGGAAGGGCATGTTACTTGTTTGTTTCTGTCAGCCCCTTTCTATCTTCCGTTCTTTCTTGACCCAAGTTATGGATAAGGCTAAGAGGTGGAGAGAGAAATAAATCATGAGGCTGAGGATGTAAAGCAGTAACTTATAAGTGAGTGGAAATGAAACTAGAGCAGGGAATTGAGGCTGGAGGGGTTCACATCTTGGGCATTGGCCAAGGGTAGCAAATTTAGGAGCTATGCTAAGTTTAACTGACGGGAAGTCTTTGGTAGTTTATTCTCAGTAAAACTTGCATCTCAAAGACCATCAGGCCTCTGAAGGCAGAGGACACAGGGTAAGGAAATCTATACTGGTGGCTACACATGTTACATTGGAATCACTGATTCATTTATTAAAAATGCTGTTTGTAAGCCACATTCACAGCTACTGAAGCAGAACCATTAGTGTCAAAACCAGGAAATGCAATTAAAAAAAGAAATTAAAAATGGACACTACACCCCTGATAGCAAAGTACCCTCCTATACATCAGATTTGAAAAATTCTCCTCTAGATTCTCTGTGCTTTAGGCCAAGGTGTTCAGACCAGACTTTAGACACAGACTAGAGCAAATTACCAGAGGACACTGACTTATTTATGTTTAGTTTCCTAAACACATGCACAATTAAGCAACTCTCAGATATAACTAGGATTTATTTTGTTGTGTGTGCTTCTGATGCTTTGAGGCTAAATGAAGCATTAAAAAGAAACAAAGATTACATAAAACATTTTTTTTTCATTAAGGCTATTAGATCATTGCCATGACTACTGAAGTATAGTAAAGCTGAAGCTATGTCATTTTGAACCACATTATTTTAATATACATTTTGAATGCAACCTATTTATAAGCATTAGATATATAGAATCTTGAAGAAAATTATATATCCATGCTATTAATTTCAGCCTGATTTGTTCTCCCAAATGATGTTTTTAATGAAAATGAACCAGAGGGTCATGTTGCCTAGAATTTGCCTTAGTTAGTGGTCATAGGGTCAGTAGTTATTTGTGTAACTGGTCATCAGCAACAAAATAAAATTCAGTGAATATATTTAGAACACCAAAAGAAAAGAGAAGTAAAACATTCAAACAGGAGAATGGTTTATTAAAATTCTAATCATTTATTTTAGATTCAAACATATAGTCTATGCTTTTCCCAGTTTTGACCTAGGTGGGTAACTGCAATTTATATTTATTTTAAGATCATTTTTTCTATGAAATTCTGATATTAATTGTATTATATATTTGCTGATATATCTACATAATATTAACTCTTGTATTAGTCGTCATACTGTTGCCATATTAAGAAATGGTAGTTTATTGACAGATGAATGGATAAAAAAGAGGTGGTACATATACATATGTACACACACATACATAAACACACAATGAAATATTACTTAGCCAACAAAAAGAATGAAATTCTGTCATTTGCAATGATGTGGAATGAACTAGAAGATATTATGCTAAGTGAAATAAGTCAGCCAGAGAAAGACAAATACCATGTGATTTCACTCATGTGGAATTTAAGAAACAAAACAAATGAACATGGGGGAAGGGAAGGAAAAGAGACTCTTAACTATAGGGCACAAACTGAGGGTTGTTGGAGAGGAGGTGGGGGAATGGGGTAAGTGGGTGATGGGCATTAAGGAGAGCACTTGATATAGTGAGCACTGGGTATTACATGCAACTGATGAAACAATAAATTCTAACCCTGAAACTAATATTCTATATGTTAACTAAATTGAATTTAAATTTTAAAAAAAATCTTTAAAAATAAAAATAAAATTGTATGATAAAACAAAGAGACAAACAAAAAGAAACAGTAAGATTAAATTGACAGCTCAAGACCAAAATAAAAATATTACTAAAACTCACCTTTTCATATTCTGTTCTAGGATCCTATATCATACCTCATTCTCTAGATTCTCTGTGGATCAACAGACATTATATCTAATTATTTGAAATCATTCCATTTTGCAGTTAAGGGGTGCAGAAGTACCCACAAACATTTTCATCACTATTGTGAACAACACAAACACTAAGGGATAAGCAATCAAGTAATGTCATAAAACATACTGATTTTTAAAAACTTGATATTATGACATGAAATGAATATTAAGAAATATATTTTAGAAATAATTTTGTGTTAGTATTTTAGACTATCCCTGTAATTCAGTAGTGAAATCCAGAAAACCTGTGAGTGGAAACATTTTTTCAAATGAACATAGACCTTCTACATGAGTGTTCAAATTTTACCTAATATGTGACAGAAAAATCAGATGTTGTAATCACATCACCATGTAGATTACATCTAAGTTTTAAAAAGTAAGTTAGGAAGTTATTAGAAATGACATCTAAGTTTTTAAAATTATTATTTATAGAACAAATAGATATCAGAGTAGGATAATATGATTCTTTAAAAAAAATGCAGTGGTGTCATAGTTTTGCTTTTTATTTCAGTAATTGGTTGTATTTTTTGGACTCATTCAGAGGAATTGAGTTTCTTAGTCCACTGATCTTCAACAAATACTGGGGATAGTGGGTGTTACATTCTGGAAGTATTTCCAGGGGTATTGTTAATAGTCAGTACTCTAAATGCCCCGAGTGTCTTTCCCCTGCCCAGTTTTTCCAAGACCCTGTGGACCTCCCCATTATCCATCAGATAGAGGGGTCATAGAGGGCTCTCACACTGTGGACTTGTAACATAATATACAATATTGTGTTCCTCATCCCTCTGGTCCATCTCCCTGTCCTATCATTATAAAAATCCCCCACTGTGAGATTGAGGGCTGAATGGTAACTGATATTGTGTGTTGATAAGGGCTAAAGTGAATCCCTGGTTGAGAAATAAAAGTTTAGCTTCTCTGAGACTAAGATGAAAAGTTTTCGATTTGGGAAATTTGAGCCTTATTCTCATGGTACAACTGGACGTTTTGTTTAAGAAGACTAAATATATGGCAAAATACTTCCTAGTCCAAGTTTAGAATGAGAGAGTGGAACTACCCTTCTTCAAAAGGGAACACAGAATTTTAGACAAAGAATCTCAGTAGTTAACAAGAAAAACCAAATACCAGAGTAATCTTCCCTAATTTTTTCCAGTTTTTGCTAGTCTTCAGGGTCCAAATATTAGCTGATATTGAACATATTTCCACTATGTGAATGAGAAATCAAGTAGATTTAATTTGATTTAGGACATATCCATTTTTTTTACATCAAGTGCTATTGGACAAATTTATACTTACTGGATTGTTTTGTTCTTTTAAAAAAAAAAAAGACTTTATTTTTTTGTCGGAGAGAGAGAGACAGAGAGAGCACAAGCAGAGGGAGCAGCAGGCAGAGGGAGAAGCAGGCTCTCCACTGAGCAAGGAGCCCAGTGCAAGACTCGATCTCAGGACCCTGGGATCATGACCTGAGCCAAAGGCAAACACTTAACTGACTGAGCCACCCAGGCATCCCTATTTTGTTCTCTTATGGTAAAACTTTGTTGTTTATTTATTTTTGTTTTCTTTTTTAAATTTTATTTAAATTATAGTTAGTTAACACATAGTGTAATATTGATTTCAGGAGTAAAATGTAGTGATTCATCACTTACATATAACAGTGCCAACACAAGTGTCCTCCCTCATACCCATCACCCATTTAGCCCATCCTCCACTCACCTCCCCTCCATCAATCCTCCATTTGTTCTTCAGAGTTAAGAGTCTCTTATGGTTTGCTTCCCTCTCTCTCTTTTTTTTCCCCCTTCTCCTTCGTTCATCTGTTTTGTTCCTCAAATTCCACATATGAATGAAATCATATCAAAATTTCTCTGATTGACCTATTTCACTTAGCATCATAAACTCTAGCTCCATCCATGTTGCTGCAAACAGCAAGACTTCATTCTTTCTGATGGCTGAATAATATTCCAGTGGGGAGGGGGGTGTGCGCACGTGTGCGCCTGTACTCCGGTGTGTGCAGGTGTATACCACTTCGTCTTTATCCATTCATCAGTCGATGGACATTTGGGCTCTTTCCATAATTTGGCTATTGTTGATAATGCTGCTATAAACATTGGGGTGCATGTGCCCCTTTGAATCAGTGTTTTGTATCCTTTGGGTAAATACCTAGTAGTGCAATTGCTGGGTTGTAGGTAGTTCTATCTTTAACTTTTTGAGGAACTTCCAGACTGTTTTCTACTGTAACTGTACCAGTTTGCATTCCCACAAACAGTATAAGAAATTTCCCCTTTCCCCGTATCCTCACCACATCTGTTGTTTCCTGTTTGTTAATTTTAGTCATTCTGACAGGTGTGAGGTGATTTCTCATTGTGGTTTTCATTAACCGTGCTGTTCTGATTTAAAAAGTGGCAAATGTTTTTTACTAAAAATGTGGAAAACCCCAAAATTAAGACCAGAACGACAACAAAAAAATAGACTGGTGTGTTACTTTCTTGCGAGTAGTCCAGTGTTATTATTAACACCTAATTGTAATTCCCAATTGTGCCCCAATAAGACATGTGATTAGTTATTCAGTGTACTCCCACATCTGCCATTTAATTTTTCTGAGTCTTTATTTTGATTATTGGTATGATCTTCACATGTCTCTTTTCTTTGATATTTTAGTTATGAGTAGAACAAGGATACTGACTTATGAGTAATCAGTTAGCTTTTCAATGTGAAGTGCTTTTAAATATATATTTATTGTATTAATTGATACATTATAATTTCTGATACCTTGTCTTATGATTTCTCTTTTTCATACTTCCATTGTTTCTCTCTGTGTCTCTTCCTCTCATATGTTTGCTGTCATCTTTTTTAGGGATTAGGAAGTATGAATCCTGTGGATTTTTTTGGGGGGGTGAAATAATGCCTTAATATGTCTTTAGTTTTCAAAGTTAAGAGTAAAAGTGTGTCCAAAACATGTATAAAAGGCACTATTATATTTTAATTCCTACCAATCTTCTCTAGTAAGTTTCTCAGTTTTATTTCTATCACTAACCAAGGTAAATAATTTATTATGACTAAAATGATTTTAATACATTCCTTTTGTAATTATATTTATAAAACACATTTCTGAACTTTATTATAATTAACAGACTTTAATATTCATGGCTATTTCACTGTTTCCATAACTGTTATTTCATTAATTTCATTAACTTTTTATACTAAACTATATAAATACTTGTTTTAGTAAATTTAATAAATGTCAAAATAAAACTGCCTATAAATAAAAGTTACAATGTTTTCACTAGAAAAGAAATGTTATCATATTTTTGAGAGCTTACTAAATGTCAGGCACTGCTTTATTTACTTTTATTAACATCATTTACCATACATAGTTGCAAGTTTGTTCTTCGTGTGATAAGAACTTTCAACATGAGCAATTTTCATGTATATAGTACAGTATTATTAACTATAATCACTATTCTGCACATTATAGTCACATGACTTATTTATTTTATAATGGGAGGTTTATATCTTTTGATCTCTTTCATCCATTTTACCCAATCTCTACTCTGCCTCTGGAAACCACGAATCTTCTATGTGTATCTATGAATTTGTTTGTTTTGTTTTTCAGTTTCCACATGTAGGTGAGATCATATGGTATTTGTCTTTCTTTGTGTGACTTATTCCACTTAACATAATGTTCTCAAGTCCAACCATGTTGTCATAGGTGGCAAGACTTTATTCTTCTCTGTGGGCAAATATTATTCCATTACACACACACACACACACACACACACATTCTTTTTCTATCCATCCATCACTGGATACAGGTTATTTCCATATCTTGGCAATTATGAATAATGCTGCAGTGAACATGGGGGATTATTTTCAAAATAGTATTTTTGTTTTCTTTGGATACGTACCCAGAAGTGCAATTGTTGGATCACATGGTAATCCTATTTTTAATTTTTTGAGGAAACTTTATATATACTATTTTCCATAGTGGTTATACTAATTTACCTTCCCACCAACAATGCATAAGGGTTCCTCTTCTCCACATCTGCTACACTTGTTCTTTCTTATCTTTTTAATAATAGCCATTCTAACAAGTGGTTAGATTTGTGGTTTTGATTTGTGTTTCCTTGGCAATTAGTGATATTCAGCATCTTTTCTTATATCTGTTGACCATTTGTATGTCTTCTTTGGAAAAATATCTATTCAGATCTTCTGCCTATGTTTAATCAGATTGTTTTGAGTTCTTTATATATTTTTAATACATATTAACTCCTTATCAGATATATGATTTGCAAATATTTTCTTCCATTCAGTACATTGCCTTCTCATTTTGTTAATGGTTTAAGCATTTTAGTTTGATGTAGTCCCACTTGTTTAATCTTGCTTTTGCTGCCTTTACTTTTGGTGTCAGACTCAAAAAATCATCACCAAGACTGATGTCAAGGAGATTACCACCTAAGTTGTTTTTTGTTTTGTTTTGTTTTTTGAATTCATTTTTTGTGTATAGTGTAAGACAGTGGTCCAGTTTCCTTATTTTGCATGTAGCTGTCCAGTTTTTGCAACGTATTTTACTGAACAGAATATCCTTTCCCTGTTCTTGGCCCTTTTGTAATAAATAATTTGACCATATATGAATGGGTTTATTTCTGGGCTGTCTATTCTGTTCTGTTGATCTATGTTTCTGTTTTAATGCCAATACCATACTGTTTTTGAGCAATATCACTCTTGTGCTTACATATTTTATTCAAAAGTTTGCATTTTAAAGAATTTAGTATCCAAACTGAAATACTGTTGTCTCCCTTCCTTCTCTTTCCACATTGGAAGTTATTGAACCAAAAAATGTATACTTAGTTCAAGATTCTTGATGCACCATGTCTGATTGCTTTCTAGAAGGTTAAAATGCTTTAGAATCCCAGAATCTGCCTGTAAGAGTGTGTGTTTCATAATGCCTTCATTCATTTAATAAATATTTATTAGGTAGATTTATTGTACATAGTGCTTTTTTCAGTTCTGTAAATTTAAATAATGGTGGATCTCTAGAATTAAAAAATGTCCAATTTAAAATTTATGCTGTTCTTGTACAATATGTACACTTATATAGTAATTTGATTTATTATGAAAATTAGTCTATGGCATTATGTTTATATTATCAGTAATTGAGACACACTAGGGAAAATGAAACAATTACTACCTAAAACCCAGGAGACCCATCTCTAGACTTCTCACTCAGTAGCTGGGACCCTAATTTCTTACTCAACATACAGATGCTGTAGTTGCTTAATCCTCGAGGGCTACATTTATTTCTCATTTAAAATATGAAAGTTTAGATTCAGCAATCTCCAAATTATCTGAACTTTATGACAGTTTTTGTCTGCATGAATCATTTGGAGTCAGAGCCAGCAGACCCACTGAAGGAGGAGGAAGAGGGGAGACAGCAGGAATCACTGTGAATACCTTACTCTGTTTAGTGTATTTGATCATATAAAGGGTAGATTTTCTAGTTTCAAAATGGAATCAAATCAATGTCTGCCACCTCTGCACTTGTTTTCAGACGCAAAAATCACAGAGTATAGATAAAATATGATTCTCCTCCTGCCCTCTGAAGTAGGAAAGAAGAAAAAGGAGAAAAACAGAGATTCTGGGAGAGGGAAAAGTAAAGGCTATGTTACCATTTCAAGCAGAATATTTTCTTCAATGACTCAGAGAAATTGACTAGAAGTCAAGAATAGAAAACGAGCCTCTGACTTTTTGTTAGTTATTGGTCCACTTCTGCAGTGTACTACTGTTTTTCATTAATACAAAGATAATTTTACAGGCTAAATTTAAAAAATAATTACTCAAGCTTTCTTCTTTTTATGTTAGGCTGAAGTCTTGACGACGGTGAATTAGTTGCAAATATCTACAGTGTTGTTCCCCATGAGGCTAAAAAATCACCTGGGTACTTTGGCTGGGTTGATGCTTTCAAGCATAAAAAGGTGAGGCAGAAAAAGTAAAGTGACTTGGACAGTGTCGCAGAAATAACGTCAGAGCTCTATTCAAACCTACGCCTTCCTAAAGAAAGAATCTGTATTCTCAACACTGTGTTAAATTGGGTCCAGTGATAGGTATCCATTGTGAGAGCAGTTACTTTTATCATTATTTTCATGATCATAATGAGTATTAGATACACCAGAAATGCTTAAGGTTGTACCTGAATCTCTGCTATAGTCTCTAACTCCTAGACCCCTTCCCTGCCTAACTCCATGCATGTATCTCTTACTTTACATTAGGATTTTCATTGATTGTACTGCAGAAAAAGCATTCTTTTTGTCCTTTGACTTACTCCCTGGAATTTCTATTTTTATTTCCTTTTATCTGAATATGGCAAATGTATTGCCTGTTCAACAGGGACTTACCACCCTTCAACACTAGTGATCCAGAAAATAAGTACTTATGTAAGAGGTAGTCATATGTTTGTTTCCTTGCCTTTTATTGAAAAATGAAATTTTTAAAAAATTTTTATTTATTATTATTTTTATTGTTTTATATTAGTACCATACAATACATCATTAATTTTGAAATTTTATGTGTTTTCAGTCTTGTTAGTTTTTCTATTTAACTGAATTCTGTAACACTTACTGAGCAACAGTTTGGTTTTTCTTTTAGACACATCACATGTTTTACATCATTAAAACATGACAATTTGTTAACTTCTAATACTATTTTCTGGCTCACATATATGTTATTCTTCATAATTTAATTAACTGACTGAGGAAATCACTTCTACCATGGACTCAAATTGTTTAAGTTTGAAGTTTTACTCTGGCTACATATCAGGAAACTTACATTATCTGTTAACCATGTTTAAGGCCCTAGTTATGTCTATAAAATGACGAATATAATGATACCTTTCTTAAAGTAGCATAAAATAAATATTATAAAGTCAAAAATTATTTTTTGGTTATTTCTGACTTACAATTTTTAGTAAATATTGACTTTTTATTAGCAAATGATTATCAAAATAAAGACATTTCAAAATTAATTAACTGAATGTCTATGTATACTGTCAGATGTGAGGCAACTTCATAAAGTATTATTTAGTCCTGGAAAATAAAGGATCTCCTTTGGCTTGTATATATGCCACGATGGCAGTGAGATATCTTTACAAGTGACTTCTTACCAGCAGCAGTTTCGGTGAAGCTTTTCTTGACTCTAATTTGCTCTGAAAGATTCATGTGGCTTTTTAAAGTTCTCGTGAGCAACTTTGCAACTGAAATTGAAAACTCGACTGACCATATGTCATTTCAGATTTAGTTCCAGAGGACGATAAGATAATCAGGATGAATAAGGGGTTGGCTACTGAAATGACAATAAACAAATGTGAAAATGTAACAAACGTAAAGAGCTGCATTAAAGTGCATGACTAGCTTTGTAGCAAAATTTAACCTCTCCTGAAATGAACACTAATTTCATTAGTTCACTTAGTTAACTTGAAGATATTTTTAGCAGTAAAAATTTCAGCTTCCCAACTGACCTAAACATTTGTTGCAAAAAAGAGAACTCTAGCTCAAGGCAAGATTGTACCTCTAACCTCACCAGCGTTTTTTGTGTAGGATGCAATTGGCCTTAAACTATACGTTGAAAAAACACTGATGCAATTTTTACTGCATCTAGCACATTCTGTCTTGTATTATCATAGTTATTTTTGTGTATGCATTATTTATCCAACTACCTAACGTAGCATTTTAACTATATTAATTTTTATGTTTTAAGTATTTTATATTCTCCTAATATGCATAAAAATGTGTAAATAGGAAAGTGAAATAATGAATAAGTCCTACTTACGGAGGAAAAAGAATAAGACTCAAAATAAATGTCATCATTATTTGATAGAACACCTATTGGTTCAAATTCATACCTAGAAAATTGGACTATTTAATCCATTTGTATTTGTGTTTACATTGATCATCTTATAATAGACTTTTCACTTGACTTATGTGTCCCGAGATAATTTTTTTCCTTTCTTTGGAATCAGTCAATTAATTTTTATTTGTTTCCCTCTATGTTTTCCACTTTGTTTTAGTGGTTAACTTAGAGGTTATATGGATTCTCGCATTATGACAGTAATACAAATTTTGAGAGCAATGAAAACATGGAAGAATTTATTTTGCCTCTCTCTAACAATGCAGGGAGTTTAAAACTTTTTCCCTCTATGGACTCTACTAATTCTTTTTGTTTCATTCCTATAATGCATTTTAATTTCCATACAGTTGAGACCACACAGAACATTACTATTAACATTTTACAAAGTTAATATTTATTTAAATTTATCCATATATTCAAGCCTTATAATGTCCTTCAAGCTGTCTTGCACTTCCGTGTTTTTATCTGCTGAAAAATGTGCCTGATATTTTCTTTCAACACTTTAAAGATACCAATCCATTGTTTTCTTTTTCTTTGCTTTTCTTTTCTTTTTTCAGTGTTTCAAGATTCATTGTTTATGCACCACACCCAGTGCTCCATGCAATACGTGCCCCCCTTATTACCCACAACCAGGCTCACCCATCCCCCCACCTCCCACCTTCCAAAATCCTCAGTTTGTTTCTCAGAGTCCACAGTCTCTCATGGTTCACCTCCCACTCCAATTTCCCCCAATTTACTTTTCCTTTCCTTCCCCTAATGTCCTCCATTTATTTCTTACGCTCCACAAGTAAGTGAAACCATGTGATAACCGACTTTCTCTGCTTTACTTATTTCACTCAGCCTAATCTCCACCAGTCCCGTCCATGTTGATACAAAAGTTGGGTATTCATCCTTTCTGATGGAGGCATAATATTCCATTATATATATGGACCATATCTTCTTTATCCATTCGTCTGTTGAATGGCATCTTGGCTCTTTCCCCAGTTTGGGAATTGTGGCCATTGCAGCTATGAACATTGGAGTACATATGACCCTTCTTTTCACTACATCTGTATCTTTGGAATAAATTCTTCAGGCTTCTTCCATAGTGTTTCTACAACAAAGGTTTTTTTCTGTTTTCAAGATTTTCTGTTTGTTCTGGCTTTTGGCAATTATTCCAAAGTGATCAATGCTCGATGTTACAAGATGAATACATGGATACATGGATATAAGATAGATTCAGAGTGAAAGTTTAAAAAAACAAAGTGCAAATTGAGTCAATGGATTTGAATATAACAGAATACAAAAAGTTTGGTGATATTCTTTCATATTCCGTACGATGACTATCTTTATAAAACTCCTGCTTGTCAGTTTTTTGGGTATATCAGAGAAAATTATCCCCAGATATCTAAAGGATTATCCTCTCCAATTCTCCTCCATTTTCTTACTACATAATCTCTGGAGCCCAAATTTTCTTTATATACTTCTAACAAAATAATATAACAGATTGATATGGGAAGCAGATGTGATAATCTAGCTATCTTCTAGTAAATGAGATATGAAAAGTAAAAAACAGGAAGCAATTACTGATAGCATTAATTATATTTTGTTTTGGAAAGATAGGTTTTGTAAATATATGTTATGTTACATTAACAAAATGGTTATATTTACGGCATTTTAAAAGATGAATTAAGTGCATATTTTAAAAATTCTTATTTTCTAAATCACTAAACATTCACAAAGCGACCTCTGGGTGGCTCAGTTGGTTAAGCATCTGCCTTCGGCTCAGGTCATGATCTCAGGGTCCTGGGATTGAGCCCTGCATCAGGCTCCCTGTTTAGTGGGGAGCCTGCTTCCCCCTCTCTCTCTGCCTGCCTCTCTGCCTACTTGTGCTCTCTCTCTCTGTGTCAAATAAATAAATAAAATCTTTTTAAAATATTCACAAAGAAAAAAAATAAATAAAATAAAATATTCACAAAGAAAGCATTTTGAGGACTTAAATATTTTAAGAATGTAAAATCCTCCTATAAGAAATGTTCTTTTTGATGTGCCTACGTATGGTCTTTGTATTTATGTCAGTTAGGATCCAGAACTTCTTGAATGCTGGGATCCACTGAGCTCCTTGCTATTGCTCATTTATTTTGAAAACACTTCAGACATTATTCTGTTATTATTCTGCATAGTTCCCTTTCACCTTTTTCTGTGATTCCTGTTAAACATATGTTAGACCTTTAACTCTGTTCTGCATGTCTCCTGTTTTCTTTTCTACATATTCCACTCTTTTCTGTCTGTTTAGCTTGTATTTTTTTCTGTTGACTTGATTTCCATTTCAGTAATCCTATTATTGGTGGTCTGTTCTATTTTCATATCCATCTATTGAGTTGTTAATCTTACGTATTACATCGTTCACTTCTATAATTTCCATTTGAATTTCTTTATATGCAGACATTCCTCATTTTAGACAGTATTGGTACCTAAAACTCTTGCATATCAGAACTGTGTCTTTGCTTTGCACAGCACTCTAGTCAATGGAACCATGCAGGGCAAGAACACCGTATCAACAACTGAAACTTTCAGTTAGTACCATGTCATGCAAAGTGAGGGCTTTGAGCATTCCAGTTATATATAATACTTCTTTACACTTCTTTATTTTCTTAAACATGTTAATTATGTTATTTAGAAGTCCTTCTTTGTTAACTCTATTAGTTACAACAGTAATACTGAGAATGCTAGTACAGGAGTATTAATTACAACAGTAATACTGAGAATGCTAGTACAGGAGTATTAATTACAACAGTAATACTGAGAATGCTAGATAAGGAGTTGCTCTGTAATGTAAATTTCCTACATCACTGCTTAATTCAGTTCATTTTGTAAACATCAAACCTAAATTACCTGTATTTATATTATGCTAGATGTTTAAAGAAGGAAAAATGGAGAATTATTAGCTATAACTTCCTCTGGGATAATTTTTTAAAATAGAATAATTTAGAAAATGTTAAATATGGAAAGGTTAAAGAGAATCTTCATGTTTAATTCAGTATATTTTTAAAAATAATACAATTTGCTTCAGCAAAATTATTTATCTGAAAAGGAAAGATGTATTAAAAATTTTAAAGATAAGTATAATACAAAGTTTGAGAAATGAATAAATATATTATGACGGTAAAGGAAAAAGTATGGATTCTAACAGGTTTATTTCAAACATCTGATGTAGTAGACATTAGAGTGGGCCTTGAAGACAATACTTTTACTTATTTATTTATTTATTTATTTATTTATTTATTTATTAAGATTTTATTTATTTATTTGACAGAGAGAGAGATCACAAGTAGGCAGAGAGAGAGGGGAAAGCAGGCTCTGTGCTGAGCAGAGAGCCCGATGCGGGGCTTGATCCCAGGACCCCGAGATCATGACCTGAGCCAAGGGTAGAGGGTTACCCCACTGAGGCACCCAGGCGCCCCAAGACAATACTTTTAGATTCCACATCACTCCTTCACTTTTCATATCCTACTTTTTCTCTTTCTATTTCCATCTTGGACCTCTTTATATGATTCCCCAGAGCCTTGGTCTGAGTGAAGGTGGGAAAAAAATAGGAACACTCAGACCATAGAATGTTGGATTGACTAACAGATCATTCTTGAATAAGCCAGTGTTACTTCTTCCAGTCAACTAATTCATTCTAATCTCTTAGATGATATAAAATGCAGCTATAAAGCCATCTTTTTTTTCCTGAAAATAATAAAGCTTTTAATGCTGTCTTTTCTGAAAATGGCCTTAGTTGGCATCCTAATCTTAGCAAATTTATCCCCTGGGATTGATTTGTCAATCTAACTACTTTAGATGCAACATGCTTAAAGTATATAGACATAGACTGATGCTCAGGTATGTAATTCTCCAACTAGTATTTTTATCATAGAAGCAAAATAGAGTAAGAGAGAATAATATACAATAATGAACAGAAGGAGAGAAAATTTTGTATTACTTTATTCTCTTTCCTGACATTTTTAATTTGAGTCAATTATAACTTCATAGGAAGTTTCCAGGAATTGTATTCTCTGGCTTAAAATCAGTACTCCTAAGAAACTCTTTCTTTTTAAAAAATTCTTACCATTAAAGAGCAATTTTGTATGATTGGTATCAACATGTTTTTTTCCACATCTCCAAAGCAACTACTGTCAACCTTTCAACATTTACTGAAAATAACCCTTCATCAGAGCTCCTAGATTCATACACAATACTATTTCACCATTAAGTTTGAAGACTTGATTCATGTGCCCGTGCAACTCTGAAATTTCCTACTATTTTCCAACCTTTTAGTGATGTAGGAGAAATTGAAGAAAGTAGCGTAGCAACTAAAAAGTCACACTCAAAATGAACACTTTTCTTTCTTTTTCTTTTAAGAGGTGAGGAGAATGCCACATTAAAAAAAAAAAGTGAGAAGCATTTCTCGTTTGCTTCATAAAGATAGCAGAGAACCCATAGATTCTCCGATAAAAACATTTTATAAGATTTTCAGGAAAAAAAGATATTGCTGGGATGATTTTTAAATGATCGTAAGAAAATGAAACTGCAAGTATGCATAGATTTTCCATCCCAGTTATGTCTAGAATATTACTCTTTGGGATGTATAAAAATGTGTTTGAAGATGGCCTCATCTTTACTTTATGGTATGTACTTTGCAATTGCCCAACAAAGCTTGAACTCAGGCTTGATGAACCCTATTAATATATGGCAGTAGGGTTGCAAACATGTTAAATTGTGTAGAAAATAATTGAGAAAATCACATTTAAAAAATAATACTGGGAATAGGAGATAAAAGTGTACATAACAGACAAGTCTCAAAATTTAAGTGTTTAAAAATAAAAAGTCCTTATATATAAAAGTTCTACACAAGAAAAAGAAAAGTTTATATAAGTCATTCATCATTATTCATTAGACTCTCTTAATAAAGTAAACTAAGATACTTTAAGCTCATTTTCTAGAAATGAGGATTAATATATTAATGTTTATAAATTAACATTTATTCTATTTTTTTTAAATTGGAAAGATCTACTTAGTGATAAAATTATATGAGAAATCACAGATTTGAATTTGGTAAGTTAAAATCATATGCTTCTTTGTTTCTTAGAAATTAATTTCTTAGATTGCAAAGATAAGAGTATAAAATTATCAAGTAGTACTCTGTTATATTACTTGTTTTAAGAGGTAAATTACCCATGATAACTTCAGAGAAGGCCCATGTTTTGCCCTGATCCCTCTACTGCCTCTATTCTAAATCTAAAGAAAATGATTTCTTCTTTATGGTCTAATGAGATCTTTATTGTCCTAGTTCTACTGCTCTGGTGCAATTAACTGGCATTATGGTATACAAAGAGTTATACTGATTTGAAAAATACTTTTTTAAAAGATATAACACAAGGGACATTATGCAAACATTAGTAAGTTAAATGTTAAGTATGTCCTTAGAACCTATAATCCTTCCTTAAGTCAACCCTGCCTCCTTCCTGAGAAGTGAGGTTTCTTTAACCAAGTTCTATTTTTTATTGGTCTTTCTTGCCTGGATGATGCACAGCATTTATTTGATTCCCTTGGAAGAATCCATTATGTTTGCAATTAAGCACATCAAGTAAACATTTACCACATCAAGTATCTGACTTTCTCTAAATCTTATGTGGTTTTCTCATAAAAATGTTTATGAAATTTCCTCAGGACTCCCCATACATTTTCTCTTATAATTACTCAACTTAATTTTTAGTTTAAAATTGTTTTAAATATCTTCTCCCTCCTAAAGTGTCTGAGACAAAGGCTTCCATTTGTTCAATAGGTGTCTCACATTATTCCTTAGTTTCATCATATAGGATTGTGTACAAGATCTCTGAATATGTAGAGAATAACTTTTTAACAAGACAAAACATGGCAAATATAATTTCCATTTTGTTGCAAGAGGTGGTTTCATCACATGGTATTACAATAAAAAATACACAATATAAGCATTTAATTTTTTTTAGCATTTAATTCTTAAAATGTATATATTTCAGATTCGTAAACTGATTCAGACCCTTTTTCATATTCAGAAATGGCTTACAGGAAAGACACTTATGTTATGAACGCTTTATATTTCATGACCAAAACTTTATCATATACATTTAAGACACACAGCCAGAGCTTTATACTCCAATAAATTTGCACCAGAAAATAGAAACACTTGATGCTAATTAACTATGTAAAGAGGATTAAAGTGCTAAGAAATAACCTTTGCCTTAATCAATGGTAAATTTATTTAAAATGTTAAGAAAATGGAAGGAAGATGATAAAATCATTTTTTCTGAAAGGGGTATTAAGAAAAACATTTGATTCTCTAAATTCTGTATGTAAGCAATATACTTACTGGTGGTCATTTAATGTTGGAGAGGAAGCTGTGAAAATGGCCCCCAGCAGGAGTGCAGATTCATCATTATCATTACGCATATAGAATAGAAAACTTAGCCTAGGTTTTTAAGATATATTCCTGCATTAAAAAAAAAAAAAAAGAAAAAGAAAAATCCCAGTAAACTATGTGAGTGTGGTTTAGATTGCTCTGGTCTGTGGTCAAAAGCTAGTAGAAACATAACTTATTGCAAGCATTGGAAACATGTTTTGTCCAGGGGAGAAGGAGGCAAACAGCTGTAGATACTGCCACATGAAAGAAAATTTCTTGAGCATTTTATGAGTGATAAAAATCACATTGGATAACTCCCCATATTTAGTTTTGAGAAGTCCAAAAGATTCATCGGTAAATACTCTTCCACGGAAACCTTACATTGCAACAGGGCATGTCACCCTGACATATTGTTTCTGTGGAAACTAGCAGCATAGACTGAGCTACCACAGAAACAGCAAGTATTCTAATATAACCTTAGTCCATCTGGACTTATGAGATAGTTTCATTCAGCTTTTATTAGTAGTAGGACAACCATCCCAGTCTATTTTCAGAAGCTTGTCTGTCCAGTTGCCCATAAATTTTATCAGGGGAAAAGTGCCGATAGTGTTCAAAATTACCAAAGGATATTATTATGGAGAAGATTGTAGGTACTAAAAGTGACAGTTTTTTGCCATGCCCGTTGAGCTAAACTTCATTATCTTCTTCCAGTGGAATGCAGTGTGCTCCACAATACATTGTACCTCATTTACACATATTTATGTATTTTTCAAAATTATTCTTATTGTTCTTACGATACTCTGACCCCCAAGTTCCCCGCAATTATTAAGTTTTCCATACTCTCCCCATAATCCATGATTTTGACCACGAGTTTGATCAACACCAAAATCCTTACACCTGATAATATCTCATAATCTAAGCATCACAAAAATATTTCTGCATCATCAAAAGAAATAGTGGTTTTGTCTTAATGGCTAAGAAACAGTTTAGAATGTATTCTTTAATATAGGTTCAATAACTGAGTTTGATTTTTGAAAAATTATTGAATATTAATGGACCAGTTTCTTCACATATAAAATCAGAAAAGATTTTGTTGTGGGTAAATGACTTTAACTGGTGTTGAACTGGATGAAAAGTAAAGGAAAATTTTCTGGTAAGCAAGATGGTAAATATCTTATTTTCAAAGGAAATTTTCATGGCCATGAACAATAATAGCATCATTTTCTGACAATATTACTCTACTTAATTTTTTAACAGTAAAAAAACTGGTGCTCTGAGTTTTGACAAATTTTGAAATAATTTAACAAAATTTTCTAAGGCTTAATACTTAGTCCTTAGATTGTCAAGATGTAATAAATGGAAATTTAAAGTTTTTACAGTTCGAAAATCATGCAGAAGTATCAAGCCATTTCTAGAATAAGAAAAAAATGCATTTCAGTATGATAAGGGCAATACTATGATTTAGGTCTAAATTTGGATTATACGGATAGGAAACATAATTACATCAGTAATATTACTGCCTAAATTATAAAGCAAAAGGAAACACTGCAATGTTATAACACTCTAGCAGCATTATATAAACTTCTGATACTCATTTGTGATATTTTAGTAGACATTCTAATATTCTGTTATTGAATTGCTTTAATAGCATCACAGTCTGTGTCCTATTACTGACTTCCATGAACAGCATGAGACAATTGGGTTTTGGTAATGTAGTTGTAGAACAAAGTGGTTTATCATATAAATTGGTATCCATAGGAGTAAATAATTCTGATGAGATTTACCTCATTTATTTTAAGAAATAAAAAAGTACACTAGATTTCATAAAGCATAATTAAAATCCTAATTGAAAATGCCGTGTGCTACATGTGTACTGTCTGTCATCTCACTTTTTTAAAGTTCTGCCAGCATTTTAAAATACATCTTGCAAGGACACTATAATAGCAAGATAATGCCTATGTGATCTTTGTACCTAGCATTGTAGCTCAAATGTTTGGAAATTTGCTTCTTTGTATTATAAAAATAATCGTAAATGAATATAGAATTAGTTTATTATGAAAATTGATAAAGGCATCAGCAAAAAAGTTGACAGAGATATTAGAGTAAATAATTAAGCTTTTCTACGTGGTTTTATAGGTAGAATTAACACTACCTATTTCTTTCTGGTACTATTCACCTTGTTAATCTTACAATATATACACTAATTTCTGTTTGTCTGAATTAATGCAACTTCACATGAACTAGAGATTCGCTTAAACAGTCAAACAATCATGTTTATTATCATTTTTGTTTTTATACCTTTCTGTCAGAAAAAAATAAAGAAAATAAATCTAAGCTATAATGTTTTTAGTTGGAGAAACTGAAACCAGCCAAAATTGATAAACTAAAGTATATAAAATTACTCATACTTAATAAAAAACCATAATACTGCTAGTCCCTTTTTATGACTGTATTCAATAATGTGACTTTAGATTCTACTTATTATAATAATAGAGCATTGCAATTTTATATTAGAATTATAAATCAAAGGGAAATGTTTTGCCTATAGCACAAAAGGAAAAACAGATTTGTTTGGCTTGTAAAAGACTCTCCTCAATTTGCTATCCACTAAATATGTGATGTTTTATTAGAAATGCCATCAAGATAGAGGGAGAAGAAAGTTATCAGTCCAATACCTAAGGAGATGTTTTATCCTTATTTAAAACTGTTACATTAGTCAGGACATTATACATTACAAAATGTGTATTCACTTTTCAGGTTTACAATAAAGAATAGAAAAAAAAAACTGCACAGAATATAAAGTATGGAAATATTCACAAGAATCAACTGTGGCCTTATTACTGTTTTCCACACCATATTTTTGTTTGTTTTATTTTGTTTTCATAACAAGATATGAAATGGTCATACATTTGTATTCTCTGGGCTGATGCTAACACACATCTTTTTCCCCTAAAAATTTCCTCACAGAAAATAATATGTTTTTTATCAGACCAGTTGTGGACTTGTAGTTTTTAGAAAACCTAGATTAATTTTAATGTGTATATATATGTAATTTATAAATGAACCTTTCATATGTATCAAGTATGAACCTAACATAAACCACATTACCAGTTGTTAGTATTTTAACATTCTGATATATTACTAAAATACAGATAATACAAATAGTAAATATTAATGTGTTACCTTCAAAATGTTTCATTTTGCATTTGAATTCATTCTCAGGGGGCTTATTTGAAAGCAAATGTCAAAGCTCACTGAGAAGATGACTGTTATCTTCAGCTGCTCCTCATTCCTTCCTTACACCCACTGAAACCTGGGATGGAAGAAATGAGCTGTATTTGATAGAGTCCAGCTGAAGCTGACTTTTCCTTTGCCAAGTCTTTTGGAGAACAACAGCAGAAAATTTTTTTTTCCTTAAACTTAGGGGCTTAAGACAACTTTGAAAAGCTAATAAGTGATTATGTAAAATGGGTTATTTTGGATAAACATGAAAGAAAATGTACCCAAATGACTCATCATAGTTGATATTTGAATAAATATTCAAGACATTCTCATTAAAATCTTTTGTCAAGTATGTCATTTTAAGATCAGATGAAAGAGGGGCACCTGGGTGGCTCAGTCGGTTAAGTGTCTGCCTTCAGCTCAGGTCATGATCCCAGGGTCCTGGAATCAAGCCCCACATGGGGCTGCTTGCTCAGTGGGGAGCCTGCTTCTCCCTCTCCCCCCTGCTTCTCCCTCTCCCCCCTGCTTCTCCCTCTCCCCCTGCTTCTCCCTCTCCCCTCTGCTTCTCTCTCTCCCCCTGCTCGTGCTCTCTCTCTCTCTCTCTCAAATAAACGATTAAATCTTTAAAAATGAGGTGAAAGATACTTCCAAGCCTCTTGATTAATTTTTACATTTTAGTGAATAATTTTACACTTTTACCTTTAGTGTAGCATTCAAAATAAAACATATTAAATATACAGGACACTGTTTTTCACTTTATGAGTCAAAATATTTCTTTAAAATGTGGTGATCAATCTCATTCAAAATAAGAGAATTGGAGCTTTTTTTTTTTGTGGTGCCTTGGCTGTGGTCGGGTGCTTCAAGGGCGAAGCTAAACATCATCTTCCCAGCTACTGGCTGCTAGAAACTCACTGAAGTGTATGATGAAGGCAAACTTTGTACCTTTTATGAGAAGTGTGCAGCCAGAGAAGTTACTGTTGATATTCTAGGTGAAGAATGGATGGGTTACGTGGTTGGAATCAGTGGTGGGAATGATAGACAAGGCTTTCCCATGAAGCAGGGTGTCTTGATTCATGATTGTCTGCCTGCTGCTGGGCAACGGTGATTCCTGTTACAGATCAAGGGCTGCAGAAGAAAATGCAAGCGTGTTTGGGTTTGCATTGTGGATGCCAATCTGAGGGATCTGACTTGGGTCAGTGTAAAAAAAGGAGAGAATGATATTCCTAAACCTAACTACTGATACTCCCATGATTCCTTTCCTGGGGCGCAAAAGAGCTAGCAGAATTCATAAGCTTTTAAATCTCTCTAAAGAAGATTTTTTTTCACTATTTTTTTTTCACATTTTTCACTATGTTGTGAAAAAGCCCATAAGCGCAGGTAAGAAGACTAGGACCAAAGTGCCCACGATTCAGTGCCTTGTTATTCCATGTGCTCGCAACAAATGTGGGTATTTTACTCTGAAGAAACAGCGTATTAAGAAAAGTAAGAGGCAGCAGAATATGCTGAACTTTTGACCTAGAGAATGAAGGAGGCCAAAGAAAAATGCCAGGAACAGATTGCCAAGAGATAGAAGTTGCCCTCTCTGGGAATTTCTACCTTTAAGTCCGAATTCACTCAAAAATGAGACTTTCTAAGAATAACAAATAAGATAAGGTATCAAAAAATAAAATAAGATAAATGGAAATTAAAGCAATTATATATGTGGTAAGCAGAATAATGTCCCTTATGGCAAAGATGTCCCCAAAACCTGTGAATATATTTAGTTTTATGACAAAGGGGAACCAAGATTGTAGAATTAAAGTTGCTACTCAGCTGACCTTAAAATAGGCAGATTACCCAGGATAATCCAGATGAATCTAATTTAAGTTCCAGAGTACCTATAAGTAGGAGAGGGCGGCAAACACATGAGTTGAAGGAAGGTGTGACTAGGGAAGTGCGTAGTGAGGTGTAACTTTGCTATTACTGGGGATGGGGGAAGGTTGCTGCGAATGTCGGCGTCATCTAGAAGCCAGAAAAGGTAAGGAAACATGCCCTGAATACCCCAAAAGGAGAGCTGCACTGCTGACACCCTGACTTTCTTTCGGTTCAGCGAGACCCCGGTTGGATTTCTGAACTACAAAACTGTAAGTGCAATACGTGTTTTTTTGTTTGAAGCTACTACATGTGTGGAGGTTTGTCAAAGTATCAATAGGTAACTAGTGGAATATGTCATATTTTTTGTATCATGGAGAAAATGACTAAAACTTTGCAAATCTGCAAAAATATTTATTGCATAATGTGAATTGACAAATACTTTAGTTGAGTCAATGTGACAATACTGTTGACAAGTTAAAATATGCCCTTGGTCTCTATAATTCCATAACTCTCATCAGGAGTTTATCCTGACATTACTTTTACACATAGGAAATGATACATACACAAAAATACTGATTTGAGAAATTTTTTAAACTTAAGATACTTGAAATTCAATATAAATCAAGAGTTAATAGCTTTATGTTCACTGGTGTTTGAGTGTATTGCTTTTATAGACTAACAGTTATCACTTCAAAGAAAGATACATTGGCACATGGAGATATGACGGTTAATTACTTTCAAAAGTACAAATTTGAAAAATTGTGTATCGTAGCATGTGTACAAACAACTTATTAGAAACGAGTTTAAAATTAATATCCTGCACTTCAGGGCTAATGGATGGTAATTTTTTTAAAGGCTACAGAGCTGTGGGTTACAGAAACTTAAATATAGTTGATTTTCCAGCTAAGGGCCACTTTTTGTTGAGGATAAAGTTAGGTTTTGCTGACCTAGTCTTATATTTTACTTAAATCATGAGAGAGAAAATTATAACAGTTTTCATTGTCCCAAGATTAGTGCAAAAAACATGAGAAACTGAGTAAACATATTGCCGAACAGCTGATGATTATCTTGTTTGGAACAGACAGAATTCATTGGCACTTTGATTGCCCTTCTATTGGGCCAGTCTTCAGGTGTATCAGCATAAACAATAATGAAAACAAAGATCCCATCCTAGGAAGGGCTTGTGCTGAAGGTGAATTGTAATTTTTCATTTGGGAGTTCCAAAAGAGAGGACTGTATGGGTAGATCTCTTTGAATTGTGCTGTAGGTATGGTAAAAATAAATAAGTAAATAAAAATAAATCCTCTCTTTACACCTACTTCTTTTAAAAGTAGAAGGGAGGAGTGGAAACTCTCCCAACGAAACAGTTACGCTGTTCAGGGCTACATTTGACTACTCTGGCATTTCGCCCAGTGACAAAGTTGTAATAACCTCAGATAATGCCTCTAGTCAGCAATTGGAAAAATATTTATCAGGTTGAAAACTTGAAGCAGTCAATTTAATCTCGGTTCCAAATTCTCCACAAAAATATTGTGGATGGCTATATGAACCTCCTAGGAAATGCTTGTGCTTCACGTGTTGCAGAACAACCCTAAGGGTCTAGACCTGCGGCTATACACAGGCTAGACAGGTACCAGTGGGCCGGACAAACTGATAATACACAGTAGCTGGGCACTTGGTGGGGTAGAGCTTGGAGGAACAGCTTTATTTTCTCTAAAATGAAAATGAGTCTAATGTTGTGAGACTTAAAAAAAAAAAAAATCATAATAGGGACTAGGGTGCATGATGGCGAATTATAGTAATGAATGTACCCAATATGTTAATAGAATGAAGATACTGACCTGTGGTAAGATTCCATGAATTTTGGGGGCACCTGGGTGGCTCAGCTGGTTAAGCATCCGACTCTGGATTTTGCTCAGATCATGATCTCAGGATCATAGGATTGAGCCCCTCATTGGGCTCTGCCCTCAGTGGGGAGTCTGTTTGAGAATCTGTCTCTCTAATAAATAAATATAAAAAAGATGTCATGATTTATGAAAAGTTATTAGTTTAAATTTAGTACTTTGTCTTAATGTTTTCAAAAAGGTACAATATAGATTGAAGTACTTTGAAATGTTTAGAAAATGCATAAACATCTCTTTACACTCCAATTAGTAAGGATTGCGATTCATGAATATAACTCTACTATGTTAAAGTACTCTTAGAGCTTTTGAAATTCTTGGCATATGATTACAAATGCTGTGATTAACTGCTCTGAAAAAAGATGACAATCTATATAAAATTTTATGTATTATATATGAACTTACCTCTAAGCCTGATTCTGGTAAAACTTAGCTCTTAAAAATTAAAGGAGAAGTTTGTTAAAGCACTAAAATTTTTCACATAAAGAGCTAGATTTACTAAAGCTGACCCCTTTCCTAGTCTATGCAGCCTCTGTGCTTTCAGAGAAAGCAATTTTAAGTGTGTCACAAGGTCAACTGTGGACTATGAAGTAGTTAATCCACATTTTTTCCAGTTTAGTTTCATTGCAGAATTATATACTTTCGTTGGAGAAAAGGAGGAAAAGTATCTGCTCAGCTTTAGGCTCAATAAAGGGAAATTAGTTCCATCAACATATGTAAATGCTCATTTCCTACCACTAGACCTAACAAACTCTTAGAGCCAGAAGGAGGCCTAAAATGTCAATTTGTACAAGCTTGTCTTTGCATTGTGGGTTGGATACTATCCTCCTCAGTGGTTTACTCAAAAACAACCAACTACAGACCAAACTGGAACTTGAATACATGTTTCTTTATTCCCTAACAGACTAAGCGCCTCATACTTGGCTCTTTTTTTTTTT
>CM052895.1:69139972-69155714 GCA_028534135.1 Potos flavus | reverse complement strand
TTGAAACAAAAGTTGTATATTCATCCTTTCTGATCATACTTACCTCTTAAATCAATTTGCTTGAGGAACTGTCGCTGTTCTATTAGACGTTTCTGATTTCTACCAATTTCAGAGCCTCAGATACGAAGAACTGGCTTCTGACTGAGGTCCTCACTCAAGCAGTTTTCTTTGGGGAAATTTTACTTATTGTAAAGTTATGTGTTGACTTATTGGGATAGTATTCTATCAGTATTCTGCCTTAATCATATTAAGGCAGTATGTTGCAGAAACTTCTCATGAGTACAGCTATTGAAATTGCTATCCTTTCATACTAGTACTGAAATAACTAAGTTTTATCATAGGTTACCCTAAAACATGAGGCCTCCGAGAAGTTAACTTTGGGGTCCAAGAAATAGTGGTTAAAAATCATTTTAAAGGAAAATAACAAAATCTGGCGGTGGGGTGGTTGTTTAGGACAGTACTGTGATAGATGAGGGATGAATGGATGAACGGATGGAAAATGAATGTAAAGATGACAGATGAGTTGGCACATATCTCACCTTTTAACCTCAAATCATGAATAAAATCTCAATGTTTTATCATGGACTAAATATTCTTTTGTAATAATAAAAGATAAAATCCAGAGATTAACGCTACAAATCACAACTATCTAGAATCTTTTAAGTGACGTTAAAATTTTGATCAGGACAGACAACATAAACAATTGGAATGGCTTATGGAAACTTCTGAAAAGTCCTCAGTTTACCTGCTGAAGACGGTCTCTATCTTTTCTTGAGATAATGCAAAAATCCCCTTGTAACAAAGCATGTACTCTTTGCTGATAATAAAGACAAGACAAAATGCAGAATCAGGAGAAAGAGAATGATAACACAAGGAATTACAGGAATTTGATTTTATCAAATATAAGCGAATTTATGTATACTTGATTTTAAAGGTGCTCAAAGAAAACCATCATACCTTTAGTTCTAGCGTATGGTGTTTAGTGTGTTTTTTGTTTTTGTGATTCTTTTACTAATTCCTCCTTTCAACTTAGAAGCACAGAGTCAGATGCTACATTAGTAGTTTGCTGGTTTGGCAAGCACAAAGGCAATCTAGAATCAGTCCATTTAATAAAAAACAAATTGATGTAAAACATTTTGCTTCATGGGAGTGTGGAAGTCCATGAGTTTGGGGGTAGAAATTTAGAATTTACTCTACTAGGTATTATTATCTGCCCATCCAAAGCATTGCCATAGCCTTTGAAGTGACCCAGCGAACTTTTCCAGAACAAACAGACCAGTGTGATAAAGGCCTAAATGTTTCAATGTGAATATAACAACTGCAGTGTAAATGCACCGTATTCCATTCATTACAACATAGATGCTTGTAAAGTCTGAACTTAATATGTTTAATATTGCCCACATCTAATAATGCTGGTTATCTTGTACATAAGTCTGATTTCTCCACTACTTTCTACTTGGAGGAAATGTCTGTTTTATTTTTAAGGTAATCCCTTCTATTTTTTTTTTATCAGTTCTATTTTTCTGACCTCAGTATACATCCCTCAGGACTATAAGCTAGTTTGTAAACTTTGAATAAGTGGAATTGCACAACATGTATTACTTTGTGTCTAGCTTCTTTCACTCAGTTACATTTACATTTTTGAAATCTGTTGTTTAACATGGAGTTTCAAAACTTCCCTTAGTACACGGCATTCCATTATAAGAATATACACAATATTACTTTGACCACTTGGGTTGTTTCAAAGTTTTGGCTAATACAAATGCTATGACAGCAATGGTTTAGCCGGTTGCTCTATTCCTTGCCAGCACTGTCATCAGACTTTGGAATTTCAGTGTTCTTAAAAGATGTGAAGCTATGTTTCATTTTTAAATGAATGAAGATTTCCATAATTACTACGTGGGATATGTTTATTTGGACATTTTAGTATAATGTTAACTAATTGTTTCTTAATCAGGCGTTATGGGTACCATTGTTGTGTCAGATCTGTTGGTTGCAAATACCTTCTCCCATTCCAAGGGTTATATTTTCAGTAAATCAGTCTTACTTGATGGTGAATAGATTTCCTTAATTTGGATAGTGTCACATTTCTTCTCTATAATTAGAGCTTGTGCTTTTGATAGCTTGTTTAACAAGCTCTTTCTATTCCAAATTTATGAACATAATCTCCTCTCCTAACCTCTAGAAGTTCGATAGATAACTTTGTTTTATAAATTTAGTTCTATATTCCATTTGGGTTTTTCTAAGTTATATTCAGTGAATACATACTTGCAGTGTACAGTCTGAGTTTTATAGGTTAAGACAACTTTTTTTTAAAATTCATATGGAAACTTAAACATATGTATCTAAATAACCGGTCAAACACATTTTTTTCCAAGAGAGAGCATGGTCTCTCTCTCTCCATTGATTTGTCCTTTAAAAAAATGCTCATAGCGGTGTCTTACAGATTTTAGGGACTAGGTTGTCCATATTGTCTAACAAATTTACTGCTTACTACATCATTATCGATGCTATTTAAATCATCTTCTAATTTTCAATTTTTAAGTTATGAACATGTAAAATAGAATTAGCAATTCTACTTTACTAACTTTATCCTGTAACATTGTTAAATCAATTATTTTAATCTTTTTTGTAGATTCTTTGAAATTATCTGTGTAAGGAATTATGTTTTCTGATAATAAAGACAATGTTACCATTTATTTTCTAAGTTGTACTTATTTTTTCCTGACCTCTGGTGTAATCTTTGAATAGAAGATAAGAAAGTGGATGCCTTTGCCTTTTTCTTGATCTTTGTTTGAAAGCAGTGCATTATCATTAAGTTTGATATCAGGTACTTTACATTTTTCATAAATGGTTCTATCAGATGGAGGAAGTTGTCTTTATTGTTTTGTCTCATGGTATTTTATCATTATTAGATGTTGAATTTTGTGGGGCGCCTGGGTGGCTCAGTTGGTTAAGTGGCCGATTCTTGATTTTTGGCTCAGGTCATGATCTCAGGACCCTGGGATCAAGCCCTGTGTCTGCATCTGCCACTCAGTGGGGCGTCTGTCTTCTCTATCACTCTCTCTCTGCTCTTCCCCTTGTTCTCTCTCAGATAAATCAATAAATATTTATAAAAAAAATAAGATGTTGAATTTTGCTAAAACATTTTTCTGTATATATTGACATGATTCCGTAGATTTTTTTTTTTTTTTTTACTTCTGTTTGTTGGCATGATGAATAAAATATATGTGTTGCATCAAGTTCACATATCCAGGATAAAAACCAGCTGGTCATGATCTATTTATATATTTTTAAATTCGACCTAATATTTTTTAGGAATTTTTATGTATGCTCATGTAGGATATTGGTCTATAGTTCAGGTGTAATGCTTTTTGCTGGTCTTGGTGTCAGGATAATTCTGGTTTCAGAGAAGTGTTAGAAAATGTTGGCTTTCTTATATTTTGTGAAAGAGTTAGTTTTGAACTTTCTTCTCTCTAAAAGTTTTTGTAGAATTTCCCATGAAACTATCTAGATCTGGAATATTCTTCATGGGAAGTTTTAAACTATGAGTCAATCTGTGTAATATACTTATAACTATTCAAGCTATCCTTGAGAATTTTGGTGGTTTGTCTTTAAGTAATTTATCTAACTATGGAATGTATTTCTACAAAATTCTTTATAATAATCCTTTATTATACTTTAAATATCCTTAAGATCTGTAGTGATGACTCCTTCTATCATTCTTGATAGTATCTGCTTGTTATTTCTCTAATTTTCCTTTTTTGATAATTCTGGCAAAAGACATCAAATATATTGATCTTTTCAAATAATGAGCTTTAGGATTTCTGTTGTGATTCTCTTTTCTATTTGATTTTCTTAAAAATGATTGCCTTTTTCTGCTAGCATAGGGCTTAGCCTGCTCTTAGTAGGAAATGTAGGTCATACATTTGAAATTGTTCTTTTAAAAAAATATACGGGTATTTAGAAGCTATATCTACATCCCACTGTTTTGAACATACCATATTTTCTTTTCATTTTATTCAAAGTATTTTGTAATTTGCCTTGTGATACTTTGACCCATGGAGGATTCAGAAATTGTTTAATTTTCAAATATTTTGATATGAGTTGCTTTCTCTAATAACTAATTTATTTATGTTACCAATGGAAATGCTTTGCATTTTAATTATTTTAAATTTATGGTGACTGTGTTTTGTTGGTTCATGCTAGGTTTGTAGATATTTACACATTGAGTTTTATTGGATTTTATTGGTGAATTGACCCCTTTATTACTTGAAATTATCCTCTTCATATTTGGTTAAATTTTATACTCTCGAATCTATTTGGTTTTGTCTTAATGTAGTAGTCCACATTTATTTTCATTAGTGTTTGCATGGTATATATATATATTTTTCCACTTTCTGTTACTTAACCTGAGTTTGTTATATTTAAAGTGATTTTCTTGAAGACTCCATTTTCTGGGATTTCTAGAAACCTAGACTCCCTCCCCCCTCCCCCCACTTTACTATAAAATCAGGTTGCTAGCCCAGCTCTGTTGAACTCCCTTCTGCTTGGCCTGAAACTCTTTCTAGGCAAAGGGCTTCATTAATTAGGATTCTACCCATTTATTCTCCTTTGTTCATGGATCACTGTCTTATGCTTCCTATTGATGCTTAAAAATACGTTTTCATGTTTTATCTGGTCTTTTGGCTGCTTAAGGTAGGCTAAGTATGTTTTCTGTTACTTCATCATGAAATGAGGGAGATTATAATTTGTTACATACTGACCTTGAGATATTTCGAAGATTCAGATTTTCAGTGAGATTCAAACAACCCAGAGATCTTACCCTGTATCAAGCATTACTGTTTGTTTCAAGGATATAAGTAATTGCAATATATAGGAGAAAGAGGTATAGGAAGAGCAACACAACTAAATTTTTCATTTTGGGCTGCAGTGAGAACAGCCTAAACCTTGTCTAGGTTAAAATATGCAATTACATAATTTTCATAGTAGAGTCCTTTTGGACATAAAGCATCTCCATTTTATTCTCCTAGTTTATATGAGGGGTTTACAAATTACGGTCCATTGCCCAAATTTCACCTGCAGCATGTTTTTCTATAGCCTATGAGCTAAAAATACCATTTATATTTGTAAATTACTGTTAAACATTCTTCTTTTTTTTTTTTTTTTAAGAGATCACATGTGGCCTAAAAAGCCTAGTATGTTTATTATCTGACCCTTTTACAGAAAGAAGTTTGAGTCCTGGCTTATGTGATAATCTGTAGATTCCATAAGCAATATGAATAAGCTACATGTATATTGGCCAAACATTGTCATACTAGAAAATACCATTTGTTTGTTTGCTAAGAGGTCTGTCATTCTTACGAGGAGATTTGCGTAGGTTACCTTATTTCCTGGAGGTAAATCTCTACCATAAGCAGATGCAAGAGATAGATTGCAAACTTGCTGAGTAACTACATCCTTCTTGTAAATATGACTATACTTATTTACTAATATGAATAATTTATTTATGGATTATATTTACATAAGCATATAAATCATGAATACTTCTAATCTTGATGTTTTGTTTCCATTTCTCATCTTACTGTTCTGGTTAGGACCTCCAATAGAGTATTGAATAGAAGTACAGTAAAAGAAAAAATTTATTTCCTAAAATACTTGCAAGAGTTAATTAATTTTTAATCAAAGAAACATTTCTCTTTTGGTCTCAGAAATATAGAAAACTGCACTGAAAGTCTTATATTTACATTTATCACCTTTGGTTTAATCTGTTATTCTGCATTTAAAATACTGGGAGGGAAAATTAGGACATTGTTTTCAGCCTTTATCTTTGATTTTTTATTTTATTTTTTTTTCTTTGTCTTCTTTTAAAAGACATGTATTAAAGGATACAAATTTCTTTTTAATTATAACTTTGCATTCCTGAAATTATTACGTGTAATATTATGGTTGCTATTGAAGTCAATATACTTAAATCATGATAGCTTTTTTGAAAATTAGGATTCTATATAAATAATCATGTTCTCTGCAAATAAAAATGGTCTGACTTTATACATTATAATTTTTTTTTTTATCTTTGTTTTTTCCTCCTTCCCTCTTTATTTATTGTTAACTGCATTCTCTAGAATCTACAGACAATGCTACATAGAACTCATTGGAGATGAAACCTTTGTTTCAATACCAATTTCCAATGGAAGGGAAATATAGTTAGCATTTCAATATTTAGATTGGGCTCTAGTCCTTTATTAGTGTTGGTAATTTCTGCTACATTGATTTTTTCTTAATCTTTACTTTTAATAGTTTATCAATCCTAATTATCTTTTTAAAGAACCTACTTTTGTTTCATTTTTTTTTTTTTTAACTAATGTTTTTGATTTTTTTTTAATTCTACTTTGGATCTCTGTCTTATGGTGGAAGTTTGGATTTTTTAAAAACATTGATATTTAAGCTTTTTCAAAGCACTGCTTTAGTTATATTGAACACAGTTTGATATACTATATTTTCCTCTTAATTCATTTTAATACATTATTTTCCTTGTGATTTCTTCGTTGACCTGTGGGTATTAATTGATGCACTTAAACTTTCTGTTTGGGAATTTAGTTGTGATCAGAAAATTTACTCATGATTCAATTGCTTTAAATTTATTGAAACTTTTTAAAGAAGACTTGAATAAAATCCACCCTGTTAACTGTATCAGTATATCTTTCTTTAGCAATTAGAAGGCAATCTATTATATAATGATGAGGAAAGCATTCTATATGTCTGCACTATCCTCTTAGGGTCTGTTAATATTGATCAAGGTTTCTATATATTTGATTTTTTTTTTTTTTTGGTCTGGATAAATTCAAGAGAAGTTGTGAAACCTTGAACTATATTGGATTTTTCTCTTTCCCCTATAATTCTGTTAGATTTCATACATATAACATTGTGCTTTGTACATAATTCTGATTGTTATATATTCTTGATAATTTTGCCACTTTATCATAAAATATTTCTCTTTCCACTTAATATTTTGATCAGTAGTGGCATGGTACGTGCTTTTTTCCCCCCACATTCTTATACTTTGTTCATTTCCATGACTTTATAGTTCATAAGGGTTGGTAATATGCAGTGTACATTGGGTATCACTTTATAATCCTATTTAGGTAGCATGTCCTCAGTTGAAATGTTTATACCATTTAGTTCTCATGTAATTTATAAAAGGTATGTTTAAGTATATTGCTGGTTATTTTCTATTTGTTCCATTTGGCGTCTGATTTTTGGTTACTTTTTTATTCCTTCTATTAATTTACTGTTCTTAAAAGTCTCTTTATCTCTACTATTGAGTTATGAAATGCACCTTTGTGCGTATGTGCATAAATGAGGTTGCTCTAGGATTTTCATGATAAATCTTAAAATTATAACAATCTACCTTAAAATACTGTACCACATCATATATGTTAATAACTTACAATAAAATAATTCATTAATTCATTTATTCATATTTTTGTGCAATTGCCATATTTTCACTTTATTTCTGAATACTTAAGAATCACGCAGTTTAGGGAACGCCTGGGTGGCTGAGTGGGTTAAAGCCTCTGCCTTCAGCTTGGGTCATGATCTCAGGGTCCTAGGATCGAGCCCCGCATCAGGCTCTCTGCTCAGCGGGGAGCCTGCTTCCCCCTCTCTCTCTGCCTGCCTCTCTGCCTACTTGTGATCTCTGTCTAATAAATAAATAAAAATCTTTAAAAAAAAAATCACGCAGTTTAATCTGTGTGTGTGTCCATGTGCGAACATGCCTGTGTGTGTGTCTGTACATGTGTGCGTGCCTGTGTGTATGTCTCTGCATGTTTCTGCATGTCTGTGGGTATCTCTGTGTGCACACGTCTGTGTGTGTTCATGTGTGCATCTGTGCACACGTGTCGGTCTCGGTCTGTGCGTGTCTGTATCTGTCTCTGTGTGTGCATTTGTCTGTGTGTGCGTGCATGGGGTTTCTCTCTGCGGATGCACGTGTATCTGTGTTCCTGTCTCTGTGCACGTGTGTCTCTCTCTGTCTCTGTGTGTGCGTCTCTGTCTCTGTGTGTGCCTGTGCCGGCCTCTCTGTGCGTGCGTGTATCTGTCTCTGTGCGTATCCCTGTTTGTGTCTGACTGTCTCTGTGCATCATCTCTCTGTCTCTCACCCTAATTCAACTAACAGTATAATTTATTTTCTATGAAAAACTGCCTTTACCATTTTCTGGAGTTCATCCTGTTGCCAGTGATTCTCTCAGCCTTTTTTGTGCCTGGAAGAGACTTGGTTCCTCTTTAATTTTTGTATTTTCACTGCTGTCAAGAATTCTGGGTTGACAGGTGTTTTTTTTATTCCTTTTAATACTTTAATACTGCTTTTTAATTGTCTCCTGGATTACATACTTTTTGATGAGTCTGTTGTAATGATACATAGTCCTTTATATGCAACTTTTTCTGCCTACTCTTAAAAATAATTTTAATACTATTTCTCAGCAATTCATTTATTATGTGCATTAGTGAATTTTTCTTATAATTCTGGTTAGGATATTATTCTGTCTAGGAATTTTCTCTAAGATGTATGTATTAATTTTTTTATAACCTATTCTATTTCTTCAGATGACATTCTGATATTTATATTCTCATAAGTTGCCCCCTTCTCAATCCAGCATCCCGTGTCCTCTCTGCATGAAACTTTAAATATATATTGTTTATAGCTTCATTTCTTAATTTTCCTTCATGTCACTGATCCTCTGTTCATTTATTTTTCTTTTTTTTTAAGATTATTTATTTGACAGAGAGAGAGAGAGAGATCACAAGTAGGCAGAGAGGCAGGCAGAGAGAGGGGGGGACACAGGCTCGCCGCGGAGCAGAGAGCCCAATGCGGGGCTCGATCCCAGGACCCTGAGATTTTATGACCTGAGCCGAAGGCAGAGGCTTTAACCCACTGAGCCACCCAGGCGCCCCTGTTCATTTATTTTTCAATGTTTTCTTTATTTGGGATTTCTATTGCTATTAAAGATCACTAATCATCTCTTCTATCAGCTATAATTCCATCCATTGGAGAAATGGGGTTTTTTGGCTATATTGTATTTTTAATCTTTATAATTTGAGTTTGTATCTCGTTATTTATATTAAGGCTTAGATTTTTATACATAAAGAACACATCTAAAATTGCTTTCATTTTCTTCTGATTCCATTATCTATTTCATTCCTTATTCTGTATTTTTTTTTTATCTTTGTTTACTCTTTATAAGTATAGTAACTATTAGGTTTTAAATAATCTAACTTAAAGTGCTGTAATTCATTTCATATCTTTAAGGACTGTTTGACTTTTTCTTGCAGATAGGTTGTATAATAACCAGTTTGACCATTTCAGCTTGTTTTAATGTTCTTTTTGTGTGGTTCTATGGTTGCCTTTATTCTAGAGCTAAGTGAGTTCTAATTCTAAGGCAGAACACTTTGTTTTCTGCTCATTGTTGATTGATTCATCACTTGGGCTGGTAAAAACTAACAATTCCCAGTCCTATTTTAACACGGGTAGTTGTTAGTCTTACAATTATGAGGTACTGATGACTTCTTTTTCTAAACTTTGTCTTATGTACCCTTGGTTTGTTTCACCCTACGCTTGTAGATTGGTATTCAAAGACTCAGTGGGACCTCCATGCAGATTTCTACAGTTCTTTCCTTGTGTAGCTCTAGCAATTTGGCTAATTTGCCCTATGAGTTCTAGCTGTTTGGTTTTCCCTGGACTCCATTCTCTGTATTTTCTTCCAAGAAAGAGGTCTGTAACCTCTTAGGATTCCACTGAGAATTGTTTTGTGTCCAAAACATCTATATAATGCTAGGGCTCACCAAATTTGTTTCCCTATTCTCAGGTATCAGTTTTTTGTTGCCTGTTATCTGAGTAAAAAAAGATTTTTTTTTTTTAGTCCTATATTTTGTCCATATTTCTATTTGTTTATGGTGGGAGAGTAATAGCCATTTCAGTCCTTCATGGCTGGATATGTAAATCTCATACATTGATGAAAAATGCATTACATATTTTCTACACTGTTTGAGTCTCCCCAGGCTGCCATAAGAAAATACCACAGAGTAGATGGCTTAAAAAAGTTTGTGAGTATTGCCAGGGAAGATGATGGAGTAAGAGGATCTTAAACTCAACTCATCCCATGAATACAGTTAGATAACACTCTATTATTTACATATCAGTGTAAATAAACCAGAAAATGACTGGAAGATGAGTAGAACAGCCTCTCCACAGCTAAATGTACAGAAGAGGCCATATGGAAAATGGTAATGAGGGTAGAGATGCAGTTAGTAACCAAGTTGACCTGTGAGAACTGTCCGGGGAAGGGGGAGGGCTACTGCAGGCACACGGAAGGGAGAGAGGTAAACCCCACATCAGTACACCAGACATGGGGACCACAGAACTGTAGGGAAAGAGGACACTGAGTTCCTACCCTAAGAGAGATGTCACAACCAACAGCCCCACTGACATACAGCATAGAAGAAACAGTTTTAAAAACCTGTGGGGTATACGGAGGGAAGATATGATTCTTAATCTCAGAGTGTGTGCTGAAAGGGCAGGGATCTTTGGGAGACTTCTCCAAGAACAAAAGAACTGTGGCACAATTTAGCCACACACATCAGTTTTACTGTGGCCCCAGTGGTGGGCTGGGGGCAGACATCTTGGCTGACTACAGGCTCTGCCCACTAAAAAAAGCCTCCAGGGATCAACACAAGGAGAGAGCCCTGGAGTTCTTTGTGACCTCAGGTCTGACAAATGCTTGGTCTGACCCAAATCTAGCCCAGGGCAGCCCCATTAACAACATTAACAACACAACACAGGGGCCAAACCCTGCCCACAAAAAGCAAAGAGAGTCCTTGTGGATGACTGGAGTGAAAGTAAAGATGGCTCAGCCACAAAAGTAGGCCATACACAACACATATAGGAGACACCCCTGAAGTGCCAGGTGAATGGGGACATTGAACAAGGAGGCACTATGGGATTTCTGTGCACTCACTCTGTGAAGAGTGAGGCAGAAATGCATACTACCTTCCAAGTTTTACCCTTAAATATATATATCTAATTATCTGGGTAACTCTACATTAAAGAAGGAGAGATACTCAAAATATTCAAGGGCTTTAGCGTCTGTGAGGTTACACAGATTAAAAAAATGCACAATATCACAGACCTTTTAATTTATCAGTTTGAAGACATACAGTTAAATAAATCTTGCCCTCTGTTTGCCCCTGGTTTCCTATTGTAACCCTGAATTTATCTTTTTTCCCCTTCATGCTTACATCATTCCTATTCCATATACTGTTGCTATACAGAAAATTATGGTGCTGTAGAACTTTTTATTACACTCATGACTCATGGATTTTTCAAGCTCTTCGTTTACATAAGGTACACAGTATGGCTTTTTTTTTTTTTTTTTTTTTTTTTTTTTTTACAATGTTTGGAGTTTCAACTGGAAAGAATCAATAGCCAGCTTATTCTACTCCCCTCAAACTACTGAAAAACCTGCTTGCATGAAAACTGGGCTCTCATTTGTCCCAGAGAAGTTGATGCAAATATGTATTAAGGAATTATAGCCAGTTCAAGGCCATGAAAAGTCATGGCCTTTGTGATTAGGCAAAGATATTCAGAAGGCTAACCCACTGATTTGCTTATCCATACTCTTTCCTTTAAATGGTACTTGACTCTTAAGTTTTCAAGTTTTATATTACAGATTCATTGTATTTTCCTTTAAGGGAGAGAGATATACTACCCAAAAGCCCTATTACATAGTATTGTGAAAAAATAGTATCCTTGGTGGACTGATTCTGCCATTTCATTATTACCAGGTAGACATTACTTTGGAAATTGTTGGTTTAATCTGAACATAGTCAATGTAGCTTTGAAGACTGAATGTTAAAAATTTTTAAAAACTCTCAAGCAACTCAATTGCTTATGCAAAGAAGTACTTTGTGATTACAGAGCCTTTGATAGTTTACTGGGAGTTTATATTACTTTAAGTTATAGTTTATTTGAATGCATTAATATTTGGTGTGTTTTTTTGTTTAATGAGTATTCATTAGTCAACTTAAATTTTCTCTGAGAAAAATATAGCCATACTCAGTGACAAATATTTGTTTTTCTGCATTTTGAAACAATAATTTTCTGATAAATATGCTCCTGCTCATGGATACTTTATTCTAAACCTTGCACAAGTGAGTACTTGCCTGATTTTTAAATTTTCATAGGCATATTTCATTCTTATATATCGAATTGCTATTAAAGTATCTATACTCTAAATCTAGATACTGTTCAGAGAATATACCTTTAAATATTTTATACTTCTAAAAATGTCAAGATACTGAGATCAAGATAACCCTTCAAGATATTGGAGGAATCATATAATTTCCATTTGGAGGTGATTCACAGTGCAATTGAGAAAAACCATATCCTTGATGAAGATTGTTCTGATATGACTGAATAGAGAAAGAAGAAATTTGATAAAGAAGATCTATAGATTTGATTACCTGAAATGAAAGAATATTTTAGTTTACCTCTTTTAACATTTAGTATGAGTTTGCTATTGTCGAAAATTTTAATCATTCTTTTTCAGTTTCTAATGTTACATTTACCTTATAAACTTCTATTAATTCAATAATTGGCTATAATTGGAGACAGGTAGTAAATCAGTAATTATAGACTTAATTGTTGAACTTGACTTATTTGCATCCATTTTATATGCTTCTGGAAGCTGCATTGCGACTATCTAAGTCTTTGTCTGAAGGTTTCTAAAACTGTAGTAAAAATACCTAGAAAATAGCTGGCCCACAATTTAGGCACATCTTTCCTACTATGCAATTCATCTCCTCTTTCACAAAAGACCTCTTTTGGATCATTCATAGATTGAACCATTAAGCTCAAAGTGGCCTAGGAAGGACCAACCTTCTCAACTCTCTGCTATCCTCTTAACAGTTGGTTTCATGTAATCAGAAGGATGTATAAAACAAATCAAAACCAAAAGAAGAATTCTAGGTTGGGTATTAAATTTAAGGGACAAAGCAATATGAATGTCTTGCTAGGGACTTTAATTAGCAAAAATGTGGGTTTTACATGTCTATCCTATTTCAGTGGAGATGTCAGCTGTTGACTGTGAGGTCACAGCAGAGTTCCAAAAGTTTTATTTGGTTTTATGCGTTAATCCTTGTGAGTACTTAGAATCCTTAGGGACCTAAAGTCAGGGCACCTAGGTGGCTCAGTTGTTAAGCATCTGCCTTCGGCTGGGGTTATGGTCCCAGGGTAATGGGATCGAGCCCCTCATTGGGCTCCCTGCTGAGCAGGAAGCCTGCTTCTCCCTCTCACACTCTCCCTGCTTGTGTTCCCTCTCTCACTGTCACTGTCTCTCTCTCTCTCAAATAAATAAATAAAATCTTAAGAAAAAAAAAAGGAACCTAAAGTCAGTGCATGGGGGGTATCATTAGAGGCAAGACTTGGGCATTCATGGCTCCCTAAATAAGTTAATGTTTAACATTTCATTTATCTGTATGTTTATGTCTAGGTAAGTGTGGTTCTTAGTTTCTACTTCCTAAGAATTGCAAAGTGAAGTGAACACTGAACAGATTCTCTCAACTTCAAATTTCTTCACAGACCAGAAAAACTAAAATTTATATCTATATTAGTATTATTATAAATCCAGGGGGAAAAGAGTATCCTGAAACATAAAGTATTAGAGGAAAGGACAAAGATACAGAATTAGCCATCCTGTGAATCCAAAATGCCCTAACAGGTTGAATAGAAAGGCTTGAAAGGAACATATCTAAATGGTTATCAACTGATGGCTGAGTAATACTCCATTATATACATATATATAATATATATATGTATACCACATGCTCTTGATCCATTTATCTGTTGATGGGGATCTGGGTTCTTTCCATACTTTAAAATCCACTAAACTAAAGGATTTAAGATCAAGGGTTTATGATAGTATCTGGTTTTGATTTTCATCTTTATTCTCTGAATACTTTTACACTGCAAATATATTTATGTATTCCTCTCAGGTTTAAAAAATGTAAAATATGACATGAGTGGGAAAATAACAGCAATAATAACTATGGAAAGGATAGTGATCGGGGCATATTGCATACTTAGAGCTACTTTTGTGTTTAATTTTCTTTACATTTAGAATGTATTCATGTTGACAGCACTTAATTTTTATTTTATATTAACATATATGTATTGTTTGCTTCAGGGGTACAGGTCTGTGAATCATCAGGCTTACGCAATTCACAGCACTCACCATAGCACAAACCCTCCCCAATGTCCATTACCCAGCCACCCTATCCCCACCTCCCCACCCCCAGCAACCCTCAGTTTGTATCCTGAGATTGAGTCTCTTATGGTTTGTCTCCCACCCCAGTCCCATCTTGTTTCATTTTTTCCCCTCCCTAACCTCTACGACCCTCTGCCCTGCCTCTCAAATTCCTCATATCAGAGATCATATAATTGTCTTTCTCCGATTGACTGACTTTGCTTAGCATGATACCCTCTAGTTCCATCCATGTCATTGCAAATGCAAGATTTCATTTTTTTTTGATGACAGCACTTAATTTTTAATACTTACCAGCTTGGCAAGTTAAGTTTCTTTCCTTCTCTTCCTGTTTTTTTGTTTTTTACAAATGACTCAATTTTGTCTCAGACAAGTCTTCCACTATTACCTATTTGACATATTAGTGATGTTATTTGACTTCGAGATGTGAGCTCCATCTTCAGAGTATGGTAGAAAATAATTCAGTAAGATATTAACCTGTAAAAATAGGGTCAATACATCAGCCCTATGGGAAGTTTCCATGTGATTACCTATTCTATTTGTGGATTGGCTGATATTCTTCCTGAAAATTGCCAATAAACTAGAACTTTATCATACAGATACATATTTTAATGAGGAAATGGTAGGTGTTAATCTGCTTTAAAATATAAAAGTTTTATATTTTTATGTAGACATTTTTATTATGCTTATAGACATAGGCCTCAAAATATCCACATCTTTTGCTAAGATGTTTTTAGCCTTTAGGGCACAAGATTAGCAGAAATAAACATAGCTTACTGTACATTTATGCATTAGGTGATGATAGCTGGGTGCAACTCTGTACCTTTCTCAGGTACAATTTAGGAATTCTGACATCTAAAAATAAATCTCAGGGACTAATCTAGAGATGAGTTCATCTTAATAAGTACAGTTAAAATTTGACGATTTTTGTATTTGCCTAATGAAAACACGTTCTGAGTGTAAATATAATTACCATTTTTGTTTTCAGAATTCTTGTTATTTCTCCTCAAAAATATCTCTGCACGTATGATTTCATTGATAGGCCATTCTTCTTTTATGGATCTCAGCTAAATTATCAACGCTTGAGAGAATTCTTCCCCTGACAAATCGCGTAAAACATCCCTGTCTTAAACTCACAGCTGTTGTGTTGTCTCCCTGGCACCTTTGTTTACTTGAGTATTGTTGATCTTTTAAAATAACATATAGGTTCTGGAAAACAGTGTGGAGTTTCCTCAAAAAGTTGAAAACAGAGCTACCCTACAACTCAGCAATTGCACTACTGGGTATTTACCCCAAAGATACAAATGTAGTGATCTGAAAGGGCACGTGCACCCGAATGTTTATAGCAGCAATGTCCACAAGAGCCAAACTATGGAAAGAGCCTAGATGTCCCTCAACAGATGAATGGATAAAGAAGATGTGATACA
>CM052895.1:69119443-69139472 GCA_028534135.1 Potos flavus | reverse complement strand
TGCATATACCTCAGAGACATTACCACAAATCAGCGAGATAATTGGTTGCAACCTGTACAGCTTGTTTTTCAAAGGAGCATGACCAATCACAGACCAGCATGCCTCAAGGCCCCTTGCACGAGCCCATTCTCCAGCGCCCACTTTCCGCCCAATCAGGCAGGGGTCACGAGTCAGGGCACAAGCCCATTCTCTAGCGACCGCTTTCCGCCCATTCGGGCAGGGGTCACGAGTCCGGGCTCGGCAGATCCCTTTAACAGCTAGCCTGCGACTGTCCACATGTGCTCATCTCACTCCTGTCCTGATCTACTATAATCCTTCTGGGAGGACATTTTCTGAATATACTTCCCCCACCCTGATTAAACACTGAAAACAGGTAAGAAAATTTTATTATCTCAAACAGCCACTGTTTATTTTAAGCAACGAAACTTTAAGCTTATAAACTCTAGATTCCAAACAAATTTTCTATTCTGAATATTATTAGCTATGACAGGTTTCTTTATTCCACACTGAGCGAGGGTTTGGGGCCAGCAAGTTTCCTAAACATTTATTTTCACACTGAGGTACTTCCCATCAAGACTATATAACAAATACTATGAAGCACTTACCCACACACGGAAAAAGATACAGACAGGATACTAATTTTTAAGAACTATTAAATAGCTGGTTTTAAAAACCATATTCATATGGAAAGGAACAGAAACTCAAACAATAGTGAAAACATGGACTTGCTATGTTCTAGGTGTGAAAGTAGGCAGTGGCAGCTGAATGTTTACTTCCTTACAAATAAAGAAACTAGATGTACTATGCACAAGATAGGAAACTAAATCAGATGTTAATGCTTGAACTGTGTGTGCAATTAGTCTGTACCAATCCTTGAAAAACTACGATTGGCTTTTCTGTTTTAAAAATTTAAGATAATTATAGATTCATAAAATTGTAAGAAATGATACAAACATCCCATGAACACTTTATCCCAATGACAACATTTAACAAAACTATAATATCACAACCAGGAGATGGACACTAATCTAGATAGAATCCCATATATTTCCATCACTCCTCCAAAGACCCCTCATGTTTATTTTACAGTCACGTCAGGCAACCACTAATTGATTCTCCATCTCTACAACTTGGTCATTTCGACAATGTTAAAAAATGAAAGCTTAGGCTGTATGACTTTTCAGTATATTCCATAATTCTATAATTCTCTGGAGATTCATCCCCAGTATGTTACACATATCAATAACCCATTCCTTTTTATTGCACTGAAGTATTTCATGATATGGATGTACCAGTTTGCTTAACCATTCATCTATTGCAAGATGTCTGTGTTTCCCATTTTTGGACATTATAAATCTGTTAAAAAATATTTGGTATAGGTTTCAATGCTAACGTAATGCTTCATTTCTCTGGGACAAATACCCAAGACTGCAATCACTACTTGTATGGCCATTGTATATTTAGATTTAAGAAACAGTCAAACCCTTTTCTAGAGTTGATCTAACATTTTACCATTCTAATAGCAGTGTAGAGAGTTCTGTTCTTTTCTACACCCTTGTCAGCACTTGGTGGTGTCACTTTTTTTTTTTTAATTTCAGCCATTTAGATAGGTGTGTAGTGATGTATCATTGTTCTATTAATTTGCATTTCCCTAATGACTATGATGTGGCACATCTTTACATGTTTGGTCATCTATGTACAGTCTTTGAAAAGTTTCTTATGTATATTGCCCATTTTCTAATTGAAGTTTTTTGTTTTTATTACTGTGTTTTGTCAATATATTACTGACCTAATCTAGTTACTAGTGTTTGTCAAATATGCAGTTTGAAATGTTTTCTCCTACTAGGGAGCTTTTTTTTTTTTTTTTTCTTTTTTAACTTAATCTTCTTAATGGCTTCTTGCCCTGAGCCAAACTTTCATTTTTGAAATCTAATGTTTCAGTTTTTCCTTTATGTATTGTACTTTGGTGCCAAGTCTAAGAAATTCTGCCCATCCCAAGATTTAAAATGTTTTCTCCTATATTTTTTTCTGAAAAGTGTAGTCTATATTTAAGATTTTTCTCTCATCAGTTTTAAATATTTTTTGTAAGATGTGAAACTTAAGTCAAAGTTCATTTCTATTTAGCCTCTGGCGGTCCAGTTGCTCAGCATTTAAAAAAAAAAAAAGCCATTATTCCTCCATTGATTTACTTTTACTCAGTTGGGCCTATTTGTTTCAGTGTATTTCTGGGCTCTTTGTTCCATTGATCTGTATGCCTATACCTCCACCATTATCATACAGGATTGATTTTTGTGGCCATGAAAGTCTTGAATTTGTATACACTTGTATGAGCTATTCTAGTTCTATTTGCTATTCTATATAATTTTAGAATAATTTTATCCAGGTCTATAAAAATGTGATTTGAGAGCAATCAGGTTAAAAATTTTTTGAGAGAATTTACATTTTAATTGAGTTTTCCTATCCATGAAGAGAGTGTGACTCTTTATTTATGTCTTTGGACTTGCTCATCAGTGTTGTGATTTTTCAGCACATAAGTCCTGCACATGTTTTGTTAGATTTACACCAGTGTATTTCTTAAGCAACTGAAAATGGTATTATATTTTTAATTTTGGTGTACTTGTGGTCATTGCTAAACATCAAATTAAAATTTTTTGTCATGTCTTGTGACCTGAATGAACTTGCTAATTAGTTGTGCGTGTACATGAAATTTTTTGAGATATTCTGAGCAATTATATCATCTGCAAATGGGGACAATTTTATCTTTTCTAATATATGTCTTGTATCTCCTTTATTTACCTTATTAGACTGACGAGAAATTCCAGCACAATGTTGAATAAGTGCTGACAGTGGACGTCTTTGAGTGTTAATACATCACATTACATTGATTTTTCAAATATTTCACCAATCATATTTATAAACTAAGCCCCACTTGGTCATGTTGTATAATACTTTTTAACTGTCCTGGTAGTTTTAATTCCTTGTCATTTTTTTTTTTTTTTTTGTGATTGTTGAAAACTGGACATTTTAATACTATAATATGGTAAATCTGAAAATCAAGAATTCCCCATTCCAATTATTAAGCTTAGTAAGGTCACTAGTTACAAGGTCAATATAGAGAAAATAATTGTAGCTCTTGAACCAGGAGTAAACAACTAGAAAATTATATTTAACAAATAGTGTCATTTACAGTGGCATCAAGGTATTTAAATAACTATGAATAAAGCTAACAAATGATATATAAAATATTCCAAACTACAAAAGTTTTAAGAATTTAAATATATTATATACATAATACTTACAATATAAATGAATAGAACCATTTTTTAATATTCAAGGCAATCCTAATTACAACCAAGTACATTCTGTATGCTTAGTTAAAAACAAAAACAAAACCACCATCCCCAAATTTTCTTAAGTAGTCCTATCTTTTACATAAAATAACTATCTAATTTTCAGTTTCCACAGTAATAAAATTTCCTGAATTTGATCTTTTGACATTAACCTCAATAAAAAATTTTAATTGTTACACTTCAAAAAGTAGGATAGGGGCGCCTGGGTGGCTCAGTGGGTTAAAGCCTCTGCCTTTGGCTCAGGTCATGATCTCAGGGTCCTGGGATCGAGCCCCACATTGGGCTCTCTGCTCCGCGGGGAGCCTGCTTCCCCCTCTCTCTATCTGCCTGCCTCTCTGCCTACTTGTAATCTCTCTCTCTGTCAAATAAATAAAATCCTTAAAAAAAAAAAAAAGGATAAGGTGATTGAGACACAAATAGCAACAGAGAGCCGAGTAACAAACCCATATGCACATACAAACTCACTTGAATTACAAACAAGGTGACGTAATTGTACGGTGAGATTGGGTGGCTTTTTCCAAAAATGGTGCTTAGTGAGTTACGTTTTTATGTGGGGAAACATACAAACCTTGACCTTGTCTGAGTAGCTGAAAAAGAAAGGGAAAACTATTACACTTCCTTTATTAGTATTTTTCTATACCTATTACCAAAATGGAACTAAAAAATAGAGGAATAGTAAATAGATGAATAAATAGATCAATATTCAAAACTATAGCATTAGTTTAACTTTCCCTTTTAAAAATGACCTTGATGCACTGAGTTTCAGAAGCATGTATGCAGAAGTAATCTTAGTACTCTGCTGGCATCTTATATATGAATTAGACTGAACAATTTGTTGAACTTGCAAGACTGTTAAGATGAATTTCATAATACTACTTTTAATGTGGCTCAAAAACAAAGCTTCAAAAAGTACCAGTCGTATCTTCTATACAAAATTGTTTTACTTTAGATGTGCATATTCAGGATTACAGAGGACTAAAAGAAAAGGGCATCTTGATTCCTTTTGCTTTCCATGGATGAGTCATCACTCTAGGTTCCCCTTGTGGCACGTTCCATGGCCTTCCTGCAGTGATTACATATGATATAAAAAAGAACCTACTGGGGCCTCTGGGTGGCTTGTGCCTGGGCACACGCTCTATTTCTCGCTTTCAAAAAAAAAAAAAAAATTAACCTACTGCTTCGGGAAGAATCTACATGAGAAATAATCAATGTCGCCTAATTGCTTTCTGTTTGGTGTGGGGTTTATTTGTCCTTGGGCTTTTCATTGAAGCTAGTTTAAAGTGTGTGTGGGGGGGGGCGGGGAATGTAATAGGAGACTATATCTTTCTCATGACCTAGCTGGATCTCCAAGCATCATATCTTCAATTTAGAGTATATGGAAATATTCCACTAATACCTCTTTGACTTAATTCTAATATTTTTTTCCAGGAACATAATGTATGATTTAGTTCTTTTTGTCCTAATGAAAGTATACTGAATATCTATCCTATCTAGCAGAAAGATGCTAAGACTTGTTAGATATCGGTAACACTCTCCTGTAGTTCTAAATACCAAAACACATTCTAAGTATCTTCTCCTTTGGTCATTAGGAGGGGGATTATATCAATGGAGGAGAGGAGGGAGAACACGTTTTAGAAACTCGTACTCACCTGGATGGGAAAAACACTAATGAAACACTGATAGACTTTAAATGTAAACAGACTGTATATTTTAATGCAATTATTCAACCTTTGATTATAATACAGTTGATTGTTTTTCTTTTAATAATGCCACAAGTGTGTGTGCGATATAGTTGCCAACAAATTCAGGATATTTAATATCTTATAAATAAAAGTTCTAGAGTTTTGGTGGACACAGCATTTAAATTTGAAGCTAAGATTTTCTTTTGTATTATCAGTATCATAATTTTATATTCCATTGTCAGACATATTTGGAAATTTCATATTTATCCACTTCAGCTATAAAAATCATATTCTAATATAAAAATAATACTACAATAGCCTGTAGTTTTAATTTGGTCATGTTATTCAGTAAACAGAACATCACTTAATTCAGACTTATATACTTAGTAAATTGTTGAGTTACTTACATTTTATGCAGCATTTCAAGGCTATGAATGGTGATCTCTGGAAGCAGAGTTAGCATGTTATCTGGATCTAATGTTGAAAACACTTTCTTTTCCACTGTTTGGCAAGCTTTACAGAATGTGATCATTATACACATTATGCAGATAATCTGTTTCCTTTGCTATAATGCCATGCATTAAGGCTAATATATTGCTCAGGAATGAAAGGAGGGCACTTGATCTGTTTATCAAGATCTGTTGATCTGTTTATCAAGTGATAACTGATTAACTAGTAAGAGCAACTTTTTCCCCAACACTAATTTTTATGAATAAAAAAGTGTAAAAAGTATCTTTCTATAGCAAAAATGAGATAGTGTTTAGTCACTAGAGATGATGCTCACCACAATCCTGGATAGGTAACTAAGATGTGGTCCAAATAAAGAAATTTAAGCCAAAAAGCCTCAAAGAGAATTTCCTTCAACTTACCCAGGCAGAATTCTGCTTACTACACATCCGTTATTTTTTTTTCTTTTTAATGACAGTTTTAAATAAAAAAAAAATCATGTGTTTTTTTACTCCTTGCTTTGATGGCAAAAATGTGTACACATTTCTTCTTAGAATTAAGGCAGTTTTAAGGTTAGCTACTCATGTTTGTCTTTATTACACTCTTTTATGAGTGTAGCATGCATTAGTGCTTGCGGAGCTAATGATCTCAAAGTCATTTTGAGGAATTTTAAAACCCAGAATGAAGCCCATTAAAGCTCAGTAGCTGTTCATTTTACACAACAGTATAAGTACTGATGTTCCTAAGTGTGGAGACTATACAGCATAGAAAAGAAGCATTTCATCAAACCAGAAGGAACAGTTCATAATTATACTACCTAATTATATTTTTTCATTCTGGAGTGTCTATATTCCCTTTAAGGTGTATAATGTGAGTGTAACTGAATTATTAGAAAAATACAAAACAATATTCTAGTCAGACTTACTCGTTTTCTTTTTGTTCGTACAGTGATTAGCTAAATGTAGTTAGAAATACCTTCAAAAATAGTCTATTAAATGAATGATCGATTTTTATGTTAGGGGTTCTTTGATGGCTAATGACATTTTTCTTTTTAAGCTTTGCCACAATAGAGAAATTTTCATTTGGGGCATGTTTGATAATCAATGAAGTGTTAATTTTAACACTTCATTTTTTTCCCAAAGTGCCAGTTTGTTTGTTACACACTGAATCAATAACTTGTTGACACCCACATGTTTCACTTCCTACTTCAAAGTAGAATTATTTTTATGTTGTTTAAAATGAAGAGACTAGTGGAAGAATTACTTTGTTTTCCTTAAATGTTTGGTTAAAATCGTTTTAATCGTTTTAATTCATATTAGGGAAATAAATGCCTTGATAATGCTAACCCTCAAAACAAAAATCACCAATCTGCTTCTAATTTAAAACATTCAAGTTTAACTTAGCATATATTTTAAATTCTTTCAGGTCTTTGATATCATTCATCTAGGTTATGCTTTCTGGAATTTATTGAAAATCTTTTATTTGAAATGTTAAGTTTAGGATGTGGAACATGTAATACAAAGACCCATGTGCGTAAAAATCATTATTATTTTTTTAGGTCTCTCTTCTAAAGAGAAAAATATCCAGCACTTGATAAAATAGTTTCTTTGTTTGTTACGTTAGGTTTTTTTGGGCATATATCCCTTGGTTCAGTGTCACTGAAAGATGTTCATTTTCAGCTTTTGCAGAACCGTTTATGGTGCTACTGATACTAGATATGCTCAACAATGAAATCATTTTCCATTGCTCAATGAGAGTATAATGTCCCTTCACATCTTAATTGTACTTATTCATCAATGTATCTAACTTAATAGACAATCAACTATATCTTGGTAAGATCAGTTTTTTAGCCAACTGCCGTTGATGAAAGATGAAAAGAAACTCTCTGACAATGATAATAAATGTAGCACCAAATCTTGGTTTTATCAAAAAGGTTAGCTTAAGATCTACTTATAATAGGCTATAAACTTCTGAAATACAACAAATAAGTTAGATTTAGAATAAATTAGAAGGCAGAATTACCAAATGACTATTGAGGTTTTAACCCACTGGCTAATACATGGAGGGAGCAAGAACCCATACTTTGGAGAATTTTTTTTTTTCTATAAGTTTTCAGAACTATAGAGGATAAAGTATAGAATTTGTATATATGTGACCTTTTCATGGTACATGGTAACATTAATACATTTGTGATTTTTATACTTTTAATTTCTATGATATTTAAATCAAAATCTTTTTATTTTTTTTTAAGATTTTACTTATTTATTTGAAGAGAGAAAGAAAGAGATCATGGAGGGGGAGGAGCAGAAGGAGAGGGAACAGGGAGCCAGATGCCAGGTATCCCAAAATGCATCATTATCTTATGTGTTACCAAGGAAGAAAAGGGCATATCTGCTGATCAAACTAGAATATGATGATTTCTTGCCATATCAACCGTGTGTGTGTGTGTGTGTGTGTGTGTTTACTGTTCAGAGTCTCTTTTCAGGTATTTAACAGACACCTTCTATGTAGTACAAGGGAAAAATACAGGTGCCCTACTTTGTAACTCATCCAGTCTTCCAAGCTGAAATACTGAAGTGTGATGCTCAATTCCGTCTTCTTCATTACCACTTAAATTCATTTATAGTGGATTTTATTTAATAACTTTTAAAAATCTGTCCCTTATTCTAAATCCCTAATACAACTTAGTGTTAAAATCCTGTTTTTTTTCCTTCGTCTAGACCCATATGAAAAACGCAAAAATACCTTACTACTCATTCATCACAGAGCTTATTTTTGCTCTGCAAAATTTCAGCTATCTTCTGCATTTTCCATCTTTTTTTTCTCTTGCCTACATGTTCTCACAAACTTCTTCTGACATATTCTAGATCACAAAACATCTTCCACTCTGCCTCTTCTGACCTTAAACTCATTTTTTTATTTCAACATATTTTGGTATTGTATATATTCTCTTTCCAAAATTGTTAGAAGTTGAGTATGTCTCTAGTGCTTTGCCTGGCTCTTGGTTTTTGAGTCTAGTTTCCTCCTGTTTGTTTTTAGCCATTGGCTGAACAAATTATTTGAAAAAATAATAAATAGATCCTTTGAGGGAATACAAATCCTCTTTGAATGGGAATAACTATTTGCTTCTGTAAGGCATCTGGTGGCTTTCCCAATTAAAGATCACATTGAGCCAATTTTAAGACTAAATTTTTTTGGGAATTGAAACTGGTTTATGATTTTGCATTGGTTTCCTTTACCCTGAAGTTGCTATAATTTGACCTTATATGTTTGAGGGCGAAATATGTTCCGTTTTCCTCATCTCCTTGCATGTTAACCTAAACTTTTATATTCTTCTTGTCACAAAAATCCACCAAACAGGTTTTCAAGGTATGGAGAAGAAAAATACCCTTATGGCAAGAGTGGTTCTCATGTTTGGCTGCATATCTAAACTCCCGTTTCGTTAAATATTAGGACTTGACAACCTTTTGATGCTTTCAGGATTAAAACAAACAAAAACCATCACATTTATCACGGCATAGTATATTCAGCACAAGGATTAATGCAAGTAAACTAGCTCACCAGAAAACAGAAACTGTTCATAGTGTACTCATTAAGATACTTATTTTTTTTTCCTAGAATGTGACTTGTTTGAGGGCAAATGCTTTGTTTTTTTCCTGCTTGCTTAGCTCACTGAACCCACATTAATGCTTCTAATATAGCAATAGCTTATTTGCTATTTAAATTAATACTTCTTTCATATAATCATGATCAGTGTTCCTAGATAGTAGATAAAATATTCTACCTATATTATCTAGGGAAACTGGTCATAATAAAATGAAAGAAGTATTAATGCCCAAGTTTAGTTAAAGAGCTCTGGAGATGGTACTTGGGAATAAAATACCAGTTGGTCATTAGATTTGTTTTGATAAATACTACATGTTGTGTCAGATATAATGCTTAACCTATCAGGTTATTGATCTGTAAAATGTTATAATAGCCACAGTCTGTAGTAAAATGACACCCCACGAGTGGTTAGTATTAGTAAGATGAAAAATAGATACAACATTCATTGAAAACTTGGAATATGTCAGAGATTATGCTAAATGCTTTACCTGCATCATCAAATTAAACACATCCCTTAAGGTGGGCATAATTATTTTTCCCATAGTAGACAAGAAGAAATGGATTCCACATAAAGTAGAATATATTATTTAAAAATGCATATATGACTGAGATTTAATATTTATTTTATTACTAAATTTCATTTCATGGATTTGTTATCCTTTGAAAAATAATTCACAACATTTTATATTAAGTTCTCTAGTCCAAAACACTTAAAAATTTTTTCAGGAAGTAATAACATAATGTTATATTAGTTTCAGTGCAATATAATTCAACAATTCTGTGCATTACTGATTTCTTATCACTGTAAGTGTACTCTTAATCCCCTTTATCTATTTACCCATCCCTCCAACCCACTTCTCCTCTGGCAACCATGAGTTTAAGAGTCTATTTGTCTCTTTTTTCTCTGTGTTCACTTATTTTCTGTATTAAATTTCATGTATGAGTGAAATCTTATGGTGTTTGTCGTCTTCTGGCTTATTTTAGCATTATACTCTCTAGGTCCATCCATGTTGCAAATGGCAAGATCGCATTCTTTTTTTATGGATTATATTCTGATATATATATATGTTATATATATATATAATATATACACGTACATTATGTATATATACATATACATATATACCAATACTTGTTTATCCATTCATTTATGCATGGGCACTTGGGTTGCTTCCATATCTTAGCTATTGTAAATAATGCTATACTAAACATAGGGGTGCATACATCTTTTTGAATTAGTGTTTTCGTTTTCTTTGGTTAAATGCTCAGTAGTGGAATTTTACTCTATTTTTAATATTTTGAGGAACCTACTTCTTCTCTTGTCTCTTTGTAATATTCCCTTATTGATCTCATTTACTAAGTGTATTCCTTAGAAGTTTTCATATTCCTAAAATTAAAAAGAAATTACAATACATATTCAGATATATTTGTGTATAAATCATAGCAATTGTCAATTTATTTTCTAAGCTTTTCACCTGAAATCAACTTTCTCCATTATGGAATAACCACCAGATAATGAACATCATTAAAATAAATAGGGACGATTCATCTGTGTCAATGACTAACAAAAAAAAAAATTATCTAAAAGAGCATACCATTTCTGTTCACTATAATTTGAAAAAACTTAATTGTATAAGAATATCATTGATCCATAAGAAAAATAGGAATCTAGATCACTCTGTAAGAAAACAAATTTGTGTTTGTGGAGCTATTTAAAAATAACATTTTTTTCTAACTGATAACAAATTCATTGTTTTTTTCAAAATAGCTTCTACCTAGAAATGAAGAAACTAAAATGTGTCAGTAACAGACTATAGATGGGGTTCCATAGACAATTATTTTTCCTTCCCAAATCTACTGAAAGTACATTTTCCGATATATTTAAGGATACATTCAGTAAAGCATTGAGGAGAAGTAAGATACATTAGCATTAATAACAGAAATATTAAAAGAGAATTCCATCTCACATTACATCACAAGAAAGAAATAAAAGCTGTAGGAAACATCGCAGAACCCTGCAAAACATGAGTTGTTAAAAGCAGAAGTGAGGAAAAAGACTAAAATTAAGATGGCGGATTAAAATAGTATCAGCCGGACTGTAGCTCAGGTTTGCATACCTCCTTTTCATCCCTCTGTCACATTTATGGCTGAGGTCTTTACCACCAATTTGAAGCTGGAGGACTAGTCTTGAAAAAAATTGCACTTGGTGAGGTTGTTCTGAGGCTTCCTGAGCAAGGATTGTTGGAATAGAATAGAGCATTCTTGTATGGGTATTGCTAATGGTAGTTGAGAGTGGAGTTGGCATAACTGTGAGTGTTAAGCAACAAAAGGGAAAACTGCCAGTAGATGATCCATCCCTAAAAAGAAGTAGACATTTCTGTGTCTTTATATATTAGGAAAAAATTATTAATAATTTATCTCTGATTTGGAGCAATAAACAATCAAGGATCTCAAGGCAAATGAGAAAAACTATCAACACTTAAAAAGAGGTGCATGAATGATGACAGAACAAGTCATAGAGGAAACACACAATTCAGAGAACAGAAGAGAACTTAAATGACATATTTAGTGTGCTATGATATTAGGAAGATAGGGTATTCATAAAAGTGGAAGAGGCTTTTATAATAAGGGTAATTGGAAAAATTTTGCCTATGGAAAAACTAGAAAGGCAGTAAGAAAATAGAGTGATGGGGTTAAGGACTATGAGGAAAATAAGATTTGATAAAAATCTTGTACATGCTATGTCAATCCATATAGACCAAAGTGTATTTCCTAATACAGAAAAGGAAGATTAGAGGAAAGAAAAAGAACCAATTAAAGAAATAATAAAACCTAACTCAATCAAGGAAAATCAGTTGAATGATACTGTTGTCAGAAAATTATTAAACAATATCACCCTGACACTTAGAGAAATTTTTGTGAGATTTTTGGGTATCAAAGTTAAATAAAAGCTTCTGTAAATTTCCATGGAGAAAACTTTGTTCATGTTAATGGCTATCTTACTTTATTATTAACAGGAGTATTTTCAGTATCACTGGTACTCGAAGACGATAAAGTAAAGCCTTTTAATTTTAAGGACAAATTATTTTGAAACTAAGAATATGTAATCAGTCAATTATCAAACAAAGAGTAGAAATAAAAATAAAAAGATTTGAAGATTATCAAATATTGAGGTATTTTTCCCACCAAATCATTAAGGCACATAATTGAGGATGTCAGAAAAAAGGCTTGGTATCCAAGACAAATGGCAGTGTAGTAAAATATGTCCTAAAATGATAGCTTTGCAGGAAAAAAGTTAAATATGAACTAGAATATTTAACAGTGAGACAGACAGAATATAAATATTCCTACTGTCATCAAAGAAAAGGAAAGGCAATTAAAAATACATTAACAAAAAAAGACCTTATGAGAAGTATATTATCAAACTATGAAAGAAAACTTAAATCTGACATGAAGTGTTGAGGTAAGGAAACAAGAAAATTCTCAACTATGGTGTCTGTATTTGACCATTTATGGGATAGTTATTTTATAATTTTGAGATGTTACAAAGTTAATTTATAATAAAATATATAAAGCCAAGTCATTTATTCACCAAGTATATTCACCAAGTATTTCTAAAAATTGGGGTAAAAATATTTTAGTAAATTTTAGAGTATATTGAACTGGAACACAATGGCAGGACAGGACATTCTTCGTGATGGTTCAATGCCTGTGATATTTGCATTGTTAAATATTGTCAGTATTACCCATGGACACAAACATAGCATTTAGAGCTCTGATGGTAAACACCAGAAGGAAAAATTAAAGGAAGAATCCAAAATTGATACATGAGGAATCAGCTTTTTGAAGACGGCAGAGTAAGAGATAGCTTACTAAATCTCCCTGATGACATGATTGTCCTGTGTCTCGCAATGGTATCCTCCTGAATTTGAAATTTGCCATTTTGTACCCATAAGGCAATTATTCTGAAATACAAGTGGAAGTTCCACAATGAGGTTGAGGGAACAGATGCAGAGTCTTTTAAAAAGCTTATATTGATATCTTGGAATCCAAGGCATTTGACAATTTCTGTACTTGATTATATTTCTGGATTGAGTAAGAACAGCTAAGTATGCTGGACTGTGGGTTATTTTGTTTTAGTGCCTGTTAATGATGGTACTGGCCAAATCCATCATATGTAAGAACCTAACATAGGCTTGTTTTATATTTTTCATAGAGAAGAACAATACAGTAAATAGGTTTCTGTTAAGTCCATTCAATATACATTCATGATTCAATATGAACTAACATCATTAACAAAATTAGCAAAGATTAGACATTGGCTCATGTTTTTTAATGATACAAATAACTCTTGGGGTAGGGATAATTTTCTTATTGCTCTTCTTATTGTATTCAGTCCATGAGTCACTTAAGCTAATTTGTTTCACTAAAGTTTATGTTTATTGCATGACCAAATTGTGGGCCTCAAACTGTGTAACATTAAATATGTTGAATAAGAATCTTGTAAAGGCCTATGAAAGCTATGAATAATTCTCCCAGATATTGTGGCAAAATGAAGTATCGAAAACTGTACTTCCATCCTGAAAAGTGTTTTTCTTTGGGGTCAGACGGAGGGAGAAGGGAATATGAATAAATGTAAAATTGCAATGAGTTATTAGGTGGTATATGTTAAACATAGAACACTAACAAAATGATTTTTTGGGAGGGGTCACTCTGTTTTGATTATGTGTAGTCAGACTTCATAATAAAAAGATTTTATAGAAGTGAAGGGAAAAACATTTCCAATAAATTAAGCTATCTATGTTGTACTTAATGAATTTGGGAATTGTATAAGTAAATCTAATTTTCAATTTAGATAAATTATGTACTATTGAGCTAATGATGAAAATCATCTAAAAACTCAAAAATAAAATGATATAAATAAGTCTTTTTTTATCACCACTAAGCCTTTGTATTTTTGTATTGCCTAAACATTTTGTAAACGAGTAAGTCAGTAGTAATTAATTTTAGTAAAAATTAAATTTTGTAGCCCAGCAATCTAAAACTGTTCCTGATTTCTCTTCTTTTCTCCTGTTTATTTTTCCTTTTTTTTTTTTCTTTTTTAATATGCGTGTTTTGGGGGTAAGTGGGTGGCTCAGTCACCTAAGCATCTGACCCTTGATTTTTGGCTCAGCTCATGATCTCAGGGTTGTGAGATCAAGCCCGAAGTCAGGCTCCCTGCTGGGTGCAGAGCCTGCTTAAGATTTTCTCTCTCCCTCTGCCCCCAACTTTTCTCTCCCTCCCACCCCCTCCCTCCCAGAAAAAAAAAAATGCAGAATCTCAAAGTGCTATAATACATACTTGTGTACTATTGTAGGAAGTAAGGAGGATACAATAAAGGTAAGACCCTTACTCCTGCATCCATTCTTTTTCTAAAAAAAAAAAAAAAAAAAAATTTATTTGGAGAGAGAGAGCACGTGGGGTGTGGAGGGGGCAGAGACAGAGGGAGAAAGAGTCTGAAGCAGACTCCGGGCTGAGCCGGGAGCCCCATGAGGAGCTGCAGCTCCTGACCCTGAGATGATGACCTGAGCTGAAACCGAGTCTGATGCTTAACTAACTGTGCCACCCAGGCACCCCACTCCTGCATCATTTTTTTTTAATGATTTCTATATTTCTTAGATGGTGCAAAACAAAAACAATTATCTTGTAACTGTGTAAGTTTTGAAATAAGTAAGTATAAGTTCTCTAGCTGTTTCTTTATCAAGATTGTTTTGAGTTTTAGGGTCCCTTGAGGTTCTGTGTGAATTTTAGATGGATTTTCTGTCAAAAAAAAAATCATTAGGATTTTGATAGGGTTCACATCAAATTTGTACTATTTAGGTAGTATTGACATTTTAAAAATACTAAGTTTTCCAATCGATGGACCTGGAATGTGTTTCCAAGTCTTAACTTCTTTCAGCATTGTTATATAGATTTCACGTTAAAAATTTTTTATTTCCTTAGTTAATGCTTAAGTATTTTATTCTTTTTGATGCTATTATAAATTAAATGGTTTCCTTAATTTTATTTTCATATTATCACAGTATATAGAAATGCAACAGATTTTAATGTTAACTTTATATTCTGCAACTTTGCTGAATACATTTACTTCTAACTTTTTTTGGTGGAATCTTTAGGATTTTCTACATATAAGATCACATGATCTGTGAACAGAGATAATTGTTCTGGCTAGAATATCCAGTACTATTTTCAAAAGAAGTGGCAAAAGCAGGTATTCTTGCCTTATTCTTGATCTTAGAGGAAATGTTTTTAGTCTTTCACCATTGAGTATGATGTAATCAAAACGATGGGGTACTGTCGTAAAGGCAGCTACATAGACCAATGGAGTAGAGCCTGAAAAGAAACGCTCACATTTTTGGTCAAGTGACTTTTGACAAGAGTGCTACAATTGGTAAAGGACAGTCTTGTCAATATATGCTGCTAGAGAAACTGGATACCACATGTGAAAGATTGAAGTTAAGCCCTTACTTAACACCAAATATAAAAGATAAGTCAAAATGGATTAAAGATCTAAACATACAGCTAATACTATAAGACTCTGAAGGGAAAACAGAGAAGTAAATCTTCATGATGAAAATTTAGAAGAATTCTAGTTAATATGGAAACATCTATAATTTAACTACATTTTCACATATTGGCATCAACCAAATTGACTAAAGTAAAGTCTTAATTTGCAGGGGACAATGAAAAATAATATGACAAGAATAATAGAATTAAAAAATTGGTATGTGTGTTTTTCCTGGTTCATTTGGTTAAGTTATTTGCACTAAGAGGATGCCAAGAGATACTTTCCCATTGTTTTAGTTTGTACTTTGAAAATGCGGCTAATGTTTGCTTGCAAATACAACTGTATAAAAACTCTCTGACATTAGAATCCTGAAACTATTTTATACAGATTTTTATAATAAGGAATTAAATCTACTTTCTGCTTTCTCTTTTTTCAACACCTTTATTTACTAATACACCAAAGACTTTGTCATTTTGTCTGGTCTACCACACTCCTCTGCCCTTGATTTTCCACTCCACTGTCCTTAGGCAGACTTTCCTGTTCCACTGTGGTGAACATGTCTTATATAGACTTTTCCTCACAATGCATAATCTGGACAGTGTCATGTCAGGGATGGAAAAATGCTTTAACCACATTAACACTTGATTCCCTACTGACATTTAATGAAACTTGCTTTGACAGTTTTCTCTGTATTTTTAAGCTCTCGCTTTGATAGATCCATTAAACTTTTATAATTTAATAGAATAACAATTAAGATATAAAAAGGGAATTTAGAGATCTTTTCTAAACATAGATGAAATGTGCATTTTTCAAAATTATTTACTGAATGCATTCTATAGTGTTATAATAAATACAATTGTATTTTAGATAACTTGTAAATTCACAATTGATGAAACATAGGCTTAGAAATATTTTTGAAGATTTACAAAACCAACCTGCTTATTTTAAAGAAGGAAAAACAAAGCTCCAGGTATATCAAAAAGCATGTCTAGAATGAGGTCTGTCTCCTACTCCTGTCACCAGCCATCCTCCACCAGTTTGCCGAGTGAAGCACTTTACAATGTAAATTGACTTATCTCCATATAAAATGTCTCTCATTGACCTGCGTATTCACATTCTGAATATATTTTCTGATAAATGCAAATGTATTTCAGCTAATTACAGAAGTATACAGCAGGCCCAGATGATGTTGCTGGTGATGTGTTTCGTTATATAGTTGTCCAAGGATGCTCAAAATGTGTGCTAAATTCCTGCTTCAGTAAGATACCAGAAAATAACTTAAAATTGTGACGTTTCAAAGGTTTTTTTTTTCTTTTAATATATATATGGAGAATTACTTGAAGTAATATTCTTCAATATATTACTTGCAAAATATACTTGCAGTATATTTACTTGGCTTCTCTTTCAGAACGAGAGTGTAAGATGAGGTATAAGAGAGGAAGGAGAGAAACTGAACTTACTGCTAGTACCAAAATACTTGTTTTTTTTGTTTGACATGTGTGGATTGTCCCAATTAAAGTGCCACATGCTTAATCAATAGAACCTTTTCTCAATCACAAAAGATTTTGGGCTTACCCTAAACACTTACATAATTTTAAGCTGGTTCCATTTTAGACTTAGTTGTGTGGCCAGTTTGTAGTGTGACCATGAGCACGTAATATTGATGTGTGTGCATTTCCTTAAGTGTAAGAACGAGAGATTTTCCTTATTTTCTTTGCAAATTCATTCAACTTGTACTTTTTTTTTTTTTTAATCGTATGGCGTGGGAATGGATTCTGTAGCTGCCGTCAACTCAAAGCATCATGATCAGTTAGCTATGTCTGCTTGGCTGTTTTTGAAGGGAGGGAGATGACAGACCTATCATAATTCCAACTAGATATTTACCTCCATTCTCATTTATTTGTAGACAAAATGTTCATTTAAAAGCATAAATAAATAAATGTAAAAAAATAAACTAGCTTTAAATTGCATTTTGGGATCCCCTGTTTACTAATGGATTTAGTTCATGTTTTGTTCACTCCTTCAGTAAACATGTTTCAATTTCTGGGGCTTGCTATTTCCATTCCTACTGTTAAAACTTTTTCAAATCTATCATGGTCCTCCCAATATAAAGTCTATAAAACACTCAAAATACTAATCAGATTTTTAAACTGTAAATTCCTTGACACTTTATTCAGACATGAAGCAGAATTTCATTCTGCTGGCTTAATTACCATAGATAGTAAGAAATGAGACCTCATAAAACAGAAGAGAAAGTAATGGAAAACTCTTACATGATTTTGTGCCCAAATATTTTAAGTGTAATTTTAAAGGTAACGAGCCTGAGGAGTTTTAATCAGGAAAGGATGCTATATTTGTCAAATTCTTTTTCTGCATCAATTGAGAGGATCATATAGTTCTTCTCTTTACTCTTATTAATGTGTTCTATCACATTGATTGATTTGAAAATGTCCAACCACCCTTACATCCCAGGGATAAATCCCACCTAGTCATGATGGATAATCCTTTTAATGTACTATTGGATCCTATTAGCTAGGATCTTGTTGAGAATTTTGACATCCATATTCATCAGGGATATTGGTCTGAAATTCTTTTTTGATGGGGCCATTGCCTGGTTTTGGGATCAAGATAATGCTGGCCTTATAGAATGAGTTTGGAAGTTTTCCTTCTGTTTCTAATTTTTGAAACAGCTTCAGAAGAATAGGTATTATTTCCTCTTTGAATATTCAGTAGAATCCCCCAGGGAATCCATCAGGTCCTGGACTCTTGTTTTTTGGGAGGTTTTTGATCACTGCTTCAATGTCATTACTGGTTATTGGTCTATTCAGGTTGTCAATTTCTTACGTTTCAGTCTTGGTAGTTTATAGGTTTCCAGGAATCCATCCATTTCTTCCGGGTTGCTTAATTTATTGGCATATAGTATTTGATAATAATTTCTGATGATTGTTTCTATTTCCTTGGCATTAGTCATGATATCTCCCCTTTCATTCACAATTTTATTAATTTGGGCCCACAAAAGTCAGTTGCTTTCCTATACACTAACAGTGTAACTAGAAAGAGAAATTAGGGGATCAATTCCATTTACAATAGCACCAAAATCCATAAGATATCTTGGAATAAACCCAACCAAAGAGGTGAAGGATCTACACTCTAAAACTCTAGAACACTTACAAAAGAAATTGAAGACACAAAAAGATGGAAAAGCATTCCATCCTCATGGATTGGAAGAATAAACATTGTTAAAATGTCTGTGCTGCCCAGAGAAATCTATACTTTCAATGCCATCCCAATTAAAATACCAATGGCATTTTTCAAAGGGCTGAAACAAACAATCCTAAAATTTGAATGGAACCAGAAAAAACCCTGAATCACCAAGGCAATGTTGAAAAAGAAAAAGCTGGGGACATCAGGTTGCTTGATTTCAAGCTATATTACAAAGCTGTTTTTGTACTGGCACAAAAACAGACACATAGATCAATGGAACAGAATAGAGAGACTGGATATGGATCCGCAACTCTATGGTCAACTAATCTTTGACAAAGCAGGAAAGAATATCCACTGGAAAAAAGACAGTCTCTTCATTAAATGGTGCTGGGAATATTGGACAGCTATGTATAGAAGAACGCAACTCGACCATTCTCTTATACCATACACAAAGATAAACTGGAAATGGATGAAAGACCTCAACGTGAGGCAGGAATCTATCAAAGTCCTAGAAGAGAAAATAGGCAGTAACCTCGTCGACATAGGCCACAGCAACTTCTTTCAAGACACGTCTCCAAAGGCAAAGGAAACAAAAGCAAAAATAAACTTTTGAGACTTCATCAAGATAAAAAGCTTCTGTAAAGCAAAGCAAACAGTCAACAAAACAAAGAGGCAACCCACGGGAATGGGAGAAGATATTTGCAAATGACACCACAACGGGCTGATATCCAAGATCTATAAAGAACTCCTCAAACTCAACACCCAAAAAAACAAATAATCACGTCAAAAAATGGGCAGAAGACATGAACAGACACTTCTCCAAAGAAGACATACAAATGGCTAACAGACACATGGAAAAATGTTCATCATCATTAGCCATCAGGGAGATTCAAATCAAAACCACGTTGAGATACCACCTTACACCAGTTAGATTGGCCAAAATTAACAGGATAGGAAACAGCAAGTGTTGGAGAGGATGTGGAGAAAGGGGAACCCTCTTCCACTGTTGGTGGGAATGCAAGTTGGTGCAGCCACTTTAGAAAACAGTGTGGGGATTCTTCAAAAAGCTAAAAATAGAGCTAGCCTATGACCCAGCAATTGCACTACTGGGTATTTACCCCAAAGATACAGATGTAGTGAAAAGAAGGGCCACATGCACCCCAATGTTCATAGCAGCAATGTCCACAATAGCT
>CM052895.1:69058043-69119343 GCA_028534135.1 Potos flavus | reverse complement strand
AGCCCACTGAAGGGTATTAAGGAGGACACGTATTGCATGGAGCACTGGGTGTTGTACACAAACAGTGAATCATGGAACACTACATCAAAAATTAATGATACACTGGTGACTAACATAACATAAAAAGATACTGTACCCATATCAGGTTGTTTATTTCTTATTACTGGCCGAGTTTGATAACATTACTTTCAATTTTTTGTATCCTTCCAAGTTTTTTCACTTCAATTTAAAAATACTTAAAATTTACCTCGTCTTTAAAACCACTTTGTGCTCCTGAGAGGTTTTGAAAAGCTTAGTGGTTTTCTATTCTTTATTGCTTAAAATGTAGGGAAATGAGTTAAATAAATGTCTATTTCTCTTTGAGGTGATTGTCTTTTCAGTTAGAGATCTTTGCAGAATTTATGGCATTTTCTCTCTATTTATATAATTGAATTTATTGTCACCTACTTTAAGTGACCACTAAGACAATACCAAACTAACAAACTATAATCCAAGAATAAAACTACTCAGTTTGCTTCAGAACAAAACACATAGGCATATGTATATATGTACACATAAATATATAAATACAGACATTGTATAAAATAACATATAAACACTTTCCTGTATGGTATCAATCAAAATTATTAGTGTATTTTTCATAGACTATTTTTGCAATACAATGGGCTTTGTATTATTCTTTCATATAGACAACACAATCAGAACTCCTGGCATGGACTCTCAACCCTAGAAACCTTTGCAAAAATTTCTCTATTACTTTGAAGGAGTGGACAGCTATTGGATTACAATTAAATTTAGGTAGAAAATGAAAGATGATATTTCAAGTTCTCAATATCAAACTGTAGAGCCTAAATATGATAATCAAACCCTGAATTAGATTATGCGTTAGATTGGTAGATATATTAGAAAGTAGAAAATCAGGTTGACATTTTATCAGTAGCTGCTCTTCTCATCAGAACTATTTTACTCTACATTGCTCACATTCATCTTGCTCTACTACCCAGGGAGATCACACTATAGAAAACTAATATTTGTTAAAATTGGCAACATATTTATGGTAAAGAAAAATGCATGAATGCTAGCAAACCTTGTCTGGTAAAAGAATATTCCAAATAATACCTTAAGTTATCAGAGCAATATCCTGTGACTGTATATTAAATTATTTGGAACACATTGATACTAATATTCTCCTTTACCAAAATTTCTTAATTTTGACACTTCAGTATTCTTCCCATTACTGTATAAATTTCTTTAGTATTCATTCGATCTGAAAATACTTATATTTCTTCAGTATACCAAAATATCTGTGACATTGTGTGAATTAAGACATTTTATCGAGATAAAGTTATAGATACATAAGAATCAGCATTCTGCAAATGTAACCCAAAAATTGGCTTATCACTAATTTAACTTCAGATAGCACCATATATCAGTAAATAAAACCATAATTATTTTTTTGGATATTTGTTAGATTTACTATGTTGTACTTTTCTGCACCTTTTTGATATGTTTCTTGTTCTTGATTTAATTGTAGATATTTTCTCCTTTCAGATTGTAGTGGAATAGACAAATATTCAGTAACTTACCTAGGATATTTTCTTGAACTGAAATGATTTACTAGAGTGCTATACTCTTGGAAAGACGTTACTGCTTAATAACTTAATCTATTTAGGTATTTAAAAAATGACAATAGCCATCAAGGCTGACATTATCATCAAGCTGATTTTTGGATTGCACTCTTTTATCAAAGGCTTTTCATTTATTTTTTCGCAGGTCGTTGCTTAAAACTATACTGCTAGTTTCTTAATTTGTGGATCCTATTTCATCTCCAGTTGTTTTGTAAAGTCAATTCTTTTTTTCTTTTCCTTTCCTTTCTCCTTCCCTCTTCCCTCCCTCCTTCCACCTTCTTCCCTTCTTTTCTCTTCCTTTTCTCTCCTTCTTTCTCCTTTTATTCCCCCACTTCTTCAACAAACACGGGTGGATGTAACTGATCCATGCTATTGATAATCTGTTTTCCAGCCGGTTTAACTCGGGCTGCATGATCATTAAATTTATGGACTCTCTTCAGTGTTATCACAGTTAATATTTCACTGAAATCTGTGATTCTGTAATGTAGATCACCTTCTTTCAAAGCTCCAATATCTGTTTCTCCAGAGCTTATCAACTATCCCTAAGCCAGTGTCATAATTAAATAAAATCAGCACTTAAAAATAAATGAAATATTATGTTTATAATCCACATTTAGAGCTAGCCATCAGTCTTACTTCTTTTTCTTAATCTTTGGAATCCATAATTAGTAACAATAATTAAAAGCATAGGAGCTTCTGTTCTGTCAAATAAATAAATCTTTAAAAAATAATAATAAAATAGGGGTGCCTGGGTGGCTCATTGGATTACAGCCTCTGCCTTCGGCTCAGGTCGTGATCTCAGGGTCCTGGGATTGAGCCCCACATCGGGCTCTCTGCTCGGTGGGGAGTCTGCTTCTCCCTCTCTCTCTGCTTACCTCTCTGCCTACTTGTGATCCCTCCCTCTCTGTCAAATAAATAAATAAAATCTTAAAAAAAAAAAAAAGCATAGGAGACTTTACAGTTAGAATTCTTCCCTCATATGGAATATTAAACTAAAATCTGGTAGTCAATGACAAGGGCTGAGAACATTGAAAATATTATTTTTTCAATATTTGTAAAAAGGAGTATTTTTACTGCTGCCCACACTTTACAGAATACCAGCTGCCTGCAATTCAGTGCTTCAAAATCCTGGAAACGGCATGTTCTGAATGTGTGGTGGTTTATGAAAATACTAACAGGAAGTGTAATACATATATATAGGATATATGCATATGTGTATATACACATTGTATGCATGTGAAAGAAAATTTGGGGCTTTATAATCTCAGTATAATTTTAATTATATTTGGAAGATATAAATTGAAATTTAAATCTCAAGTTATAAAAAATGCTGGGCTTTGTAGTTTAGCCCATAATAACTGAAGGACTTAGTTTTCTGGATTCTCAGAATTATACCCAAAATCGAACTGTTAAGTGGTGAAAAAATACTCAAAATCATCTGTATAAAATCAATTTGTGATACTTGTTCTTAAGGCCTGATTCTAGATATACAAATGCTCAGGCAGACACTGGTTTAGTATGAAATATTAAAGTATCATATCAGAGGTAACTAAAAACTTAAGGATATGAATCATCTAAGAGTAAGTCCCATCAAAATCAAGATGATAAAAATCAAACAAAAAAAATCTTAATTTACTAACACATTTCTTCTTCCCCAATAACTCTGATAGTTGTTTTGCTTTCGGTTTTAACAGTAGAGTAATTGGACCATGCTTTGAAATCAGCCTGATCTCTTAAATATACATTGATCATGAAACATATATAAAGCATAGTATTAATGCTCTTCTAATTCTGAAACTGGATCTTCAGTATTACTCTGGGACTTACTGTCATGATAAGAGCAGGAAGTATATGCACATTTGTTGAGTGAATTCCTTCCATAGAAATGTATTGTGCTGGAATAATTGCCTTTCATGAAACTATTCATTTGGGTTTCATCTCATACAGAGAATCTAGAAGATCATACAAAGAAATAAACACTAACTTTGTTTTCTGGTCTCCACTTTAGTAAGTGCAGAAGAGCAAGGACAGCCACTGGCTGGAAAATTTCCCTAAATGCTTCTTCGTAAGGATAATGTACAATGAAAAATTAACAAAAGGGAACAATTTAAATTATGTGTTGGTAACTAGTATAATATTCATAAATTTTCTTATCTGTTAAGATCAACTGTGTCCTTCAGAAAATTCTAATGGGAAAGTAGTATAGGTTTTTTGTAATACTATATGGAATATTTAGTTGTAGGAAAATTAAAAAAAAAATTAAGACATTGACAGAATTTATAATTGTAGGTATATCTTTTTCATTAACTTACATGCCAAAAAGTGTGTCATTAATATATTTTGGGATAACCATCAGCATTGACTATAGCTCTCAAATTATTTTTAAAAAAAGTACTTGATACTTGCATGTAATTCCTTATTACTGAATAAGTGAGACAATGAAGAATAGAACTATATACATTTTAGTCATTCATTTTTTTTTATGAATAGTCATTCATTTTTATAGGATAATTATTAAAGGTAGTATTTTAGGTGATAGAAAATAAATAGCACAAGAAAATAGTATTTTGTGGTTTCTTCAAGTTTAGGAAAATACAAATCAGGGTTTCTTGATGGATAACATTTACTTTTTAGTTCCTATCATTTTAATTCCGAGGCCCCGTATTACCAAGGAACATTGAATTTGATTAAGAAAAAAAGATGCAGCAATAAGTAGACATAAATGAGCTAACAGTGTCATTGATGATAGGTGTTTTATGATCATCTCTTACTATTAAGCTGCCATCAATGCTCCAGGTAACGTGGACAAGTGTTATCAGAATTGGCTTGATGAAGACCTCAGTGAAATTAAGCAATACAGTTACAACATTATGTTAAAAAGTAGAAATGTACATAATAAAAGTAAAAGTAGTAAAATGATGAAAATAACCATAATTGTATCATGGCATTGGAATTACAAGTATTCTAAGTAGGAGACATCATTAAAAGGTTATATTGAGAAGCTTTCCTGGTATTCATAAGGATGGATTGTGTAGCTTATGAATTTTTTATGTGTGCTAAATTATTGCATAAAGGCAAGAAAATTTATTAAAGCTATCCTATAATTCATATTTGGAAAAAGAACACGGCATTAATAGAATATCAAAATCGACATTAACTTCATCGCCACCTATACTAGTATACAGTTTCAAGTTTAAATCTGTAATGAAGGTTCTGAACCAGTTCATCAGGATTCCCCTAGGTAACATTAAATCAATATATATGATCATTAGGTGTGAGACAAAGATCAGTAGCCAGTTCGCATTTCCATCCAAGGTCTACCTTTAGCTTATCTTGTGAAGAAGATGTTTAATGGCAAGTTATCCAATTGGTAAGAGACTAATTAAATTAGTAAAATACATTGTGGGTAAAAACAAAACAAAACACTACAATCAGATGTTAAAGTTCACCGGAAGTCAGGCAGTATGCCTAGGTTCAGTTCCCAGCTCTGTTACTTAGCAGCTGTATGACCTTGGAATAGCTAGCTAACCTCTCTATGCCAGAGTTTCCTGATTTGTGAATGGGAATAAGGGCCATTCCTAGCTCATAACGTGGTTAGTAGATTGAGTTCATAGTTGTAAAGCCCTTAAATAGTTGTTGATATATTGTAAGTGCTACATAACTGCTAAATCAAAATACAACAGAACTGGTCTTAGACATTAAGGAATGAACAACATAATCTGTAATAGAAATATGACCAAACTTTGAATAGAAGGAAGTACAAAGCCAAAAATTGTTTAACACAGCATACAAAGTAGCCTAGAAGTTGTAGAGTTCCTGGGTGTTGTCCCTTGACCTGCCAGTGAGGAACTGAAGCACTTTTTAATGAGTTGATATGTCTTATGATGAGTGAAAATGCTCTCTTGCCTTTCTTTTGCATAAATGTGGTCAAAAAGGTTTGTAGGTTTTGCTTGCTAATTTGCTTAGGGCACCTTCTTTGGAAAAATTAAGAACCAACTGACATCCATCACCAGAGGGAACTAAGACTTTGAGACCACCTGCTACTTACTTTGACACATCAATGCCAACCTTTTGGAAAATGTGTAAGCCCCAGGGGGTAATGACCAGGTGTGCTGGCATATTTTGCCACTTCATTTCAGTGTTCAATCTGATTAAAGTGCAAGCAGACTATTTTAGGAATTTTTAGTTTTTGCTGAACACATTTCTGATATGTTAGACTGGTTATTCTTGCAGAAAAGTTTTTGAAAATGGATTCATTGGAGAACAGTTCTCAGAAATCCTTGCTTTTGTTTTAATTTTAAAACTTGGCTTTTAAATATTAACTGTCATTCTTTCCTCTGCACTCCCTTAACACTTTTCTCTATTAATCTATTTGCCACATAATATTTTAACTATTTGTTTCTATCATTTTAAATTCAACTCCTTAAAGGTAAGGGCACTATTACTCTTTGTGTGTTTTTGAATAGCCCCACAAATGTGGCAGAGGTGAAATACACCCCCACAAGCCTAATAAAGGAAAGAAAAATTAATTATTCCACCTACCATCATGAATTGGGTCTATTGAGAACTGTTAATATATTAACAGAAATTTATTACTACAGTGACCTAATAATAAAGGGGCCTAATATCCAAATAGAATACCTTTAGACTGACAAGCAAGAATACTCTATATAATGTTTCCTTACCCCCCAATTAAGAGTTAGGTACTATGTTTTTAAGAGAACACTAGATAGACAATGTGATTTAGGAATAGAAATCTTTTGCAGTTTTCTCTGAAAATCATGTTTTTAAAGAGGTATTTCTTGTTTTTCATGGGCGATTGAGACCATGGGCAAATGAAATCAAAAAGACTTCTGCCTTCCAAAAGGAGCAAAGCTACTCAGTTGAACTTTGATCCTAGTAACAAAGCTGGGTAATCTCTACTACTTCTGCTTTATGTCTTATTTTTGAACTAATTTTATTTAAAAAGGAACATGCAATTATAACTTCTCCATGCTCCACTGTAATTAATATGGACTGTTTCATATAATACCAGAACTCCGAATATCACTAAAACTCCTCTCCCCAAGTCCAGAGTGCTTCGAACATGAAAACCTGAGTGGGAGAGAAAGGGCCCATGTTCACTATCTTCCTTTTTTCCACCTCACTTGTTGTGACTTCTTTTAAAAGAACGATTTAGAAGGTATGGGTGGAGGGTAGGAAAGGAGCAGAAAAGGTTTTGTTTGATTGGCATCTCTTAGCTAAAAAGCTTTTTCTACTTTCATGGGGCATGTTATTCTTGGTAGTAATAAATACATCAGCCCCTCATATCTGGGAAGGAGTTTAACAGTCCCAGCTAGGCCTTAATCTTATTAGGAGCTTGTCTAACACAAAGCTAAGGCCTCGATGTTATTTCACACAGGCCTGAAACACAGTTAGGCCGTGTTTTTCCCTGATAGACATAAATTTTCTCCCAGAACATCAAAATCAGATACGGTAACCCTAAAAACATGATAGAGTGGGACAAAAAGAAGATTCCTGTGCAATCACAAAATAGCAAATATACCCTCTCTGTTAAAAATACTAACTTCTACTAATTTACTAGTGGTAGTTGTATTTTTCGTTCAGTGTGCTCATTCCATAGATGGGACTTATTGAGGTATCCATTCATTAAATTGTTCCCCTTTGTGATAGCACCCAGTATAGAGTAAATCCCTGCTTTCTTACAATCTCTCCAATATTGCCTGACCAAAGAACAAACTGAATAAATTCTCATACCCTCTTGGTGAGACATTCCATGATTCTTCATAGTAAGTAGCCTTACTCTGTGTTACGATCATACATCAGATATATAACATTTTATAAATTTCATGTATTTTTATATTCTCTTGTGAATTTGAATAATGTTGCTACCAAGTTTAGAAATTAGAAATCAGGGTGCCTGGCTGGCTCAGTCAGTTAAGCATCCAACTCTTGATTTTGGCTTAGGTCATGATCTCAGGGTCATGAGATCCAGCACTGTGTCTGGCTTCATGTTCAGACTAGTCTGTTCCACATTCTCTCTCCCCCTTTCTCTCTGCCCCTCCCATACTGTGTATGCAGGTACATGCTCTCTCTAAAGTTAAAAAAAAATCTTAAAATTAGAAATCATTCAGAATTTAGTAGAGATAGCATTTCATATTGTAATTAATGCCAAACATTCATATTCCTTACATGAAGAAATGCTATATAACGCTTAAGAAATTTGTAGAGATAAACAATCTTAATGTGAAAAACTAGTGATTATGCATAGTGGAAAAAATGGCAAAGAACATCTATTCAAGATATAATTTTATTCTAGCTTCATTTTATGTAAGGTTTTTTCTAGCCGTGAGGAATTCTTTATTCTTCAGTTTTAAAAATTTTGCTAGTTGCGATTTTGTGCTCTTTAGAGTGTGGGGAGTTCTCTGAATTTATTTTATCTGTGGTTTGTAATGTCATTAATTTGGGAAAATTTTTAGACATTATTTCTTCATATATTTCTTAAAGGTATTCACAATCTTGTTCCATTTGGGAGTTTCAATTACATGGATTCAGACAACTTTATGTTGTCTCCTATTTCTTGGGTGATATCCTTTGTTTTTCCTCACTCTTCTCTCTTTGCATTTCAATTTGATTAATTTCTGTAACTTCCAGCACATTGATACTTTACTTCAGCTGTATGGATGTACTGATAAAGGTATCAAAGACCTTTATCTCTGTTATTGTAATTTTGATTTGTAGCTGTTCTTTGATTCCTACAGTTTCTATATCCCTTCTGAAACTACATATTTGATCTTGTACATTGTAAAATTTCCCATTAGAATTTTTAACATATATCAGTTATTTTAAATTCCTTGTCTGATATTTCCAACACCTCTGTCATATCTGAGCCTGGTTTCGATCATTGTTTTATCTATTCAAAGAGGTGGTGGTGTTGTTTTAAACTTTTGTTTGCCATGTAATTTTATCTAAAAACAAACATTGATTAGGAAAATCTATTTTGAAGCTTAATGCTTAGATACGAGTCTGCCTTTCTTTCCACTAGGCCTTTAATGAAGAGATTTGTGTTAATGTCAAAATTTGGGTTGCTTTTAAGTTTTGTTGTTGGTATCATTGACTACAGTGGGGTTTATTACACCATGGGCACCAATTATTTCAGATTCCTCTGATGATATCTGTTTGAGTCTCTGTGTGGCTTTGGATCGTCTTTTGTGTGCTGCTCCCCAGAAAGACTATCTATTACTATGTTGCTAGCTATATATCCCTGTTATCTTTACTCAAGTCTTGTTAGTGTGATGTGGTATGTGGTGATGGGCTTACCATGTGTAAAGTTGTTATTTATTTGACAATATTAGCATAAAAGATAGGGACAAGAACTATATTGGAGCAAAAATTAATTATATTGAGTTAGATAAGTATTTCTCCACATCTGAATATTTTGAGGTAACATGAAAAGTTACCCTCGGCAAACAATAAGAAAATAGCTCAAAAAATGGAGTAAAAAAATCAAGGCATTAAAATGGTATACTGTAAAATATTTAACAAGAAGGAGTCAATAATGGAAGAATAGAGGAACAAAAAAAAGCATAATCATATAAAAAATAGCAAAATGGCATATATAATTTTTACTTTATCAATAATTGCATTTAGTGTAAATGAACTAAATGTTCCAATCAAAAGAAAGAATGGACAATACATTTGATCCAACTATATACAAAATCTTACACCTTATATTCAAAGACAAAAATAGCTTGAAATTAAAGGTGTGGAAAAACAAAATGAAGACTGAAAATGGATTAGGAATTGCTATACTACTATCTATCAAAATAAACTTAGGGGAAAAGTGTTACTAGAGAAAAAAGGACATTTCATAATTTGAGTCAGTCCATCAGAAGGGTATTATAATTGAAAACACTTGTATCATAAAATAGAGCTTCAAAACACATGAAGCAAAAATGGATATATTTAAAGGAAAAAGAGACAACTTAAAAATACTAGACTTCTATATTGCACTTCCACTGGTGAATGGAATGAGGAGTTAAAAAGTCAATAAGAAAATAGAAGATTTGAACAACACTATTAACCAATTAAACCAAACAGGTTTCTGTAGAATCATCTACCCTGCAACAGCAGAATACACTTACCTCTTAAGTCATGGAACATTTCTCCAGGCTAGATCATGTCAGATCATGAAATAAGCCTCAATAAATTAAAAGGAAAAAAAAAAAAGAACAGTTGGGAAATTAAACAACAGACTCCTAAATAACAAATGAGTAAAAAAGAAAAATGCAAGAGAAAAAAGGAATTAAGAATGAAATAAACATGAAAATCAAATCTAACAGACCTTGTGAGATTCAGGTAATGCAGTTCTTATGGGAAAATTTATAGCTATGAATATCTATATCAAAGAAGAATAGTCTCAAATTTAGTACTCAACCTCCTACCTTAGAAAATTAAAAAAAAAAAAAAGAAAGAGAGACTGTGAGAGAGTGTGTAAACCAGCTATAAAAAACAGTGAAACCTTGTCATTTGCAATGATGTGCATGGAGCTAGAGACTCTAACACTAAAGGAAATAAGTCAGAGAAAGATAAATACCATTTGCTTTCACTCATGTGTGGATTTAAAAAACAATGAATAGTGGAAAAAAGAGAGAGGCAAATCATGAAACACTCTTACCTGTAGAGGACAAAGGGATGGTGACCAGAGCAGAGGTGAGTGGGGGGATGGGTGAAATAGGTGATGGGGTTTAAAGCGTACACTTGTGATGAGTATCAGTTTGTATGGATGTGTTGAATCACTATATAACTATATATATACACGTGTAACTAATACTACATTGTATGTTATCTAACTGGAATTTAAATAAGAACTTGAAAAAAAATAAAACCAAAGTAGAAGGAAGGAAATAACAAATATTGAAGTGAAATGAATATAATAAAGGATAGAATAACAATCAAGAAAACCAACAACTAGAATTTGGCATTTTGCAAAAATAAAAAAAAATTGACCAACCTTTAGACTGAGAATAAAATTTAAATTATTTAAATCAGGAATCAAAGACTGAAATTACTACTGTCCTTAAAGAAATGAAAAGGAAAATATTTGATATTTTGAGCAATTTCATGCCAACGTATTAGATAAATGAAATGGACAAATTATTCCAAAGATACAAACTACCAAAACTAAATCAATACAAAATAAAAAATCTGAATAGGCTTATAAAAGTAAATTAAATCTGGCTAGCTCCTGATAACTTCAGTGGTAATCTTTGGTTTATCCACCAAATATAAAAAATATAATTCATAACAATCTTTCCTAAACCATTCCAAGTAATAGGAAACACTTTCACACACATCTTATCACCCCATTATTATCCTGATCCCAAACCAAACAATAAAAACCCCTTAAAAACAGAACTACATACCAATATTCCCTAGGAATATAGACATAAAAATCCTCAAATGCTAGCAAACTGAATCCAACAAATATACAAAGAATTATACACTATAACCAAATGATGTTTATGCCAAGAATGTAAAGCTTTATTACCATAAAAAATCAATATTCTAATCTATTAATGTATAAAGGGGAAAAAAACACTATTATCATCTAGGTCAACACAAACAGAATTTGATAAAACCCAACACCCTTTCTTGGTAACAGCATTCAAAAAAGTAGGAATAGTTGAGAACTTGCAAAACTTGATAGAGGTGTTGTACATAAAACATAGAGGTAACATCATACTTGATGGAAAAGACAGTCTCTTTCCCTCTCCTGACCATGATTAGGAAAAAGATTAAAGTGTTCTCTCTCGCCATATCACCACATTACACTGGAGTTCTGTCCAGTGTTATTAGGAAAGAAAAAACATTCAGATTAGGGAGGAACACTTAAAACATTCTCTACTTCTAGATGACATATAGAAAACCCTAAAGAATCTATATAAAAGCTACTAGAACTAATAAATTTTGCAAATTTAAAGCTTGTACGATCAAGGTGGAAAAATCATATTTACCTACATTAGCAATCATTTGAAAACTTAATTACAAAATAATTTCATGTTTAATAGAATTGAAAAGGAATTAAGAACAAATTAAATCAAGTGTAGGTATTCTATATGCTGAAAACTACAAAATTTCTTAAGAAAATTAAAGGTTTATATACAAGGGAAAAATATTGTATATCCATGGATTGAAAGACTTAATGTGGAATGCCTGGGTAGCTCAGTCAGTAAAGCATCTGCCTTTGGCCCAGGTCATGATCCCAGTGTCCTGGGATTGAGCCCCACATTGAGCTGCTTGCTCAGCAGGGAGACTGCTTCTCCCTCTGCCTGCTGCTCCCTCTGCTCATGTGTGCATGCACTCTCTCTTTCTGACAAATAAAGTCTTTAAAAAAAAAAATGTTAAGCTGCCCATACTGCCCAAATTTATTCAATGTGATACCTGTACAAGTTCAAGTGTTATAAGGTTTTTGCAGAAATGAACAAGTTGGGAAAAAAATTAACAAGGTGATTCTAAAATTTATATAGAAGTGAAAGAGACCTAGAATAGTCAAAACAATCTTGAGAAGGAAAAATTAAGTTGCAGTGCTCAAACTTGTCAGTTTCAAATACAGCACAAATTTCCAGTAATCAGGACAATGTGTGACTGATATAAGGGTTGCCATGGAATAGATGTGAGGGTCCAGAAATAACATATGTGGTGAATTGATTTTTTACAGAGGTGTTAAAACAATTCTACTGGTAAAGAGCTGACTTCCAAAATGATAACTGCTCTTTGGAAGATGATGATAATTGCCATTTTATCAAGTAATGGCAAAAGACTGTATTCAGTAATTCTCTCTCTCTCTCTTACTTGACAACATTTTTACTGGTTTGTCTTTTATCTACATTTTGTTATTAATATAACTAAAAAGAACATACTGACTTCATGTGTTTTATAGAACATGTTAATATTTGTCTTCCGAATTAAACCATATCCAATTACCTAGTGAATATTTAAACCAGTCAGGCAAAATAAACACCTCATGGGGAAGTAGCCAAAATTGATGACAGTGCCTTGATTTAATTATGCTGTCTAGTTATAAATCATTTTACTTGTATGTATGGTACTCTGACATTCCAAATATTTTTAATTACATCTGAAGACAAAATATCTTTTGAAGGTATTACTGCAGGAAGAACAATTTTTATAATTCTTATAAAAGTAACAAATATAAGTGCGAAGTGGTTGGTTTACTTCTCGTTGTAGGACTTCATGTTCAATATATACTTAGTAAAAAGGAATACAATGGATCTCTAAGTAACTCTACCCAAGATAAGCATTTAATTCAGTGATACCTGAAATAGATTGTAAGATTTCATATATGTATTGAAATATCCATTATCGATGATGAAGTAAACTCCTAGTGTATTTGTATCACAAGAAAAAATCTATCCAGAGAATGAGAGGAAGAAAACTAAGTAGTCCCAATTAATGAATGAAATAGTAGCCTATTTAAAAAGTAACATTGTTAGAAAAAGATTCCTATTTTTTTAATATAAATGCAAATGTTATAAATTTTAGTATCATTTTTAAATAAAAGGCAAGGAATCATTAATGATACACAGGGCAAGCTGACTGCACCTAGCAATTAAGCCTGTGGATTGAATTTTCATAAAGCAATAAAGTTAGAATGAATGAAAATAGAATGATTGCTCCCAAATGATGAGAAATGTCTTCTATGCAAGCAAAGTGTTTATGTGTCTACACCCTGAGACATATTTTTATGCATAAGCAAAGAACCACAGATTTTTTTTTAAAGATTTTATTTATTTATTTGACAGAGAGAGAGAGAGATCACAAGTAGGCAGACAGGCAGGCAGAAGGAGAGGGGGAAGCAGGCTCCCTGCTGAGCAAAGAGCCCGATGCGGAACTCGATCCCAGGACCCTGAGATCATGACCTGAGCCGAAGGCAGAAGCTTTAACCTCCTGAGCCACCCAGGCACCCCAGAACCACAGATTTTAATTCACTTATTTTATATTTTACTAATCTAAATACTACATGACCTCAATAGGAAAGAATTGAGTAATAAAATATTTTAGGGGCAACATAAATAGAAATAATACAGTATTTATGAAATATCAAGAGATTATATAATTGCATATTTTATCCAGAAAAAGTATATTTTGACTAAATATGTTGTAACTTGTTTTATTTTTTTATTATAACTATGTGATTCTGCAAATTTTGTTATGAAAAACGAAAAAGAAAAGTATGAGTGATTACAAAGAAAAGTAAACTGTGTGAAAAACTATTGTCAGATACCAGAACAGAAGGGAAAAAAAAATGGAGCTTTTGTGGTGTGTACAGAATTGAAAAAAATTGTATTTTTAATTAGACAATGTTTAAAATAAAAAATCTTATTACTAAGATAACTATTAGGATACTAATCATTTGTAGTAATTAATAAGATGAACTAATATTTTCATTAATTAAAAAACTGTTTCACAATTTTCTTCCCTTCCTACCTCCTACTACTTCAGCTCATGTGAAAATTGAAAATCTAATAATACTCCTGTTATCATACATTGTATGTCAGGTACTGTTCAACATGCACATAAATTTCTACAGAGGTAAATGACAGTGTAGCTCAAAATCATTTTTCTTAGGCAAAATTAACTGTGCTAAGACAGATGAAGCAAAGTTCTTATAGTACCTATATAAGAACTCAAAAATGGCAATCAAGATGAATATTTCCATATTATCTTGGTCAAATGCAAAGAAAGTTTGATTTGGATGATTAATCTCAACTGTTTCCTGCTCTTTCTCACAAGTATAGTTTTCAGAGGGAAACCTTATTTATCCCTCACATAATCATTGAAAAATATATAGTAAGAACAAAAATATTATGCATGATAAGCAAAAGAAAATTCAAACCAGTTCACATTTCGCTCACTAGATATCTTGGGTGGAAGACAAAGTCTTTATTTTAAAGACCTAATCTAGTGCCTGGAAAAATTGATAGCCTTAGACATAGATACATACATAGAATGGATTTAAAAAAATAATATTTTTGGGACGCCTGGGTGGCTCAGTTGGTTAAGCGGCTGCCTTCAGCTCAGGTCATGATCCCAGGGTCCTGGGATCGAGTCCCATGTCGGGCTCCTTGCTCGGCAGGGAGCCTGCTTCTCCCTCTGCCTCTGTCTGCCTCTCTGCCTGCTGGTGCTCTCTCTCTGACAAATAAATAAATAAAATCTTAGAAAATAATAATAATAATATTTTTAAGGAACTAGTTAACAAATGAATTGTGTATTTAAGTCCTTAATTCAAACTAAACACCTAAGAGTCAGTTTGTGCGGGGGCACCTACTTCCCTTTCTTTAATCCTTTATCACAATCATTATATACCAGTACAACTTTCCAGAGACCAGGTAAGTGGCATAAATGTCTTTTTTTTTTTTAATCCAGTTAGTGTGGCAGCTATTGCAAATAAAAAGTGCTATTTCGCTTTTTCTAAAAACCAATGTATATAATGACTATAAATGAATATTTTAGAGTACATTGTTTTTTGAGTGTGATATGCTTTTTTAAAAAAAAAATACAAAATTTCAATACAAATGTTTGTACTTCTGAAGTTTCAAGCTTTCTAATCAGAACATATTTTATCTGAAGAGATTACACTCAAAGTAGTAGAAAATTATTTTTATGACCCCCAAATAGATGTGCTTTAACAAATACTTTGTGATTAAAAAATTCATCAAATAGCTCAATTAAAATAATTAGTTGATTTAATCAATGGATTCACAAACTAAGCAAAGTTCTTAGCAATACTATCATCGAGTGAAATGCATTTATTTAAATATTTGATTAGTGTTTAACACAGTTCATTATGTGCTTCAGCAATATTGGAATAATGTGTTTAATAGTCCTAGAGGAGAGCCTAGGGGCATAGTATACTATATTAAAAATCTTGGTGGCCTTCTTGGAGATTAACTTAGGGTATCATGACTCCACTTCAAATTAGAAGCTTACAGAAAATTAATGAGGGACTTAGAGATATTAAGAGCAGAATAAATAATAGTCATTATGTAAATAAAAGTCTATCACCGGGGTGAATGCTGGTTTAATTTCAGGTCTTTGTTGTACCCATTGTATAATTAAAACATCTTTGTAGAATATAGAAATGTATTGACACACATACTCAATTGTATTCAAAGCACTTTAAAATCTGAGAAAATATTTCTCTGAATAATTTACTAATAACAATTTTATTTTCATAGAGATAATATTAACTTAAAGACCATGTAACTCCTACATTTTACATGGTTGCTTTGGTGATTCTTTGTAATTACCCATTTGGGCATTTCCCAATGGAATGTGACAGTTCATCACTATTTCATAGTGCCTAGAATAGGCTAGGACACACACACACAAACACCCATAACTGTATTTTGAGTAAATGTTTTTAAAATATATCTAAGATTTATCAGGCTAGGATGTTGCGGCTATGTGAAAAATAATGTTTGCTAATCATTTAATAGTAGGGGGCTTGAAGATTATTGATATTTTAGTAATAGACTATAATTCTCTTCATTATTTGTGTGAACCTCAAAATACAAATCTTTACTTGGAAATGATCAATATGCTCATTGCAGGGGAAAACAACCAAAAAGAAAAAAAGTCACAGCAACAAAAGAAAACCTGATAGAAACCCAAAGAATGTTTCCTCAGAATCCAGAGCTACTTGAGCATATTAAGTCATTTAAAATAAAAATTATTATTTAACTTTGAAGGTCAAAATACTGTTGACAGCTGGTTTGATTGCAAATTCAAGATGTATTAAAAATATAGGGATAGTGTAATGTATGTAAAAATGTTCAAAATGAATACTAATTGATAACGAGAAGCCACCAGCTGAAATTGGTTTTAAATTACAGTTAGCCTCTTTTGTAGATATTTCTCCTATAAATCAGGAAACTTGACCAATTGCTCCAAGTACTTATATTAAACATGTCCTTATTTTCTCTTATTTTTTCCTTATTCTTTTCTTTTTTAAATCAAGACCCTTGTTAAAATAATCAATAATGAAGAACAATTTAATGTTTAAAAGAATCTGGTGCTTTCTCCACGTTTTCTCTTTACTCATTGTCAGAAGCACCATTTTTGGTATTTCAGTTTTATTTTTTTCCTATGGGATTTACACTTAGACATATCGTGGCATTTCTGCTATCTACTAATTCATTAATTTTGGACATTATGTATTGACTCCCCATTATAGTATGTCAGGACATGAAGCTGATAGCTCAGTCATTATTAAATGTAATAATCTTGCAAATACATAGGAATATTGCAATGTATCAGGATCAAGTTTTTTTTTTTTTTTTACTATTTATTATCCATATTTTGAAATAATCACAGATTCAAAAGAAGTTGCAAAGGTAATACAAAGAGGTCTTCTGTACTCTTGACCCAGTTTCTCTGAAGGCTACATCCTGCATATGTAGTATGTAATATTGGAACTGGGAAAATGAAACAGGTAGAATGTGTGTGTGGTTTTATGTGTCTTTTGTCACAGTGGGTAGCTTCTTGTAAGCATGATTGAAATAAAAATATAGAGCTCTTTTTTTATCACAGAGCTCTCCCAGTTGTGTCCCACTAACCCCTTTACCATACCTAACTCATGGCAACCACTGATCTTTCATTTCTATGTTGTTCTCAGAAGATTATATAAATGAAAACAGAGTAAATAAACTTTTGAGATGAATTTTTTGTTTGTTTTTTAACTCAGCAAAATGCCCTTTAGTTCCATTCAAGCTGTTAGAAGTATCAGTATCTTTTTTATTATTGAATAGTGTTCCATAGTATGGATGCATAACTCTTTGTTAACCATTACCCTATTGAGGGATATTTTGTTAACCATTAACCTATTAAGGGATATTGATGTAATAGTTTAGATCTATGACAAATCAAGTTGCTACTGAAAAGTCTTGTAAATATTTTACCGTGGACCTAAACTTTCACTTCCCTAGTTCAGGAGTGCAGTATCTGACAATTATGGTGTCCTTTTAGTTCTTTTTTTTTTTTTTTTAAGAAATTGTCAAACTTTTTTCTAAAATGGCTGTATCATTTTACATAATGCAATTGATGAGGAATTGTTTCCTCACATTTTTGCTAACATTTGGTATTGTTAGTATTTTTTTTTTTATTAACATATAATGTATTACTTGTTTCAGGGATACAGGTCTGTAATTCATCAGTCTTACACGATTTACAGCACTCACCATAGCACATACCCTCCCCAATGTCCACCACCCAGCCACCCCATCCCCCCCACCCCCCTCCCCTCGAGCAACCCTCAGTTTGTTTCCTGAGATTAAGAGTCTCTTATGGTTTGTCTCCCTCTTTGGTTTCATCTTGTTTGATTTTTCCCCCCCTTCCCCTATGACGCTCTGTCTCGTTTCTCAAATTCCTCTCATCAGCTACCCTACAACCCAGCAATTGCACTACTGGGTATTTACCCTAAAGATACAAATGTAGTGATCTGAAAGGGGCATGCACCTGAATGTTTATAGCAGCAATGTCCACAATAGCCAAACTATGGAAAGAGCCTAGATGTCCATCAACATATGAATGGATAAAAAAGATGTGGTATAGGATGTGGAATGGAATGCTATGCAGCCATTAAAAATGAAATCTTTCCATTTGCAACAACATGGATGGAACTAGAGGGTATTATGCTAAGTGAAATAAGTCAATCAGAGAAAGACAATTATCATATGATCTCACTAATATGAGATCAGTATCTCACAGTATCAGTAAATATTGTTAGTATTTTTTTTATTTCAACTCTACCAATGGGTATGCCATGATATCTCACTATGATCTTAATTTGTATTTCTCTAAGGCTAGTGATGCTGAGTCTATTTTAATGTGTTTATTGTCTAATCTATCCTCAGTAAAATGTCCCATTTTGTCTTCTGCCTATTGTCTATTTATGTAATAAATATCACATAATTTACATGTGAGTCCTTTGTCAGACATTTAGTTTGCAAATATTTTCTCCTGACCTGTACTTTATGGTACAGAGAGCAAAAGATTTTGAGATGAAGTCCAGTTTATTAATTTGTTTTTTGTGCCTTTGGTGTCATATCTAAGAATTATTCACCATGGCTTAGTCACAGAAGATTTTTGCCTATATTGTAAAAGTTTTATAGTTTACATGTAAATGCTTCCATTTTCAGATAATTTTTAATAGGCTATAAGGTTTACCTTGGGGTTTGCATTTTTGCTTATGGATACCCAATTGTTTCAGCATCACTTATTAAAAATACTGTCCTTCCTCCATTGAATCACATTTACACTCTTGTAAAAACAAAAACAAAAACAAAAACAAAAAACAAAAAACAGTTGGTCCTATGTCTATGGATTTAATTCTGGGTCCTCTATTCTCTTGTTCTATGTATGTTTCTCTTCCTTCACCAGTATTGCACAGTCTTGATTAGTGTACCTACTCTTATGCCCCAAAATCAAGTAGAGTAATCCTTGTTACTTTATTTTTCAGAACTGTTTTAGCTCTTCTAGAGCTTTTGTCTTTCCATATAAATTTTACAGTGATAAAACCAGCTTGAGAAGGCATAAGGGGGAGGCCCAAGGAAAATACTACAATTCAATGGAAAATTAAGTCATGTAAGTTTAAGAATAATCTTCTCTAATTATAAAAAAAATTGAGATTTGATAAGAATTGCCTAAAAACCTGTCATTATGGAAAAAATGGCACCTTTACCCTGTTGAATCTTATAAGCTATAATTTATTTAGTACTTCTTTCATTTCTTTTGCCAGTGTTTTTGTAGTTTTTAGCTTACTAGGGCTATACATGTTTTGTTAGGTTTACACTATGTATTTCTTTTCTTGAATGATGGCAAATATTACTTTAAATTTTGATGTGTGCTCATTGTTAGTATATAGACATGCATTTGATATGTGCATACTGTAGCAATGGGGAGAATAGATACCTTTGCCATGGTCCCAATCTCAAGGCATTCAGTCTTTCACCATTAATGATGATAATAGCTGTTCATATTTTATAGATGATATTTGAGAATTTTTTTCTAAAAATTTTCAGATAGTGTTTACCATATTTTGGTTTGAATTTATCAAATGATATTTATCAATTGATAGGATCATGTGATTTCTATTTTTAGACTTATAATATTAAATACATTGATTTTTAATTATTAAACCAGCTTTAAATCCTTCAAATACACCTCAGTTGGTCAAGGTGTAATTGTTTATAGATATTGCTGCAGTCTCTTTGTTGTTATTTTGTTAAGGATATTTGTGTTCATATTCATGAGAGAGATCAGTCTGTAGGTTACTATTTTTGTACCATTTTTGTCTGGTGTAGGCAACAGGGTAATACTGGCTTCATAAAATGAATGGAGAAGTATTTTCTCCTTTGTTCTCTGGAGAGAAAGAGTAAAATTTGTGTAATCACTCCTTAATGTTTGCTAGAATTAACCCTGAAAACTCTCTTAGCTTAAAGATTACTTCTTTATTACCTTTAATGAGTGTATTAATACAACAGCATTCATTGAAGTATCAAATTTCTTTAATGTTTCCTAAATTTCTTTTGATTCAAACATTCCTATACTTGTGCCAAGTTAAAGTTCAGAGTGAACTACCACAACAACAACAAAAAAGAGACAAAACTGTGAAACTCCTGATTAGGGGGAGAATTCTCATCTATAGGTGGGATAATCATCATTCATCAATGTATAAAATGACAACCTTATCTAACCTCTGTCTTCGATTATAAATAGGAATAACCTCTCATACGAATCTATATAACTTTTTAACTAAATATGTAATATTTTTGTAGCAGTTTTAGGTTTATAAAAAATTGGGTGGGAAGGACAGAGAGCCCTTATTACTCACCCCACCCCCACACACAAATGACTTGCCCTATTATTAATGTATTGAGTTAGTGTAGACCATTTGTTAGAATTAGTGAACCAATTTGATCAATTATTATTAAGTAATGTCCATAGTTGACTTTAGGGCTCACTTTTTATGTTGTACACTACTATGGATTTTGATAAATGCAAAATGTTATGTATCTCTCATACTATCACATAGAATAGTTTCACTTTCCTGAATACCCACTGTGTTGCCTGTTTTTCTTTCTCCCTGTCTGCCCCTAAATCTTAGCAATCACTAATATTGCATTAATTGTTGTAGTTATTTAATCCTTACCAAACTCTGTGAAGTCATTATTATTACAACTATTACCCCATTTAATTAATGAGTACTCTGGATGAAGGTTATGCTGCTAATAAGTAGTAACCAAGACTTAAAAGCAGGAAAACTGACTACAGATCCCAAACTCTTAATCATTATGTCATACTCCATCATTAACACATGAATTAGTGTCCCAATTCACAAAGGATTTTTCAAAATTAACTAAAATCCTTGATTGCCTTGGTTTTAATAGTGACAGCTCAAGAAAATGGAATAGTAGAATTGAGCAGGTAGAATAAGAAAAGATTACAAATGGGACCACCAGAGAGGCTGAGTTCCTTAAGCCTCTAACTCTTAATTTCAGCTCAGGTCAAGATCTCAGGGGCATGAGATTGAGCCCTCTGTCAGGCTCTGAGCTCAACCCAAAATCTGCTTGAGATTGTCTCCCTCTCTCTCTCTCTCAGCCCCTCCCCCTGCTTGTGCATGTGCATTTTCTCTCTCTCCCTCTCTCTATCCTAAATAACTAAGTAAATAAGTAAATAAATAATAATAAATAATAAATAAAATAATAAATAATAAATAAAATAAATAAAGTAAATAAAATCTTTTAAACAAGAGAATGGATGGGGTACCTGGGTGGCTCACTGGGTTAAGCCTCTGCCTTTGGCTCAGATCATGATCTCAGGGTCCTGGGATCAAGGCCCCACATCGGGCTCTCTGTTCAGCGGGGAGCCTGCTTTCCCCTCTCTCTCTGCCTGCCTCTCTGCCTACTTGTGATCTCTCTCCTCTCTGTCAAATAAATAAAATCTTTTAAAAAATAAATAAAAAATAAACAAGAGAATGGATTAAAAATCCGTGTTAGTTTTATTATATACATGTTTTAGAGCTCAGGGTCATGGACTCCCTAAAAGATGACATGGATTACAGAGCGTTTTTCCCCCCTACCCCATGCTTTGTGACCCTTCATATTCATAGCTGTAGATGCCAAAGACTAAAATTTCCTATCATGTCCTTGTTTTTATCTCTCTGACTGTCTTTGAATTTCTCTAAAGACTGTTTGTATAAATAGGTTATGAGTCTTGCAGTTATTTTAACTGTAATCCACTAATATAATATCTGATTGATATATTGTGGTGCAATTAGTAGGTGTCTGGATTATTTTAAGCACTCAAAAAATATAAGCTATTAAAATCATTTTTGGAGAAAATAATATCCTTACAGATAATACAGTGTATATTTTAAAAACTTACTAGACACAATCAATAAAAAGAAAATTGAAAGTTATTGTTGCATGCTATGTATCTACATAGCCCTACTTATTCAAAAATTTTCAAAGGTTTATAATACAGAAAGTGATTTAAACCCACTTTTGGCATAATGGAGGCAATAAATCATTCTTCTCTGACCTAACTTAGAGTCTTCATACTAACTTGCAAATAAACTTAAAATTAATTAAATTTTCATCATCAAAATATTGGCACTCTAGATCTTGTTTCATGCAAAGATGCTCTACACATAGTGCTGACATATAGTAAATGTACAGCTATGTGCTTTACCATCGTTCCTGGTGCTTGATAACCCTCTTAGTGTCTGTGTGTCTTAATATTTTTTTTAACATAATTGAATTGTTTGAATCATTGGTGTCACATAGGTTAATATTTTGGCTATGTTAAATCATGAGAGATTTAATGTCACAAAAAACAATCTGGCATTTATTAAAGCACAGTTAGTTTAAATTATTTTGTAATCAGAATCTTTTTTTCTGGAATAGCTCAAATTAGTTTCTTCAGTACAAGTTCAGTGATGATCTCTGTCATCTCAAATTTACGGAGATGCCTTCATTACCACATAGTCTTTCTGTCTATGTACTGTCTCTGTCACTACTGTCTCTATGCAGTACTGGAATACTTTTTTTGTTTTGTTTTGTTTTTTACTGCTATATCCATTATATCCATTTTCACTCCTGGGCTTTTTTGAATCTACTGAGGGGGAAAAAATTGGACTATAGGGTTCTGATTTTTCCACATCTTTTGTCTATCTCATCTTTTTAAAGATGATTCATGGTGCTTTAAGTATGTACATGTGTATATATACTTAAAATTACATATATATATATATATATACTTTATATAATCAAAGCCTATCTTCTCTTTATTTTTATCCTACTTTATCTCTTCAACTTGATTTCAGAGCAATGTTATAACTTGGGAAATACTAAGCTGTTTGAAATTTACTAGTAAGTAAAGTATTCACAACTCAAACATATGAATGATGTAGTTAATAAAAATGCCAAAATACCCCGATACTAAATTCTACTGGTTGTCAGCTCTTGTCTTAGATTTTTTCAAGATATGATAGGGAGATAAATAAACAGCAGGATGCCTGGGTGGCTCAGTCAGTTAAGCATCTGCCTTTGGCTTGGGTCATGATTCCAGGGTCTTGGAATCAAGTTCCACATCGGGCTCTCTGCTCAGCAAGGAGCCCACTTCTCCCTCTGCGTGCCTTTCCCCCTGCTTGTGTGTTCTCTTTCTCAATCTGACAAATAAATAAAATATTTAATAAATAAATAAACAGCACATACAATCTTGTACACAGTCTACATGCACACAAAAATTCCAAAACAGTTAAGAAACTTATTTTTTAATTAATTTCTTTACTGACATGGAAGATAAGATCTTTACTTGCATGTTCCCATTTTAACTGTAATTTCTTCTGGATTTAGTCCATACAATATGGGCCTACTCCATTGATCCTATATTGAACTTATTTCTTGGCTCAACAAATAAAATTGCAAAAATATCCAGTCTAAAAAATATATATATATATATCCAGTCCATAATACAATGAATAAATGTAACATAATAGTGCTGTTAAAAGCACAGAATGTGAAGCATTATGAATGCAGTAACAATCTATTTACATTTTATTTTGGGGTATAACTGACATATTTGTTTTAGGTATACAACATAATGATTCAATATTGCATATATAGGAAAATGATCACAATAAATCTAACAAATGTCGCCGTATGTAGTTAGAATTTTTTTTTCTTATAGGAACTTTAAGATCTACTTGCTCAGCAAATTTGAAATATGAAATATAGAATTAACAGAAGTCACCATGCTGTACCCTAAATCCCCAGGACTGACTGACTGATACATGTATGTATGTATTTTCATTGACATATAATTGACATGCAACATTGTTAGTTTCCAAGGCTACAATACCCCATGACTTACTTATTTCATAACTGTAAGTTTGTACCCTTTGACCTCATTTGCCATGGTGCCAATCACTAGCCCATTCCACTGGCAGCCACCAAGCTTTTCTATCTATGGGTTATTTTAATTTAAATTTTTTTTTCATTTTTAAGATGCCACATAAAAGTGAGATCATAAGGTATTTGTCTTTCTCTGCCTAACTTAATTTACTTAGCATAATGCCCTCAACATCCATTGTTGTTGCAAATGGCAAGATTTCATTACTTTTCATGGCTAAAATCTTTTCATGTGTGCACGTGAGTGTGTGTATTTTAGTGATTCATTTATCCATCAGTGGACACTTAGTCCGTGGCTATTGTACATAGTTGCTGCAGTGGACATGGGGATGGATACATTTATATATAAATATATATTTATATTAAATTTAATTTAAGTGTAAATTATAAATATAAATGTATGTTTTAATATAGATTTCAATAATTTAGACATAAATTATAAATATATATAAATCTAGAATTATTGGATCATTTGTTCTATTTTTACTTTTTGAAAAACCTCCATACATTTTGCCATAGAAGTTGTACTAATTTACATTTCAACACATAGTGCACAAGGGTTCTCTATTACCACATTCTCACCAGTATGGGTTATCTTTTTTAATAACAGCCATTCTAAGAGGTGTGAGGGGATATCTCTTTGTGGTTTTAATTCACATTTTCCTGATGGTTAATGATGTTGAGCATCTTTTCATGTACCTATTGGCCATCTCTATGTTGTCTTTGGGAAAAAGTTTACTCAGGTCCTCTGCCTATTTTTTTAATCACATTGTTTCTGTGCAGTTGAGTTGAATGAGTTCTTTATATATTTGGGCATTAGTCCTTTATCAGATAAGTGATTTACAAATATTATCTCATTCAGTAGGTTGCCTTTCCATGTATTGATGGTTTCCTTTGTTGTAGAGAAGCTTTTTAGTTTTGTGTAGTTTAACCAGATTGTTTTTGCTTTTATTGTCAGATCCCCAAAAAATCATTACCAAGACTAATGTGAAGGAGCTTACCCCGTTTTCTTCTAGGAGTCTTATGGTTAGCATTTCCTGTAAGGCTGGTTTAATGATAAAGAACTCCCTTAGCTTTTGCTTATATGAAAGTTCTTTACCTCCCACTTCAGTTTTGAATGATAACTTTGCCCAGTAGAGTATTCTTGGTTGAAGTCATTTTTGTTTTTTCCTTCAACATCTTGAATATATTGTGCTACTTTCCTCTGGCCTGCAAAGTTTCTGTTGAAAACTCTATTTGTAGTCTTATGGGAATGCCCTTGTATATTCTCTTTCTTTCTCCCGCTGCTTTAAACATTTTCTCCTTGTCTTTAAATTTTAACCTTTTAATAATAATGTGTCTGGGTGTGGGTCTCTTTGGGTTCATCTTATTGGGATTCTTGGATTTGAATGTTCTTTTTTTCCCTAGGCTAGGGAAGTTTTCACCATCATGTCATCAAACAGGTTTTTTCGCCCCTTTCTTTCTCTCTCTCTTCTCCCTCTGGGACTTAAAATGTGAATATTATTCTGTTTAATGTTGTTCATTAAGTCCCTTAAACTATCTTCAACTTTTTCATACTTTGTGCTCTAATAGAGTGTTTCCCTACAATGTTTTCAAGTTCTCTGATACCTTCTGCTTCATCTAGTCTGTTGTTGGACCACTATAGAATATTTTTCAGTTTGGTTCTAACATTCTTCAGTTCTGTGACTTTCATTTGGTACTTTCTTATATCTCTTCATTGAAGTTCTCACTGTGTTCATTCTTCTCCAAATTTAATGAGCATCTTTATGATCATTATTTTGAAATCTTCATCAGGTAAATTATTTATCCAGTCCATATCACATATAAATTAGCTACTAGAATCAATCACCTTCTCAGAGGGAGAAATGTAGGTCAAAAAAAGTCATGTAAGATGCAAAAGGACAATCTAAAAGGCCATCTGACTCCAAACTTACCCTGTAATTAATCTACCCAAGGTCACAGGCTAGTTGCCTAACTCACAGTACTAATTCATGTAATCAGAGGGCAAATTTTCAACCTGAATATCCATGTCCTAATTGGAGTGAAGCATGTGCTGCCTAATCTTCACAGTGAGACCTGTACTTGATGTTCTTACACAGAATCCAATTAACTCCATTGTCTTGAGTGTAGTCCCAACATGCAGTTGAGTTAGTGACCCAAAATAAGCATTTGTTGCCTCTTTGCTGGGTCTACAAATACTAATGAGAAGCAATAAAATGTTCAGATCAAATAATGTTTTACAGACATGTATTACTTTTGCCTTCTCCCACTTAGGAAATAAAAATTCCTGTGCTTTTTCACAAATATCCAACCTCATTGCTGTCTGGGTTAAACATATTGATTAGCAGAGTCAGTTGGTAGTGAAGGCATGGGGACATGAGAGGTGAGACGCTAGAATATTTCCATTAAAATGGAAAGAAATAAAAGAAATATACAGGGAATTGTAATCAGGAGTTTGGGGAGGTATGACAGTTAGTATTTTGAGAACTAAGTGAAGGATAGTGATTTGCTGAAAAGTTCTCTCCATGAGCATATGGTATTCCCTGTGACAGCTGTTCCACTGAAATATTGGGCAAGCATCATTTTTCAATAAGAAAGGAATTATAAAAGTAACAGAATACAGAAGAATCCACTAGTTTATCTTAACATAAGCTAGCCCTCGGTTTGGGGCTCATCTGACAGAAGAATTTCTCACATAATCAGCTGCATTGGGGTTTTCTGTTATAGTAATTTCAGGTCCTACTGGAAGAGGCCATGTTCATTGGATGTCATACATGTGAATTATTTATTTATAGTGTGCTTATAATAAATTAAGTCCTAATAAAAATAGAGGCAGTTAACTAAAATATGCATTTTAATAGTAATAACATAGGTATCAGAAAGGTTAATTCTAAATTATTGCATAATATGGGCATAAGGCCAATCCTATGGCAGTGTTAACAATAAAAGTGCTTTTTTCATTTATTTTCAGTTAAAAATGTCCCTCTTTCAGTCTTGATTAAATTACTCCAAATTCTAGTTAACCTTAGTGAGATGTTTATTTCACGCATTTTTGAATGTTAGATATGCCATGTAGGATGTAATATTGATTTGTTTTCTTCTCAAGAAATTATATAAGAATTAAGTATAAAAAATTTATTTTGCTAGAAGCCATGCATTAAATATATTTGTTGGATATACTACAGAAAACTTAAGAATGTCCTTAAATATTGAGCAACACTGTTGTTAAAAACTAAAGTGTAAAACTAAAGTTCTTTCCAATTTGTTTTAGATTTTTTTAAAAAAATCATCTTAACAGTGGCATGTATAATCTGGGCAGACTTAAATGTCCCAAGTGAATTAGGTGATAAACCACTTCGAATTCCCAAATATATCTTTTTAATCTAGAAAGTGAAAATGTTATCTCTCCACAATGACAAATACTCTCAGGCATGCAATAAGCCTATTTTAAACATCTAATATAGGAAAGATAGATAGATAGGTATTACAACTATAAGGTAACAGGACAGTTACTTCCACTACAGAGAGCAAAGAAAAAAAAAAAGCAAGAACAAAAAACTATGACTAAAACCTAAAAGTAACAGCTATCCTTATAGAGTAAAATACATTGCTTATTTAAATCCAAGTGATCCTTTTATGGAGCTTCATGTACTATGTTATACTGAAAATGCTAAGATAAATGATTCGATGTTCAAGATCTGATATTTCTGAACAATATCTATCAGATATTTGTGTGTGTATCATGTCATACACAAGGCTACTAATACATAGTACTTTCATGTTATCAGTACTATATAGTAATTTATAAATATGTGTGGTTGGAAAGTTTTTTTGGGGGGAAGAGTATATGCAGCCCATAAATTCACTTCTATTTTATTCTCTAAGGTAGAAATGCCAATCTTAAAAATGGCTCACTGCTGCTAGGGGAACAAAACCAAAACAGTTCAGTTGGAGCAATTAAAAAGCAAACCATTCCTAGCATTTCATTCACACAAGGCATCTAATTTTTTATGGATAACAGGGCTACAATTTCTACTTTGTGGATGCAGAACCACTTTTATGAGCTTTTTTTTTTTTGTAACGAATTTAGAAACTTTTAGAAAAATATAGGAAGCAGTGTTGACTAATTTTTCTATTAAGTTGTAATGATAATGACTTAACTGTATTTAAGTTTATTTTTATTTATTTTAAACATCAAGGACTACATTTTCTTTTTTAAAAAGAAAAAGGGGGCACCTGGGTGGCTCGGTTGGTTGAATATCTCACTCTTGATTTCAGCTCAGGTTGTGATCTCAGGGTCCTAGGATCAAGCTATGAATCAGGCTCCAAGTTCAGTGGGGAGTCTGCTTGAGGATTCCCTCTCTCCCTCTCCCGTTGTCCCTCTCTCTGCTTGTGCTTTTGAAGGAAGGAAGGAGAGAAGGAAAGAAAAAGCATTTTTAGTATGACATTACTGTCAATTGATATTAAAATATTCTGAAAGACTATCTCTGAACATGCATAGTTGTATATTTGGATTTTTAAAAAAAAAATTACTGTCAAAGATTTAGTTTGTAGGAAGTATGTCTTAAGTGATAGCAAAAACATTATTCACATTTGCTTTGGATTGTTTACTTGAGATACTGAGTTCTAATTCTAAGAATTAAAATTTCTCAGTAATAATTTTTAGATTATTAGAAGGTGAAATAAAACAGTGGCAATTGAATGTTCTACTATACACAAAAATATGGACATAGATACATTGATGTTCATTAGACTCTGGTTAAATGTTCTCTGATTCCATTAATATATAAAGTGCCAAACCAGGCAAAACTAGTTTGTGTTATTAGAAGCCAGCCTTAAAATTTGATTGTGATTGGAAAAGAATTTGAGGCTTCCACTTTCTAGGTAATGTCTGTTTTTTAATCTGGTGTTGGTTATAAGAGTGTATTCAGTTTATGAATAACACCAAACTGTACACTTAAGATATGTGCATTTTTTGTGCATGTATATTACAATGTAAAATTTAAACATATATAATATATAAAAATACATATTATAAATGTATATTTATAATTTATATAAAGTCTAGGACATATGTTTCTCATTTTAAAGGAGTACCAATATTGATTAAATCTGTTCTATTCAGATAATGAATTTCTTAAATTTTCAAATGTATTTGATTATTCATTAAACTATTCATTCAGACTTTTAATGACATAAAACAAGATTTATGGTTTTATGTCTCTCTGAATTTCTACCACCATTCTTTCTGATACTTATATATTCAAACAGATTAAAATATTTTTCTCTCTGAATCTTGAAGCAAAAGTCTCAGTCAAGAATGTTGACTAAAATACACACAATGACCATCTGCTTGTCAGTATCTTTTGAATATTCGTCATATTTTTATAAGTTAATATGAAGTATTTATATTATGATGATCTTTCTATTGACTTAAGTTTATAAGCAAATAATAAGCATACTTCAAAAAAATCCAAATACATTAAAACAAAAAACAAGGCTTTTCTGATATCTCTTTTTTGTATTTGAATTCAGACCTACCATTTTTATTGTTCAGCAAATTTATTTTCTAAAATCACATTTCAGTAAGCTAGAGCTTTGAATGGCATGACCAATTCAAATCATTTTTTCAAACTTGATTAGAGTTTTACCAGTTTATTGGTATTCTGTTCTCACAATGATGGTCTGCTGTTTCTTTTTCTAAAATAAGACAATAAGATGCAGAAAGTGTCATGCTATCAAATGTGAAGTAGATATATACCCCCTGAGGAGAAACTTTCCACAACAGGTCAAACAGATGTCTGAAAAACATTTAAATTTATGAACTTTTCATATATTTACATGACAATGAGTCACAATATAAATTCATGTATCCTTGTTATGTAAATTTAGAATAAGCAGCAAAATATAACTGAAATTATGTCTCAAAAATGACATTTAAAACTAAGATGTTTTTTCTTTGTTCCTGCTGTTACTCTTACTCTGCATGGAAAATAACTGTTGAAAAGATGAGGACACTAACAATGGATTCAAAATGGAAACAAAACGCACACAGAAACAGGGTTCTAATTTGTGCAGCATTGTGTCTAATAAATTTCTTCAGAAATTAATCTATAAATTCCAAGGATATGAATAGCATGTTATAGGAAGAAGGAAATGACCTGGAAGTTCTTAGAAGCCAAATTTTATACAATCTCAGAATTTAAAAAAATCCTTTTGATTCATCTTTTTTATGTTAAAGGAACCAAATTATATCATCTGTTAGGTCCCTTGAAAAGATTGTTATCTTCAGCTTTGGTTGTGTATCACAAAAACTTGGAGAGATGTAAAAAAAAAAAAATAATAATAATAATAATACAGATACTTAGGTTTCCTGAAAATTAGAAGCTCTATTGATGGGATATGGGCATATTTCTATTTATTAAATTATATATATATAATATACATATACATTATATACTCATATGTGTATATTATACATATATATTTATAAGATATATATGTGTGTGTATATATATGTATGCACACACATATATAATACATATAAATCAATATGTATCTGCTATATAGGAGTTACTTAAACAATTTGGTCACTCATAACTGTCAGGTTATTTTTATAAAAATCAACCTTTACAGGCCCTTGTGAGTTATTTCCCTGCCTCCAGAAATTTGCTTGTCATCAAATATGTCCAATACGATTCTACTGCATAGCCAAACATTTATTGGCAAATAGTGCAAAGAGCAGTTTATATAATCAGTAATATACCATCTCTCTGCTAGTTAAGCACTCTGCAAGAAAGGTTCATTGAAATAGGAAGCAACTGTATATGAGCAGCATAACTAAAAAATCTTGTACTTTAAGAGTGCTATAAAATCTTTCATTTTGTCTTCTGTGGGAGAATATAAGAGTGAAAAGAGGATGGGGCATAGAATGGCATTCAAGATGTTAATGCGTTGACCTATGAGCCACTAGAAAATACTACACAAAAAGGTAATTATACCCATAAAACACATATTATGAATACCAGTTACTCAAACGAAAAAAATCAGTCTTTATGCTAATATTCTAGGCAGCATTGTTCTTCTGGCATTTAGATCTGCTATTTGGCTTCAGTATTAGGATCTCTTTAATGCTAATAACCACCCCTGTTGTGTATATTAATAAGTTGTATACATCAATCACTTATGGTAGGGTGTAAATTAAAACTAATGTACACAGGCTTCCACCATTGGCCACTGATAAGGCAACAAAAATGAATTAACCCTCCCAATGTAGACTACAATAAAACAAGGCAAAAAAGAAACAGTCGTTTTCAAACAATAGTCACAGTGCAATGAAGAAACCTAATCACTGTGAGAAGTGAAACAAACAAGGTGATCCTGACAATGACTCTGTAATTGTGCATAGAGGTAAGCTTGTGACTATGATTAGAGGGTATGAAAGGATTAATAAACCTGAAAATCTTGAATTATTAATGAAATGAAAGATTAAGCATGTAGGAACCAATTAAAGTGCTTGTTGGAACAAAGTCTAGCAATCTTTAATAGAGGACAGCAAATTAGAGACAATAGGCAGCATAATTTCACAATGTCTAGCATGCAATAGTAAATTACCAGACCTTTCAAGAAGCAGCAATATGTGACGTATAAACAAGCAAAAAGTCAGTCAATATAAAAAAAAAAAACCAGAACTGACCGATGTTCTAGAATTTAAGGTTTAGGTTCAGACCAGAACCTTAAAATAGGAATTATAAAACATTGAATTATTTGAGGGAAAGTCTAAACATATTGACAACAGAAAATGAAGATATAAAATAGAAAGGAATTTCAAGATATTAAAAATTAAATACATGAAATTTAAATTTTGCTGTGTGGGATTAGCAGTAGATTATGCATTATGATAGCAAATATTATAAAAAATATATAACAATATAATATTTCCAAATTAAAACATTGAAAAAACAGTGAATCATTGCCTTTAGAACAATTACAAGCTGTCTAATATTATGTATAATTGGAGTCCCAAAAGGAAGGAGGTCCAGAAAAATATTTGAATAAAAGAATGACAAAGGTTTTGAGGGTTTTTTGTATAGTTGTTATGCAATGTTATATTAATTTCAGGTATACAATTTAGTGATTTTACAAGTTTATACATTATGCTATGTTCATCATGAGTATAGCTACCATCTGCCTCATTACATCACTATTATGTTATAATTGACTATTCTTTATGCTCAGCTTTTTCTTGCCATAACTTACCCATTCCATTACTGGAGGCCTATGTATTTCTCTCTCCTTTATCCATTTTCCCAAACGTCCAATGCCCTCCACTCTGGCAACATCATATTCTGTTCTCAAAGTTCTAATTCTGCTTTTTGTTCATTTTTTTAAAGATTCGATTTATGAGTAGAATCACATCTACATCAGTCTGACTTTTTTCACTTGGCAGAATACCCTATAGGTCCACTCATGTTGTCTCAAATGACACAGCACCATCCATTTTGATGGCTATGTAATATTCCAGTGTGTGTGTGTGTGTGTGTGTGTGTGTGTGTGTGTGTGTGTCCATTTTCCTTATCCATTTGTTTATTGATGGACACATATTGTTTTCATGTCTTGGCTATTGCAAATAATGCTGCAATAAATATAGGGGTGCAAGTATCTTTTCAAGTTACTGTTCTTGTTTTCCCTGGGTAAATATCCAGTAGTGGAATTAATGGGTCATATAGTATTTCTATTTTTAAACTTTTGAGGAAACTCCATACTGTTTTCCATTGTGGCCATACCAATTTACACTTCCACCAATACTGCACAGGCTTCCATTTCTCCTCATCCTTGCCAACACTTGTTTCTGGTCTTCTTGATTTTAGCCATTCTAAAAATTTTGAGGGGATACCTCATTGTGGCTTTGATTTGTGTTTCCCTAATGAGTGATAATGAGCATATTTTTATGTGTCTTTTGGCCATCTGTATGTCTTCTTTGAAAAAAAGGTCTCTTTGGTTCCTCTGCCCAATTTTTAATTGGATTTTTTGTGTGTGCGTTTTTGGCGTGTCGAGTTGCATAAGTTGTTTATTTTGGTTATTAACCCCTTATATATCATTTGCAAATATCTTCTCCCATTCAGTAGATTGTCTTCTTGTTTGTTGATGGTTTCCTTCACTGTGCAAAAGCTTTTTATTTTGGCCTAGGCTTAATAGTTTATTTTTGTTTTTATTTCCCTTGCCCAAGAATACATACCAAGAAATATGTTGCTGTGGCTGATGTCATAGAACTTAATGCTTGTGTTCTCTTCTAGAATTTTTATGGTTTTAAGTCTCATATTTATGTCTTTAATCGATTTTGAGTTTATTTTTGTGTACAGTATTAGAAAGTAGCCTAGTTTGATTCTTTTACATGTAGCTGTCCAGTTTTGTCAGCACCATTTATTGAAAAGACTGTCTTTTCTTCATTATAATACTTGCCCCCTTTGTCATAGATTAATTGACCATATAAATGTGTTTGTTTCTGGGGTCTCCATTCTGTTCCATTGATCTATGTGTTTCTTTTTGTGCCAAGACTTGCTGTTTTGATTACTACAGTTGTGTACTATAACTTGAAATCTGGAATTATGACTTTGTCAGGATTATTTTGGCTATTTAGGGTCTTTTCTGGTTCCATAAAATTATGGTAGTATTTGTTCTAGTTTTGTGAAAAATGCTCTTGGTATTTTATTAGAGATTGAGATATACCTGTAGGTTGCTGTGGGTAATATTGATGTTTTAACAATATTCTTCCAATCCATGAGCATGGAATATCTTTCCTTTTTTTATGTCATCATATTTCTTTCATTGGTGTTTACAATTTTCAATGTATAGGTCTTTCATTTCCCTGGTTAAGTCTGTTCCTAAGTATTTTATTCTTTTTCGTGCAATTGTAAATGGTGTTGTTTTTTTAAATATCTGTGACTTTGTTGTTGTTGTATATAAATACTACTGATTTCTGGGTATTAATTTTGTATCCTGCCACTTTATGGAATTTTTTTTATTACTTATAGTAGTTTTTTGGTGGACTATTTAGGATTTTCTATGTATAGTATCCTGTCATCAGCACATAATGACAGTTCAAATTCTTCATTACCCATATGGATGCCTCTTAATTCTTTTTCTCGTCTTATTGCTGTGGCTAGGGCTTAAAGTAATATGTTGAATAAAAATGGTGAGAGTGGACATTCTTGTTTTCTTTCAGAACTTAGAGGAAAAGTTCTATTTTTCAATTTTGTGGATAATATTACCTGTAGGTTTTTTGTATATGGCCTTTGTTATGTCGAGGTATGTTCCCCTAAACTTCATTTTGTCAAGAGTTTTTATCATGAATGAATATTAAATCTTGTCATATGCTTTTTCTACATCTCTTGAGATGATATGATTTGATCCTTCATTTTGCTGATGCGATCTATGATGTTGATTGATTTGTGTATATTGAACTGTTGTTGCATTCCAGGCATAAATCCCACCAGGTAGGAATGATGTTTTTAATGTATTGTATACAGTTGACTACTATTTCGTTGAAGATTTTTGAATCCACATTTATAATGGATATTGGTCTGTAGTTTTCTTTTTTGTGGTGTCTTTTCCTGATTTTGGTAATAGAGTAATATTGGCCTCATAGAAGGTATTTGAGAGGTTTCCTTCCTCTTTTATGTTTTGGAATAGTTTGAGAGGAATAGGTATTAACACTTCTTTAACTCTTCTTTAAATGTCTGGTAGAATTCACTTGTAAATCCATCTGGTCCTGGACTTTTATTTTTTAGTGGTTTTTTTTTTTTAATTTTTAAAAAGTTTTTTATTTTATTTTTTATTACCAATTCACTTTCATTACTTGTATTGGTATATTCAAATTTTCTATTTCTTCCTGGTTCAGTTTGGGAAGATTGTGTTTCTAGGAATTGATCCATTCCTTCCAGATTGAGTAGTTTGTTGGCATATGATTTTCCATAGTACTCTCTTATAATCCTTTGTATTTCTGTGGTGTCAGTTGTTACTTCTTTTCTCTCCTTTCTGATTTTATTTCTTTGGATTTTTTTTCTCTTGATGAGTCTGGCTTAGGGTTTATCAATTTTGTTTACTGTTTCAAAGAATCTCTTTGTTTCATTAATTTTTTTTTCCATTTCTTTAAATCTTTACATCATTTATTTCTACTTTGCTTCTACTCACCTTAGGCTTTGTTTCTTCTTTTTTTCTAACTCCTTTAAGGGAAAGGTTAGATTTCTTATTTGCTTTTTTTCTTGTTTCTTGAGGTAGACTTGTATGCATTTATACTTTCCTCTTAGAACTGCTTTCACTGTGTCCCAGTGATTTTAGACTGTTGTGCTTTCATTTTCATTTATCTCTGTATATTTTTTTAATTTCTTATTTGATTGCTTCATTAACCCCTTGGTTGTTTAGTATCCTCTCTTCAGTTTTTACGTTTGTGTTTTTTCCAGTTTTTTTTTTTTTCCTTGTGATTTCTAGTTTCATACCATTGTGGTCAGAACAGATGCATGGTATGATTACAATTAGTTTTTGAGGTTTGTTTTATAGTTTCGTATGTGATCCACTCTGGATATTGTTCTATATGCACTTGAAAAGAATGTATAGTCTCTTGTTATATATCTGTTATGTCCATTTGATCCAATGTTATTCAGACTTTGTTTACTTTGTTTACTTATTGATTTTTCTTTCTGATGTTCTATCTATCTACATCTATTGATGTAAGTGAAGTGTTAAAGTTACTTAATATTATTATATTACCATCAATTTCTCTCTTTGTAGTGAATACATTTAAGCATATGCAAAGAAGTATATTTTCATAAGTAATTAGGGAAATGAAATAAAGACTATAGAAAATTACTATATAGTACTCATTAGAATTGTAAAAATAAAAGTTTGATCATTTCAAGTGTTGTTGAGAAATCGGAGCACCAGGCAAATTGCTGTAGGAGGATAAACTGCAGCTTCTTCTTTGAAAATACAATCTGGTGGGGCACATGGGTGGTGCTGTTGGTTAAACATCCAACTCTTGGTTTGGACTCAGGTCACAATTTCATGGTCGTGGGATTGAGCCCTCTGTCGGACTCAGTGTTCAGTATGGAGTCTGCTTTAGACTCTTGCTCCTCTACCTCTGTCCTGCCCTACCTGCACACACATACACACTCTCTCTCAAAAAAATCTTTAAAAAAAGAAAAGAAAATACATTCTGGTATTATGTGGTTGAACATAAATCAACTAGATGTCTCTGTAATCAAACCTTCTGATATATGTATACCTGGGACATTTCCAAGATGTGCATACAAATATCACTTGTAATAATAAAACAGTGGAACTGAAAGCAGTTCAAAAATCTATTCAGTAGAGAATGGATAATCATACTATGGTATATTTATATACAAAAAATAACAATTCAATAATGGAAATAAACTACAACTGAATTAACATAATGAAATTCAGTGGCAAAATGTAGATTTAAAAATGTTACAAAATAGTGAATACAATGTAGTACTACTTCTATAATCTGAATAGCGGAGGTTTATATTTTTAAAAATCAAGATCAAGTTGTAAAGATCAAGTTTAATGCATAGCCAGGGCTGAAAATTATTGTCTAAAATTAACAGATAAGGTTAAAAAAATCTATAATTCTTTACCATCATATTTTCCTTGGAAAATTTTATTTTGAATTAAAAACATTTTATCTAGCAGTTTGGAAAGTGGTATTATTATTAAAAAAAGGATTTGTGCAACATGTATATCTAAGGACAAGGAAGGAGAATAGCAATCAATTTTACCTTTACAGAACAGAAAGGCAATTTCCATTCTTAAGAAACTGGAAATAGATGAATATTTTCCAAAGATATAAATATGGTGCTCAAAACCATATTCCATAAAATCTCTTCAGATACAAAGGCATTCACCCATCATATTCTCCTCAGGTATTTAAACTGAATTTTCTGAGTGCCATGATGCCAGGTGGGCTTAGACGTTGGTAAGAGAAAGCAGTCCAGGAAAGGAATATCCCCTGATGTGCAGGAGATGATTGAAATTGAATTCTACTCTATACACTTGAAAACAAATATGTTAAAACTCAATGACTTATAAATAATGACGTACCATTTAGTAAAATAAAAATCTAATATTAAGAATGTCTAACTCAAATGATCAACCATGAAAGATTCATGACATGCCCTTTTGTTAGTAATTTTTCACATTATTGTAGTGATTCTAATGGTGGTGTGAGTTTCTGAAAGAGTTAATGAACTCTCCCATATCTAGTTTACTATCATATGTAGTTAAATCACATTTGGTTAAGAAAACGTACTATAGTAGATTGTACATTTAGTTCCGTAGAAATAACTGTATGACAAAATGAGTGAAGAATATTATCATTTCACACCTATTATATGCCTTATTCATAATTCCTACCTTCTAACATCCTTAGAATATAGCTTCAAGCTTTGCTAAAACAATTTTTAAAATCCTCAATAACTAATGACATTAAGTGTGCATTTGTGTCAAACACAGAAAAACTCATTTTATTTCCTTGTGAAATATTGTATTAGCAATACTGAATTACGGTAATTATCCTGGACAGTCTTCTTAAGATTGTCTCATAACTACACATGCAAACAAACTGAGGATGACATATTTATCCACTTGCAAACAGGTATTTTTTTCTGATATATAAAACATTTCTAACTCACTATAATCCCTCCAGAATGGAGCAATTACTACTGCTATTACCATAGAAGTACTATTGAAACTCCTTATGAGGAAACTAAATATACCAACTTAAGAGTACTTATCTACATGATTCCCCAGATTGGCTATTCATAGGCCAATTGCCAAGGAAGGAATTGAAAGCCAAATGGTAAATTTCAATCATAAGTTAAAAGCTGGAGACAACATATTATTCGATAAGCTATAGGGTATTGTGAATATATTGTTTTATGGAGATCCTTATGTGTTCTGACAGATAATCCTTCATTAATTCTTTAATTCTTATTGCATAAAGTACTGGCTAGTATAGCCAGTGGCATAGAATAGTTTAAGCTATCTCTGGAATATTTTCCTTGGTACCAAAGAAAATTGGGGGATAAGTTTTAAGGAAAAGTTGGAGCAAATGTTATCAATGAAAGGCAAAGAAGAATTCCAGAAGCCTAAGCAGTATTTTAACAAAGACCCTGCAGACAGTATTTGCTTATGAGTTCAAATATATATTGTAATGCTCAATGTACAATGATCCTTGACCATCATAATTTTTCCTTTATTTGAAAAAAGAATAATTTTTCCTTTGTAATTTATAACTATTTCAGCAGAGTTAATTACCAATAATTTAGAATCAACTATGTTGCTGAAAAAATATAATAGTTCTAGGTTTTCTAAGACATCATAAAATTTTCTGTTCTACAAATTTAAGTGATCTCACCAAAAGTTCTTTCACATGTACCCATCTTGTTGGTCCAAATTGCAAATGTACACAATCAGTACTCTTTTTCTGTATAAAATTTATTCTAAGCAAAGGAGCTATTAGAGTTGTCATTTGTTTTACCCCCCTTTTTTTTGGCATTGAACAATGGTTTAGCGAACAAGTGAGTCATGGACTTATTAATACTCTAGATGGTGCTATAAAAATTCATTGTCACAGGGGAAATATACACAAATTATATTTCAACAACATTCATTGAGTATCACAGTGGTAATAAATGTTATCTTTTTCTTGTACTTGACACTCCTCTTTTATTCTCACCAGAATAATTCAAATTTTAATACTAAATTTCTCTAAGAAATTACCAGATATTTAAATATTTTAGAAATAGATCAAAGAAAAGGAAAGGAGGAAAAATGTAACTCTTCTTCAAAAGGGTTTATAAAGCATATTTATATAATTTTTAAAATGCCACTAGATGGGTTACCTGTATGGCTCAGTTGGTTAAACATCTAAGATTTGATTTTGGCTCATGTCATGATCTTAGGGTCCTGAGATCAAGCCCCATTCAGACTCTGCTCATCATGGAGTCTGCTTGAGATCCCCTCCCTCTGGCTCTCCCTTGGCTCATTTGCACACATTCGTGTTCTCTCTCAAAATAAAATAAAATAAAATGCTACTAGAAATTAGATTACTTGGAACAAATAAATTCCCCATAAATTTATTTAAATCTCAGGACACTTTTACTTTCATCATAATAAAAAATTAAAGTTACTGTATTAGTTTCTTGTAGCTACTGTAATACATTATAAAAAAACGAGTGGTTTAAAACAACAGAAATTTATTTTCTCACAGTTCTTGTGGCCAGAAGTCAGAAATCCAAGTGTCATCAGAGCCACACTGCTGCTCAGAGTTTGAGGGGGAGATTCCATTCTTTGCCATTTTCAGCTTTAATGACTGTCATATTCGTTTGTCTCTGCCTCTGTCTTCACATGGCCTTCACCTCTTTTGTGTCTTTACTTTTTCTGTTTTCTCTTAAGTCTCAAAGAGTATTTTAAATGGCCTTTAGCCTGGTTCAGGAAGATTTCATCTCAAGATTCTTAACTAAATTATATGTGTAAAGTCCTTTTTGCAAATAAGGTAATCTTAACAAGTTTTAGGCATTAGAATGTGGAAATATATTTTGGGGAACCATCGTGCAACCTAATAAAGTATCTGCCAAAACTTAAGAATAACACCTGATAAACTCCAAGTGTAGTTTATGAAGAAATAACAGAAAAAAAGCAGAAAAGGGCATTCTTTATATTGTGCCAAACTTCATAGAGTCTATCCTCATTCTTCTTCACCCCAAATCATTTCTAATATTCAAATCCTTATCCAGACTTTTGACTGACAAGCCACACCATTTGTCACTGTCTAGAGGTATGGTATATCCTTTTTTCACACCACTTCTTAACTGTGCCTAAAGAATATGGTCACTCTGCCAACTGGAGGGATTTCTTCCTAACGTTGGGCTTTTTAGGGCTACACTTGAACTACAATCCCAAAGGTGCAAATTTTCAGCTTACACTAGTACATCAAATTCATTGATCCATGAACCAAACTCAAGCCTTTCACTATTCTATTAATCATAGGGAAACTCCCATGAGGCTGTAACTATCATTGAAGGAGAAATGTCTACCGATCCCTTGCTCAAAGGTCAAATTTGAGGAATAGAAATAGCTAAAAGAGTTGTCAAGTTTGTGCATAATTATGAAGACATTTGTGCTGGATTATGGGGAGAAATGTAATGTCATTTTTAAAAAGCGAACACATCATTTGTATGACACACATCATTAACATTTTTGCAACATTCCTTTGCTTTTATGCCCTTTAAATGATGCTAAAAGATGCAAGAGAAGGAATCATATGAACAATTTATAATTAAAAAGATTTGATCCAGAGTCATATGGTGGACTGTAAAGAACAGACGTAATCAACAACTGAACTTGGAAACCTCTTTCCTTGTTTCTGGGGGGTACGCGGATACAAGGATTCAGCTCTTAGCTAAGTTAAGGATAGTGGAATTGATAATGTCTTGCTTCAACTCCAAAACTCCCCTGATAATCTGTAGGGGCAGAGGGTTTACTGATGGTTTCATCTGGCATAACTAGGTAGACAGCCTGGATTGACTGTGTACTTAGAGGGCAAAAAGATTGTTCTGAGAATATCTGCCTTGAGCAGATTAATAGACGATCCTTGCTATTTGAACCTTTTTATAGTTAATATTTTTTGTGACATATTGAAGAAATCTTTTGCAAGCCCAAGATTATGAAGAAACTTTCCTGTTTTCATCTAGAAGATGTGTTTTTTCCTTTTTAATTGGGTATCTACCATTCATCTGGAATTGATGTTGTGAAGTATGAAAAAAAGGCCAAATTTCCCATATGGGTACCGAATTTTACCAGGATTCTTTATCATACAGCCTATTTTTTCTGCAAAGCACTGTAGACTCATGGTTTCATAAATCCAGTGAGGGAATATCTCTTGGTCCGTTTCTGGACTCTTCATATGTTCAATTTTCCTGTTTTCCTTACACATTATCTTAATGTAACTTCATAATCAACATGTAGTGTAAGTTTTCGGCTTCTTTGGAAGTCAAGACTGTCTAGAGTTTTTTCTATATTATTACGCTGTCATATATATATGTTTTTTTAGTTGAGATATAATTGACATATAACATTAGTTTCAGGTATACAATATAATAACGATATTTGTGTATATTACAAAATGATCACCATAATAAGTCTAGTTAACATCCACCACCATGCACATATACAGATTTTTTTCTTGAAAGGATAATTTTTAAGATCTATTATTAGCAATTTTCAAATATATAATTCAACATTTTAATCCGTGATCATTGTTATACATTAAATATCCATTACCTACTTTATAGCTGAAAGTTTGTCCATTTTTTTTTTAAAGTTTGTCCGTTTTGTCCCCCTTCACCTATTCTGCCCAATGCACCATCAACTCATGCAACCATGAATGTTTCCTCTGTGAGTTAGATTTTTTGTTAGACTTCACATGTAAGTGAAATTATGTGATATTTCTTTCTGTGTGAATTATTTCACTTAGAATAATGCCCTCAAAGTCCATTCATGTTTTTGATAATGGCAAGATTTCATTTTTTTAATAGCTGAATATTTGTGTGTGAGTTTTTCTTATCTATCCATTTATGGACGCTGAAGTTGTTTCCATATCTTGGCTATTGTAAATACTGCTTCAGTAAACATGGGGTGCATATATCTTTTGAGTTAGTCTTTTCATCTTCGGATATAATCCAGAAGTAAAATTGGTGGATCATATGGTATTTCAGTTTTTAATTTTTTGAGTAACCTCCACAATGTTTTTCACAGTTCCTGTACCAATTTGTATTCCCATTAACAGTGTGTAAGAGTTATGTATTTCTACACCCTCACCAGCACTGGTTCTCTTTTGTCTTTTTGATAGTAGACATTCTAACAGTTATGAGGTGATATCTCAGAGTGGTTTAGTTAGTATTGTCTTGATAATTAGTGATGTTGAGCATCTCATCATATACCTGTTGGTCACATATGTTTTCTTTGGAAGTCCTAGCCAATACCACATTGTTTTGATTACCACAACTTTATAGTGTAATTTGAAATTGAAAGTGTGATACCTCTACCTTTGTCTTTCTTTCTCCCAGTTGCTTTGATTATTTGTATTCTTTTGTGCTTCCGTAAAAATTTTAGAATTATTTATTCTGTTTTAGTGAAAAATGCTATTGGAATTTTTATAGCGGTTGCATTGAAACTGGGTAATTATGGACATTTACTATTCTTTTAATCCATGAACATGGAATATCTTTCCATTTATTTGTGTTTTGTTCAGTTTCTTTCATCAGTGTTTTATAATTTTCATTGGACACCTGAAACTAATATTACACTATATGTTACTGGAATTAAAATGAAAATTTAAATTAAATAAATTTTTTTTCATCGTATAGGTCTGTTACTTCCTTGCTTAAATTTATTCCTATATAATCTTTTTGATGTAAGTAAAAATAGGATTATTTTAATTTCTCTTTCTGATAGTTTCTTATAAGTGTATAAAAACAGTTGATTTTTGGATAATGGTTTTGTATTTTGCAACTCTACTAAATTCATTTTTTCATGGATTTTTGGTAGAGTCTTCAATCTTATCTATCTATATATATATAATATGTCATCATCAAATAGTGACATTTGTACTTTTTCCTTTATGATTTGGATGTCTTTTATTTCTTTTTCTTGCTTAATGCTCTAGCTAGGACTTCCAATACTATGTCAAATAAAAGGGGAAAAAGTGAACTCCCTTTTCTTGCTCCTAATATTGGAGGAGAAAGTTTTCTCTTTTCGCTGTTAACTATATTACCTGTAGGCTTGTCATTTATTGGCTTTATTTTGTTGAAGAACAGTTCCTCTATTCCCACTTTGTTGAGAGTTCTTATCATAAGCGGATGTCAAATTTTGTAAAATGATTTTTCAACATCTGTTGATAAGATTATATAGTTTTTATCCTTCAATTTATTAATGAGGTATATCATACTGATTGATTTACAGATGTTGAACGATCCTTGCATCCCTAGAATAAATCTGACTTGATCATGGTGCATAATCCTTTTAATGTACTTCAAATTCAGTTTGTTAACATTTTGTTGAGAGTATTTGAATCTATGCTCATCAGGGAAATTGGCCTGTGGTTTTCTTTGCTTCTGACTTACCTGGTTTTGGTATGAGGGTAATGCAGGCCTCATAAAATGAGTTTGGAAGTGTTTCCTCCACTTCTATTTTTTGGAAGATTTTTAGACTGATTGGTGTTGTTCTTGGTATGTTTGGTAGAATTTGCCAGTAAACTATCCGATTCTGGAATGTCGTTGTTGAGAGGTTTTGAATATAAATTAAATCTCCTTATTAGTAATGAATCTGTTCATATTTCCTATTTCTTTTTCATTCAGTCTTGATCGGCTCTAGTTTTGAGAAATTACTCATTTCTTCTATGTTGTCCACTTTGTTGGCAAATAATTGTTTGAAGTCTTGTATATCCTTTGTATTTCTGCAGTATCAATTTTAATGTCATCTCTTTTGTTTCCGATCTTGTTTAAGTCTTTTTTTTTTCTTGTTGAATCTAGCTACTTTTTTTTCCTTATCATTCTTATGATTTTTTTTCTTATAATTGATTTCTGGTTTCATACCTTTGTGGTTGGAAAATCTTCTTGAATTTATTGAAACTTGTTTTGTGTGCTAACATGTGATCTTTACTGGAGCGTATTCCATATACACTTGGAAAGAATTCTTTTCTACTGTTTTGGGATGGAATTTTCTGTACATGTTGATTAGATGCATCTGACCTAAAGTGTCTTTCAAAGCCACTGTTTCCTTGTTGATTTTCTGGCTTACATCCATTGATGTAAGTGGGTGTTAAAGCTTCTACTATTGTAATACTATCAATTTTTCCTTTTTTGTTTTTGTCTGATGAAAGTATTACTACTCTAGCTTTTTCTTTTTTCTTTTTTCTCCTTCTTCTCCTTCTCTGCCTTCTATTTCCATGGTATATGTCTTCTAGCCCTTAACTTTCAGTTGGCATGTGTCTCTAGGTCTGAAGTGATTCTCTTATAGACAGCATTGAGATAGGTCTTTCTTTTTTTTAAGCCAGTCATTCACCCCATGCGTCTCGAATAGAGAATTTAGTCCATTTATATTGAATGGAATTATTGATAGATGTGTATGTATTGGGTTGTTTTTTTTTTTTCTTTACTTGTTTTCTACTTGTTTTTGTAGTTCTCTCTGTTCCTTTGTTCTATTGACCTCTTCTTTTGTGGATTGATGGCTTTCTTTAGTATTATGCTTGGATCCTTTTCTGTTTATGTTTCACGTATTACAGGTTTTTGATTTGTAGTTATCATTATGTTCACGTATAATATCTACGTGTATAGTAGTTCTATATTAAGTTGATAGTTGCTTAAGTTCAAACACATTCCAAAAGCACTAAATTTTTATTCCCCTCTCCACATTTTATTTGTATGACATTGTATTTTATATCTTTTTATTTTGCGTATCCCTTGAATGATTTTTGTAGCTATAATTGATTTTATTCCTATATTTTAACTTCCTTAGTGGTTTTCTAAGTGATTTATTGACTACCTTTATTATATGTTTGCATTTACCTGTGATATTTTTCCTTTTATACTTTTTGTTTTACTTCTAACTGTGGCATTTTATTTTGATTCAAAGAATTTTTTTTTAACATTTCTTATAAGACTGGTTTAGCAATGATGAACTTTAACTTTGTCTGGGAAACTCTATCTCTTCTATTCTGAATGATAACTTTGCCAGGTAAGATATGCTTGGTTATATGCTTTTTCCTTTCAGCAACTTGAATGTACCATGTCACTCTCTTCTGGCCTTCAAAGTTTCTGCTGAAAAGTAAGCTATAATAGTCTTATGGGGTTTCCCTTGTATATAACTGTTTGCTTTTCTCTTGCTGCTTTTAAAATTCTATTATTATTTTTCCCATTTTAATTATTGTTGTTTTGATAGGGACCTCCTTGGCTCAATTTTGCTAGGGGCTCTCAGTGATTCCTGGACCTAGCTGTTTGTTTCCTTCCCTAGATTAGGGAAGTTTGCAACTATCACTTCTTTAGGTAACTTTTTTAAGCCCCTTATCTCTTTTTCTTGTCTTTCTGGGGTCCCTGTAATGTAAATGTTATTATGCTTAATGATGTTGATGAGTTCTCTTACTCTCATTTTTAATTATCCTTTTTGCTCTTCAGCTTGATTGCTTTCCATTACCCTGTCTTTCCTATCATTAATATGTTCTACATACTCTAATCTGCTGTTGATTCCCTCTAGTGTAATTTTTTAATTTCAGTTACTAAATTCTTCATCTGATTTGTTTTTTTTTAAATGTTTTCTTTGTCTTTGTTAAGTTCTCCCTGAGTTCATCCACTCTTTTCTAAAGTCCAGTGAGTATCTTTACGACCCTTACTTTGAATTCTTTCATCTGGCATGTTGCTTATCTCCATTTCATTTAGCTCTTCTGCTGTGATTTGTCTAGTTCCTTCATTTGGGACATATTCCCCTGTCTCCTTATTTTGTCTAACTCTCTGTGTTTGTTTCTACATATTAGGTAAATCAGCTACAGTTCCTGGTCTTGAAACTAGTAGCCTTGTATAAAAGAGCTCCTGTGGTTCTCTAGAGTACAATGCTCCTTAGTCACTGGAACCAAGTGTTCCAGGTGGATCTACTATATGCACCACAGGCACCGTGCTGTTGTTGCTGATCTAAGTTTGCCTTCACTTCATTCATCTCCTATGACTTGTTTTGGCTGTCATGGGTGCACTGGGCAGTGTTTCATCTCTGTGCTATTGAGGGGCTTATCTTTGGCTATGACAGGCTTGTATGTAGATGGGCTCAGCAGTCACACTAACTGCCCTTTGTCTGCCACAGCTGTGGGTGCACCAAATGGTAGGGCTATCTTCCTACATAGTCAGCTACAAGATTTATCTGCTGGCACTGTAGGCATGCTTACATGTGGGATTATCATCCCCTCTCCCCAGAGCAGGAGTAATTTTGGAGTGGCATCGATCCTTTTCTGGACTGCTTACAGGAAGTGGTGGGAAAGGAGCCACTTTAGGGGCATGCCTACTGAATCTGCAGGCTTGGTTGGAGCCGGTTGACAGGGGAATATGAGGGTGGGGCAAGTAGTGCTAGCAAGTTAAGTGGAGAGTGTCAGTGCTGGTTCCTGCAAGTGTCTGGCTACCTAGGCTGGGGGAAGGGAAGAGAAATGACACCTGCCAGTACTCTTGTTCTTATGCCAACGTGTTTTACATAATTTAGTTCACTTCAGATTTATAAGACAAAATACATCAGCTTGGCAAAGCCACTGAATTCCTTGATACTCAGTTTATTAATTTTTTAAAAATGAATGATGATTTTGGAATAGATGATCTGGTATCCATTCTTTCCATTTGTAGCCCAAATACTAATGGGATATTGACAACCACTGACTTAAGGTGTGGAACTGATTGGTGTGATGGCACTCCCATCTCTACCTGACATTGACTCTTGTAGGAACTTTGGCCTAGTCATTAAGCACAAGCCATCTCTTGGAACATACACCAGTTTAGAGATGGCAGGGAATAATTTTTTGCTAAGTGAGATTGGAAAAGAAGTTTGCCAAATGCCTCTGGGAAGTAGGATTTTTCTTACTCTCTTCTTCTAGACACATAAAACGGTTATAATGCGTGTCTTTATTTATTTTTTTATTTAACCCCTGACAGTATTTTGTTATTTATTGGAGAGTAAAATTATTCTAAAATTATAAGTGAAAAATAAAAGTTATAAACTTCAATATTAATCCTCCAGTTATAATTCTTTTATATATGTTATTCTTACACTTGCTGAATAAAATACAATCACATGCTGTCCCCTTCCCCTTGAATCTGTATATGTGTCATCTTTAGGAGTTAGTCAAATAGTTTGAGCTGTAAATAAAATTTTAGAGCATATCTGAATAATAAGTAATTCACTTTTGGCACTTTGTTGCACATTTCAATTATGAAATAGAAATGCATATCTAGTACTCTTAATCATTTTAGTTGAATGAATCCATGCCACATGTCCCATTCAGATAAAGTATCTTTTTCCTCTAGAAATTGTCACCAGGAAGCTACCCAATGAGTGGGGGGGTTTTGGTTGGTTGTTTGGTTTGTCGTTATTTTTTTCAGATTGAAAGAAAACAAAGGAAATGTTTTACATATAAAGTAGCCTGGCAGTGTTATTCTGGGTCTATTATCAATATTTTAAAATAAGTTTAACTCAGTATTAACTTTCCTCATCAAGAACAATTCAGGTGTGTCTTTATAAGGTAATGGAAAGATAAAAGTTCATGTAAGTAATTATAATAGATTAACAGTGGTCTCAATAAGCCAGCTAATGATTTCTTAGCTCTGCTAATCTGACATTTGGTATCGTGAAGAGTATAAAATTAATTTCCTCAAATCAAAACACATTTTAATTAAAAATCACTGGACACATCAGATGGCAAATATGTCAATTTGATCTAGCACTGTCTCATAACTTTTCATTTGAGTTTATGGAGGAAATTACACCTATGATAAAAGCATATCAGATATAATAACCCACTTAAAATATCCTCAAAAATAGAGAAGTTACTATTTTCAAAAACTTTTGTAATTGATAACTGCTCAATAGGGCTGTCTTCTCCAACATATACATGGCATCCTAACAATCAGTGGGCAATGCCATGCTTCTTAATCATTCCTGTAAGTGTTTGAAGGCTTATGGGAATGATAGTGCTGTGTCAATCCAAATTAATTGAACCTGTGACATGTTCCTGGAGGTCACTTCATGGTACACTATTATACAAGAAAAAAGGAAAATTACTGCAGGAGATGGGAGGGAAGCTCACTCTGCTAGGTAGCAGGGATCATTTCCAATATTATAGAGCAGGTCACTTAATCTATTTCTGCCTCATGTAACCTCTCTTCTCTGTATCAGTATCATTAAGGTATATCAGCTACTATGAATAAGGGATTAGCTTCTAAGAAATGTATCTTATAGTGTCAAGAAATATGAATAACCATATTTTAAGCTTCAGTTAACATCATTATCTCCACATACCATGCGCATTCATACACATGGGTGTGTGCACACGCATGCGTGCACACACACACATTCTCAAAAGAGGAATGAATTTGTAACAGCTGTTGAAAAATTGCTTTACTAAATGTCCTGTTCTAAATAGGGAAAACTGCCTGGATTATTTTAGTTAACTTAGGCTTTAAGCAACTATCTAATGGTTTCCTCTAACTGCTTTTGTAGTGGCATATTTTAGAAGTTGTCTGAAACTTATTTAAAAAAATATTAAAATGAATTTTTGCAAACTCAGGCAGTGAGATAACTTTATTATATGCCACATTTCTAAAGCTTCACGGCTAATCTAATATAAACACACATAAAATTAAATAGTTTTTAGGCAGACTGTACAACATTTGTTTTAAAAGTTACATGAAATATAGCTTTTTAGTATTTTCACTTCCTTATGTTTTTATTGTGTGAATTTATTTGTCCTAACAGATTTTTCTGAAAGGGGTAATTTGTGAAGAAAAATTATGATCTCTCTTGGCTTGAAATTTATACCATAGTGTCTATCCGTATTCTGAGTTTATTTCAGATTTCCTTTGCTTTAACGGTTTCCTGATGATAGTAGGAGTTTCCTAGCATTTTTGACAAATAAAATAATTGTTTATGTACAGGGTTACCTTTCAAAAGAGATTAGATGCATATTCCTTATAACATCAAAACTTTGCTCTTCCTTAAAAAACAAAAAGGAAAAAAATAAAAAAACACCTTTCTTCCTTCCCATTTTTACCACATCACGTCAAAATTCTGAGGATATAAGTTCAAGTAAGAGGCTTCACTGAGTATTGGTTATCTCTTCATGTAGGGGTCAACTGGACTTGTTTCATCATGATTGTTATTTCCATCATAAGCAGAAATCTAATTCTGTCTTTCTGTAATAACTAGATTCTAATCCTTACATTCTGTATATTCCCAAATCTGACATATCCCATTTCATTCCCAATCCATAAATCTTTTCTTAATGCCCCTGAAATTCCTGGACTATCATCATGGTATGTCAGTCACATCCTGTATCCTCAAAATTTTCTCGGAACCATCCCTTTACCCTCCGCCTTCAATTTCACCTTGACTCTCTTCTAAGGTCACTGCTTTCTACACAGCCTTTGCAGACAATTGCTCTTCCCCTTTAGAGTAGGTATTTTTTTTTTTTACCCTTAATTACTATTTGCATACTACCATGAATCTCTCTTCCCCTACACACACACACACACACACACACACACACACACACACACACAAAATCAACTCCTTTACGATTCATGTTCTCAGACTGTGCCTCTGTCATCACTCCTTATAGTGTTTCTGGTCAATTCTCCTTTTTCAGGGATAATTTTCGTACCTACCTTATTGACATCTCCTCTATCATTGTCCCAGTCAGCATTCTTCAAAATTGCATTAACATTTGAATAATCACCTAGCATCCTGTCCACTTGGCTCCTTGTCTTCACTTTCATTGAATTTTCCTCCACATTACACTCCTAAGATTATATTCTTAAACTTGTCATTATAATAAATGCAGCACATCACAAATCTCAATTTCAATTATCCTACCCTTAGAGCACTACCTACAATATTTAAAACTTATTCTTTCTAGGACTGAAGTGATGATTTCATAGGTTATTTTGTAAAATCTCCTCCAACTTCCAAAATCCACCTTCTCTTCAGCCAACTTCTCTTCATATGTGAGTGCTTTGCAGCCCACAATAATGAGTTGTATGGTGTTGGTTTTTTTTTTTTAAGATTTTATTTATTTATTTGACAGATAGAGATCACAAGTAGGCAGAGAGGCAGGCTGAGAGAGAGAGGGAAGCAGGCTCCCTGCTGAGCAGAGAGCCCGATGCAGGGCTTGATCCCAGGACCCTGAGATCATGACCTGAGCTGAAGGCAGAGGCTTTAACCCACTGAGCCACCCAGGCGCCCCTGTAGGGTGTTCTTACACTTTTCACAGTAACCTAAATTTTTTTAGATACGAAATATAAATCTTTCCTTAGACAAGATTATGGATGATCTTTGTTTTCATGTTTTACACTCACTTCCTCACAGTTCCAGAATACATTTTTCCCCAAAATATCCTTTAATAGTTTAGAATTATTGTTAATAACTGTACATGTGAAAATAATATATTTATTGGCATGTTTACTGGCATAAAACCTGACATTAGAAAAAGTGTAAAATATGGCTACCAGAAATGGCATTTCCTTGATAACCTCACCAGTTTAAGGTTTGGCCAGTTTTGAGCTAGCGCCCACATAATTTTAATAATCTCAATTTAAAATGCCCATGTAATAGACATTTTGATTATTTTCAAGGAATTAAGCCTTTGACATTAATTGGACCTTACCGCATAGATGTGTGCATAGCTCTAAGTTCTGAGGTTTTCGTTACACAGCTAAGACCACCCAGTACTATATACTGAAGGGAATGACAATGAAATATTACTTTGGAGGAATAATTGATTTTCTTGTGAACTACTCACCTGATCCCCCACCCAATGCTAATTATCTTGATTTATGTTCTCAGAAATATACCTAAAGACTTGATTTCTTTTTAACTTCCCTGACTTTTTTTTTCTTTTTTAATGTATAATTTACATGCAATGAAAACCACTCATTTGAAGTGTAAAGTTTGATGAATTTTGGTAATTGAATACAGCTGTGTAACTTCCATGCCATCAAGGTAAAGTCCATCACCAGAGTTACCTTTCCTAATGTTGCCTTGTAAAATTGTTTATGTTTATTATGAGAACATCTTGACCTAACCCTGAGTGCCAGGCCAGATTTTAACAACTCTGAGCCCTTAATTTTAGTATTGGCTGGTTCTGAATATCAGGATATTCTTTTCTCTTTCACTCATTTTTTCCCTTACCTAAGAAGAACATATTAATTATAAGATAACTTCTACATCTTCCTAGTACCACGTATACATATCTAACATTGGAGTAAATTTGCTTTTAACTTGTTTCTGCTGAAATACATAGATAAAACATCACTATTCCTATACAAGATGTTCCCTTCTCCCTATGTAATGGTTTCCACCCCATATTACTAAATCAAGGACATTCCTTCTATAATTTTCTCCTCTTCCTTCTAAAACATTAATTTTTCCTCTATACTGTGTTATCTCCATCACCACACAAATCTTATTCCCACCTTAAAAATCCAGAAAAAAAAATTTCCCTTGATTCTTTATCCTTTTCCAGCTTTTATAGCACTTCTCTCACTTCGAGTGAAATTACTTAATTACTACACACATTCAGAGTCATCATTTCATCTCTTAGTCTCCTTACATCTCATTCCATTGTCCCTCGCATTTCACAGCAGCAGCTACCATCAAGGCCACTAATGACGTCCATATTGTCCAAGCCATAGTTGAGTTCTCGGACCTCATTTGATTTGACTGATTAGCAGCATGACATGATTGCTCTTTTATTTCTGAAACCCTGCTTTCATTAAATTTTGCCATGACAGGATCTTATTTTCTTCTCAGTCCTTCCTCATCTCCCTTGATGGATCTTTTTCTTCTTGCTGATATGCATTTCAAATGGTAACCTAGGATTGCGAGCTACCATGAATTTTCTTTTGTTAACAGTCATTCTCTGGGTGATTATATCCAAGTGATTAGGCCACCTATGGAGAAATAATTCCAGAATTTTATCTCCATTCCAGACCTTCCTCCTGAATTTTAGGCCTTTAGATCCACCCCACATCTCAGCTGTGGCACACCTTTAGCTATTCTCTTTACTGTCCTTTTCTGTAGAAGAGTGTCTGATACCTGTTAGTATCCTAGGAATCCGTCTAAATCAGTCACCATTCCCACCCTGGATGATACAAACTATATTTCACAGACTCTTTTGCCAGATAGCTTACATATTATAAAATATTTTTATTGCTTTTGTGTGTCTCTGGCAGTGGTTGTCCCAGCATTGCTGGTGGAAATGGCATTATTGAGAAAATCTTGTGATGAGGTTGTGCAGAAGAAACGGTGGAGACAGCAGCAGCTTCACCAAGAATGAATAAGTGTTGGCAAACCCCTAGCTTCCTGCTTAGCCAGTTCAAGACATAGCAGCAGAAGCCTCAAGTGGAGAGCAGTCAGGCTTAGACTAACAACACCATTGTCTCCATGCTTCTTTCTCTAGCCCTAAGAGGAACAGTGACTTCCTGCAGTTATTTGTTATTTGGTAATCTCACCTATCCTTTTTCTCCTCCTACAGTTCTTTAATCATGCTTTCGAAATACAAGTTCTCTAAATTATCATCATTTAAATTCCTTGAGTAGTTTCTGCTTGCATGATTGAAGATTGATAAACTACTGAGACAGAAGGTCTCCGAGGAAACAACTTTTGGGATTAGTTATCTAGCATAATTGGACTTGAAAAAAGTGATGACATCCTTATCAGTGGAAAATAAATGAGAAGAGAAATTGATGTTACTCAGAGACAAATGCAGTGACTGATGACTTTGGTCTTCCTTTTTTGAAAGAATGAAAAAGTCTTCCTTTGGACTAGGATAGTTACATCCTTTTAGGAAGAAACATTGTAACTGTCTTTTGTGGAGCAGCCAGATAGTAAATAGAGCCAAATAATGTCTTCTGTCTCAGCTCTACGCCCACCCATTTCATACCTCATTTCTACTTTCAATTTAGTAAACATAAATTACATTTCCCAATCTGCCTTGCTAGCTGGCCCTTCATTACATCCTTCCAATGGAAAGCATGGACAAAGGATTTGAATGCAGAAAGAAAGGAAAACTAAGCCATTTTTCCAATTCATTGAAGTAACTTATATTTGAGTAGTTATAAATTATTGGTTGGGAAGTGATAACTTAAACTGCTATAACGAACAGCTAAAAAAAAAAATCATGCTGGCTAATTTATTACTCTGACTACATGTCTACCACTGGATAATCTGGGGATTCTGTTCCATGTCAGCGGGACCCAGATATGCAAAATCATAGACTATCTACCATCTGGAACATTGCTAGCTGCCGTGGCAGGGATAAAGAAGCTCCTAGAATTTTTTCACTTCTCATTAGCCAAAAAAAAGTCACTTTGCCACACATACCTCAAAAATTGTCAGGAAGCTGGAAATATTTGACAACAGCATTAAAAAGCATTACCCATACCTTCTACCATATGAACTTGTGCTTCTAACATCTTTATAAACAATTCCCAGCATTAAAATCCCTATACAAGAAAAAAAGAAAAACCCTAAAGTATTTTCAAATTTTGTACAAATATTTAATGGAAACACCATCTTAAATCACATTTCCCCCCATTGTTCCACATTGCAATAAATTAGTACTCCATGAACTCAGGTTTTTAAGCAAAAAAGTCTTAGGCTCCTTTGTCTTACATCACATATCCAATACATCAGAAATTCTGGCCACTTCTAAGTTTGATATATTTGCCAAACCTAAAAATTTCTAGCATTTCTACTCCTATCACATTGGTCCAAACTATAATAACTTCTCATCACAGGTATTATAAAAATTTACTAACTCATGTCGCTGTTTCTACTCTTTTCTTCAAGAGTCCTGATAACCCTTTTGATAAGTAAGTCATAGCTTATTGTTCCCTTCATCAAATTCCTCTGATGGCATCTCATGTCTTGTGAAGTAAAATTCCAGAGCCCTGGTCTGTGCTCTACACTTTCTGCTCCTCAACCCACCTGATGGCATCTTCTCTCTGACTCTTCTCCTTGCTCACTGTCCTTTCACTGTTCTCTCCTCAGTCTTGGCATTTGTCCTCTTCCCTGTCTAGAATATACTTAAACAGATATATGATTGCCCACTCTCCCATTTAATTAGGTTCTCTGTTCAAATATCAACTCTTACTCTTTCTTTGCTATATATGAAATAGAACTCTCATAATATTCTCTGCAATAAGTCAAGAAAGACAATTATATGATCTCACTGATATGGGGAATTTGAGAAACAAGACAGGATCAGAGGGGAAGGAAGGGAAAAATGAAACAAGATGAAACCGGAGAGGGAGACAAACCATAAGACACTCCTAATCTCAGGAAACAAACTGAGGGTTGTTGGAGGGGAGAGAAAGGTGGGAGGGATGGGGTGGCTGAGTGATGGACATTAAGGGGAGGGTATGTGCTATAGTGAATGCTGTGAATTGGGTAAGACTAATGAATTACAGACCTGTGCCCTTGAAACAAATAATATATGGTAATAAAAAAAATATTCTCTGCTCATGCCTTGGTTTATTTGAATTCATGGCAATTTTATTTTTTTTAAATTAGCTATTTGTTGGGGCGCCTGGGTGGCTCAGTGGGTTAAGCCTCTGCCTTCGGCTCAGGTCATGATCTCAGGGTCCTGGGATCGAGCCCCGCATCGGGCTCTCTGCTCAGCAGGGAGCCTGCTTCCCCCTCTCTCTCTGCCTGCCTCTCTGCCTACTTGTGATCTCTTTCTCTCTGTCAAATAAATAAATAAAAAATCTTAAAAAAAAAAATTAGCTATTTGTTTTCAAATTATCTACCTCACTAGAATATATATTTCGTGAAGGCATTAAGTTTTCCTGTTTCTGTTTTTGTTTGACTTTTTGTCTGTCAGTTGTATGCCTATGAGTGGTTGAAAGAATAACTTAAGTAAACTAAGTGATATTTCATGGAGTTGTTAGTACCTTCTGATATCTTTTTATATACAAAAGTACTTAGTATATAATTTTTTCCCTTCCCTAGTGTCTCTGGATGCTACAGTGCTATATTTTAAGTATTGGTAGCTTTACTCTGGACAGATTGAATTGTACTAGCGTAGATAAGTAGAAAAATATACACATACATACACATATACATACATAAAATGGAAATGGTAATAATCAAAATCTTTGGTATATACATGAACACTGAACATTTAGAGATATTTAATGATGATTCAAAGAAAGGTATATGACATTTTTAAGCCTTTTAGTGGCACTTCACCATTTGTTTTACTGCTCTTATTAGTCCCTAAACATCCCAGGGAATGCTGAAAACAGTTTTATTCACCACTCTTTTTTAGGTTTGTATTTATGAGTAAGTGATAAAAAATGTTAAATGAGATGTGATAGAAGTGGAATGAAGGTTGCAACCCATGGAAGGGTAATAATGAATTTGATTTAGGGTTCTATAGGGGTATTTTAGTTATATATCAATATGTCAGTAACAAACCTTAGTGAATAAAGATACTTAAAATCTCTCTTAAAATGAAACTTATAAATGCAAATCTAAAAACAATTGTATCTTTTTGACACATGAATATTATAAAGTTTTTATGACCCTTTTGATAATGTGTTATCATTCAGATCTCTAGACTCATATTCATTGTTTGAAGGTTTTTTCCCCTTAAGATTTGTTAAAAAGGTTTTTATGTTTTCATCCCTACAAACTGCCCCTGTCTACATTTTATGCGACAATATTCAAAATTGCCATCAATATTCCAACAAACAATAGAACTACTTGTGAAATTCTGTCATTACAGGAATGTTATGCAATTAGGCTACAATAAAATTATTGGGTTTGTATAAAATTTTGTCATCTACCATAATTTGTTTGCATAAATTACATAATTCTAAAATAAATCAGAAAGAAAAAATTGAAACCTACCAGAAATTACAACATACAATAGAAAAAAGAAAGAAAATTTAGAAATAGTCAAAATAATATGAAGAATTATTTTTGCCTAATCACATCAGGATCAGGGACGTGAGTCGAAAATGTAAAAATTCCGTGCTTGGGAAAATTTGTGAAGAAGGAGAGCTAGTGAAAGTATAAGAGAAGGCTACGGGGAATCAGAAGGTAAAAAATGACGACCATTATCAGTGAACAACACAGATACATGTATATGTAAATATAAGTCTACCTGTTTTTACTGATATCCCCCATGCATGAAGACTAGTTAGAAATATGAATCTCAGGCCCCATTATATAAATTATGCATTTTGAAAGGCTATTAGTATGCTCATTAGACTTTGAGAAGCACTGGTCTAATAAGCCACTGTGAAGTAGTTGGGATTGAATAGTGTCTACCATAGTGGAGATCCTGGATCTGGATCTAACCTTCTATCTATCACAACTTCCATCTATAAAAGCTTCCAGTTGCTCCATTGGACACAAGATAATAAGGCTATTGAGGGACAAACTAGATACTTTTTCTAAGTACTAAGGCTCGGATTTCTATGGTAGTGGATAAAACCAACAAAAGAGAACTTTATTGAGTTTACCCAAAGGTATTCTATGTTTTGATGAACACAGTAATAAATTCATCTGGTCTTACATACTAAAGGGAGCACCAACATATTTTATTGACGGTCACTGTTGGTTTACCCAGTGGTTCTCAGATAGTCTGATGGTATTCCGAGGGAACATAAAATGCATGAAATACAATGAATGCTTGGGTTAATTCTTCTTTTCCATCATGAGTGGTTCATTTCGTTTAATATATTTTGTGTTCATAGACAAGTTACTTCTTGAATTTTCACTTTATTGTTTCACTTTATTGTCCAATTAGCAAAATAGATCAAAGGCAAAATGGCTGAGAAATGTTTATTGTAATGCAAGTGTTATTAAAGCAGCAATTTAAATATTATAATGAAATTTATGAATGGCATTATCGAATTCTATGTAGTATTAATATCATGAAATATGGAATGAGCAAATACTATCACAGCTCTCTGATGGTTTTTAACAAGATGAAAACAATCTTCGTGGAGTATGAATCTATTCTTGGCATATATAAGGTTCATAAATGAAAGAACCAATCTGTGATTTTTATGCTGAGCTCATTGTTGAAAGCTACACAAAAACAGCTCTTTCATTTATTAATGATTATTGTGAATAATGACATAAACTGGAATAGGACCAGAAATGATGAAAGCACATAAACATACAGCGAAATCAGGCATTTCTATGTAAAATAAACAAAGTAGATTCCATGTGATTTTAGATTTTTATCCTCCTGCATCCAAGAACAGTTGAATTTAAAAAGATGCCTCTGACTCAAGAATTGTAGGTTAAGAAATAATGAAAAATATAACCATGAACCAATCCCAGAAAGACTCCAGTTTTCAATGCACAGTGCCAAGATATGTGCAAAGACGTGTGCAATAAATACAAGACTTCTTTTTCACACCAATATTTATGAGCTATAAAAAGGAAAATATGCTCCTGTTTTTGAAATGGGAGGAGATTTTATAAAGTAAATATCATTTTCTATGATTTTAAGTGGCTTGCCCAAATGATGTGTTGAGTATTTTGAATAGGCTGAATGTAACATCCTTTGCTGAAAAATCATCACAATATTTAATGCTGAGATAAGATATCAGCTTTTTAGGACTGAACTGTGTGGAAAAACACTGGGCTATCTAGAGTTTGTTATTTTTATTACACCTAATGATTTCTTCTAATAGAAAATAGCTGATGGTCATATTTTATAACCACATTCAACTATAACAGCAATGAACTCTGAGGAAAGAGCTTCTATACCTTAATTTGATCAAAGAGTAGATTTGAAATTGATTTGCCTCTATTTTAAGCCGAAATACTCAATCTTCTATCTTTTGAGTATAAGGTCCTGTCAGCTTTGTATCTGGCAGGGTCCTTCCAGGAATTTTTAGTGAGAAACCTTACCTTCATTTCTAGGTCTTTGTTCTATCTGCATATTCTGAGACATCGACATAGCTACCAAATGATATCAATTCTCAATGACAATACTGAGTAATATATATGGAGTATAAATTTAAAAACTTAATAAACAGCCAAAACATAGATTCTAACACATGATTTAATCTATTTATCGTCAAGACAGATGCAAATATCTTACTACCCCCCCCAACGTAAGTGAACAATAATCTTATCAATTAAATATTTACATTAAAATGTGATTTAGCTTTTTAGATTATTTAAAATTGGTAGCCTATGTAGTTCCCTATATGCCAAATACTTGAGATAAGCCATTCTGGGGATTGTTAATGTAAGATTTTTTCACACAGGTAGAAAGGTATTTCTCCTTTATCTCCCTGTCTGCGACCACAGTCAGTTTAAGAAATGATCTAAAAAGCAGTAAAGATGCAGATTTAGGTAATCTGCTAAAAGTTACTAATTTTAATTAAAATAAATCAGGTGTTTTCCTTATTTCTCCAAACCCATTTCCTTATTCTGTCCTTTACTCCATATGATTTTAGTCTGTGATTTTGCATTTTTTAATCAATAATTATCCAGATTCTATTATTTATTTTATTCTCTACCTGCATATCCATGAAGCATTTTCTCATACTACTTGTTAAATTTATCTCCCTCTCCCCCACTTTCAGGCACTCATTATTTCATACCTATATTGAACATAAAATTTCCGGTTATCGTGAAGTTTTTGTAATTGCTTTTGTGTTCTGTTGATATTTAACAAATGTTTGGATGCTATGTTATTAGGTACACAGGATCATCATGCCTTCTTGATTGATTCATTGTTTTATCAGTATATGTCTCTGTTCTCTAGAAATACTCTTTTTTTCTCATTCTGTGCAATTTTTAACTTTTTATTTTCAATCGAAATGTGGTTGACATAAAGTATTAGTTTCAGTTGTAAACATAGTGTTTTGACAATTATAAACATTAGTAAGTGCTCACCCCTATAAGCATAGTTACTATTTTCACCATACAGTGCTGGTATAATATTACTGATTATGTTCTCAGTGCTACACTTCTCATCCTTGTGAATTAGTTACTTTATAACTGGAAGTTTGTACCTCTCAATCCCTTTCACCTATTTCACCTATCTCTTCACTGTCCTCCCCTCTGGGAACTGCTACTTCTCTATATTCATTATTCGGTTTCCATTATTTTTTGTTTCTTCAATTCCTTTTTTAGATTACACATGTAAGTGAAAGCATGTATTATTTGTCTTGTTCTGACTTACTTCATTTAGCTTCAAACCTTCTATGTTGTTGTTAATGGGAAGACAACTTTGTTTTATTTTATTGCTGGATAAATTTCCATCTTTTTTATCCATTTATCTATCAATGGATGTGTAAGTTGCTTCCATATCTTGGCTATTGTAAATAATGCTGCAATAAAAATAGGGGTGCATATCTCTTTTTGATTTAGTGTTTTCATTTTCTTCATGTAAGTAAAGAAATGGGACTAATATATCATATGGTATTTCCTTTAATTTTTTGAGGAAACTCCATATTGTTTTCCATAGTGGCTGCATCAATTTACATTCTGACCAACAGTGCATGAGGGGTCCCTTTTTCTCATATCCTTATTCAACCATTGTTACTTCATTCTTTTTTTTTTTTTTCCTCTCCCTACGGCTATTCTTACTAGTCTGAGATGATCTCTCATTATGGTTTTGATTTGCATTTCCCTAATGATTAGTGATGTTGAGTCTCTTTCCATATGTCTGTTGGCCATCTGTATGTCTTCTTTGGAAAAATGTCTACTCAGATCTTGCTCTTCTTTTTAAACTATATGTCAATTTATGCTAATTTTTAAGTATGCATACACAATGTAAACTCACCCACGTGACATATGTACACACATATACTAGAAGAAACTTTAACAATAACAACTATTTTTTTCTACTCCAAACACGTATCTATTTAATAATTTTTTTTTTATTAACATATAATGTGTTATTTGCTTCAGGGGTACGGGTGTGTGAATCGTCAGTCTTACACAATTCACAGCACTCACCATAGCACATACCCTTCCCAATGTCCATAACCCAGCCACCCTGTCCCTCCCCACCCCCAGCAACCCTCAGTTTGTTTCCTGAGATTAAGAGTCTCTTATGGTTTGTATCCATCCCAGTCCCATCTTACTTCATTTTTTCCCTCCCTAACCCCCACAACCTCCCGCCCTGCCTCTCAAATTCCTCATATCAGAGAGATCATATGATAATTGTCTTTCTCTGATTGACTTATTTTGCTTAGCATAATACCCTCTAGTTCTATCAATGTCATTGCAAATGGCAAGAATTCATTTTTGATGGCTGCATAGTATTCCATTGTATATATATATATATATATATATATATACACACACACCACATCTTCTTTACCCATTCATCTGTTGATGGGTATCTAGATTCTTTCCTTAGATTGGCTATTGTGGACATTGCTGTTATAAACACTGGGGTGCACATGCCCCTTCAGATAACTAGTTATATCTTTAGGGTAAATACCCAGTAGTGCAATTGCTGGGTCATAGAGTAGCTTTATTTTCAACTTTTTGAGGAACTTCCATACTGTTTTCCAGAGTGGCTGCACCAGCTTGCATTCCCACCAACAGTGTGGGAAGGTTCCCCTTCCTCGCATCCTTGCCAACATCTGTTGTTTCCTGACTTGTTCATTTTTGCCATTCGGACTGGTGTGAGGTAGTATCTCACTGTGGTTTTGATTTGTATTTCCATGATGCTGAGTGACGTTGAACAATTTTTCATGTGTCTGTTGGCCATTTGGATGTATTCTTTGCTGAAATGTCTGTTCATGCCTTCTGCCCATTTCTTGATAAGATTATTTGTTCTTTGGGTGTTGAGTTTGATAAGTTCTTTATAGAGTTTCGATACTAGCCCTTTATCTGATAGGTCATTTGCAATACTAGCCAATAGGTTATCTTTTGGTTTTGTTGACTGTTTCCTTTACTGTGCAAAAGCTTTTGATCTTGATGAAGTCCCAATAGTTCATTCTTGCCCCTTGCTTCCCTTGCCTTTGGGGATACTTCTAGAAGAAGTTGCTGTGGCTGAGGTCGAAGAGGTTGCTGTCTGTGTTCTCCTCAAGGATTTTGATGGATTCCTGTCTCACAGTGACGTCTTTCATCCATTTTGAGTCTATTTTTGTGTGCGGTGTAAGGAAATGGTTCAGTTACATTCTTCTGCATGTGGCTGTCCAATTTTCCCAACACCATTTGTTGAAGAGACTGTCTTTTTTCCATTGGACATTCTTTCCTGCTTTGTCAAAGATTAATTGACCGTAGAGTTGAGGTCCATTTCTGGGCTCTCTATTCTGTTCCATCAATCTATGTGTCTGTTTTTGTGCCAGTACCATA